>JAGVSL010000091.1:3000000-3484085 GCA_022494535.1 Himalopsyche phryganea | reverse complement strand
ATATTTTCGTGAATCGTGGTGTTTCATAAAGAAATAACCTTTAGTCATAAATCTATTGACCACCTATTTGAATAAAAAAGTAATACATATAATAAGCCATCACTTTTTACGAGTCAGTTTAGATAAATCAAAACTTTGATCGGCCATATCTCAAAACTACCAATTTCTAGTTGTATCACTATGGAACTAGACCATCGAATTATATCGACTGTGGAAAGGAAAAAGGACGTAACTCACACACAAAAAATACCCAAACAAAACATGTACTAAATTGTATACATTTTGATTTTGAAAAGTCGAAGAGATATGTCCTTTTACCTTTCTACAGTCTATATATCATTTATTAATATATCTACATTGTGTATTAGCTTGTTTTGTGTAAGATATACACAATATTTTTTGGAGTGGGTTATGTTTTTTTTTCCTTTCCACAGTCGATAATATATAAAATTAAATATTATGCAAAATATTTTTTAATAGAAAGTATGTATTTACCGGCTATACGGTGTGTCCCTGATGATGGGAAGGGGTAAAATAGTTTGTTATCAATCCTCCAAGAAGAGTTTCGCGCATGGTCGTAGACGATCAGACCAAATCCCTGTACGTCACCTACGTAGATAAACGTGTCTTTGCATTGGGCGTCTCTAACATCGACAACCTACACAAATGAACATGTTGGAATGAGTTTAATATTTTGAAAGATAATTAAAGCTAACATTTACCTGCTTTCAAATACACAACAATTTTAAATTATAATATAGCTAGATAGGAACTGTCAAAGTGGTCGCTGCAATGTAAAACAAATGACTGATGAAAAACAATTGAGTGTGTGAATATCGAACGCGACTATGAAAAATTCAAAAATGAAAAGTGTTCTTAAAACAAATGGTATTCTGCGTAAAGAAAATACTCTCAGAAATAGTTTCGAACTGTTTTGCAAGCCTAGTGCCTACTAAGTTTATTACGGTGTGTTGATACTAGTGTATTGTATTACCTGTTTACTGATTTATCGGTGTCTCGCCATCGATATCTACCGGTTAATTGGGATTGCATTAAAAAGTGGATTAGGTAGTCTATAATTTGTCTATTCTCAGTAATATAATTATGTCCAAACTGATTAAAATTTTGAGAGGGAAGAAGTTTTTATTATAAAGAGCATTTTGCACGACTGGCAGCACAGCATTCCTGGTTCATTTTGGAATACGAATCTATACATAAAATGAATGTTTGTTTGTCCTCTATGAGTTATTTTACCATTTATCTGATTTCGATGAAACGCTGTTGAGTTGTAGAGCGCATAACCGTGAGGGCTTCTGGAGAAAGAAATTTTGAATCGAAAATCTAAAAAAAAAATCGAATACGGGCAAACAGCGACATATCGGAAAAATATTCTGATTTATTCGTGTACGCACCAGACGGAAACAAAAAATATTGTGTATCCAAAATAAAGGTTGCACAGGCCCGGGGTCGGGCGGGTAAATCGGGAGGAATTCGAATTTAAGAAAAATATTTCGTACTATGTTCGGGTCATGAGTCAGCCATAAGGCAATAGTATTCAAAACTTAAGTAATTTATTTCACATGTGCTATGAATATCGTTGGAAATATGGAAACAATAGCATATGTTATTTAAAATGTATAAATGAATTACTATATTTTAAAAAATCGGGCTGAGAAAAATACATCTGGACTTCGGGTCGGGTTCCGGTAACAAGTGTAATATTGAGACTCGGGCCGGGTAATTTTATGAAATTTTGGCCCGTGCAGACCTCTAATTCAAAAGCACTTCAACAAACAGAGTTAATACACAAACCTTTTCTTTGAGTTACATTGCAACGCATGCCGGGTACTCACACTAAAATATATAGCAACGTTGGCGCGTGCGCGTAATTTAGATTCAATATAGGTTAACGTTTTTAGGCAAAGTACTTAACTATAGTTACCTAATCCCCGTATCTTTTGGACAGTGTAGGAGTATGAAAGATGATTCAGTTTGGTACGAAAATATCACCCTTCATAAAATACTTACAGGATTTACAAATACTGATGTTTGTCTGTACAGGGACTGGGCAAAACGATGCCTATGAAGAAGTCGATTCGTCTTCAAGTCGAAGAGTAGCAGCTGCGGAGGACAATGCTGGGTTGGCCCTATTCTTCCGGAATCCAAAACCCACATGCGGTCACATCCGTCCATCTGAAATAATTTTTTTAACTTATTAAAAATGATAACTTAATTATATTTTCATCGTCGTTTTAATTTGACATTCCAAGAACAAATAGGTCATAGCAATATTTATTTATGAACATTGTTTTCTAAAAATCAGAGTAATCCTCTGTGCTTTTCAGTGCTTCAGTATTTTGGATAAGGCAACAGCAAGAATATTCGTATATTGCAAAAGAAATCTTGGTAATCCTAATTATTTTTGGCATTACATATTTATGTGAAACAGGACTTTCATTACTTTTAATAAAAAATAAATACAGATCATGCCTTTCCACGTAGATTTTGGAACACTCCTTGCTAATTATCATTTCTGACATTGAACCAGATATTAATTTGTTGTGTAGAGATATGCAACCGCATCCATCTCAGTAAATTGTTTTGTAAGCTTCATTCTTTGTATAGTTCTTTTTATTTTATTTTTAAAAATTGTTATAAAATAAATTACTATTTTACGACTAAAATATGTATTTTTTCGGGGGTCCGCGGACTATTTTTTCAAATTTAGGAGTTCGTGACATGACAAGTTAAGGAAGCACTGATTTAATGCATAAGTATAGGGAACAGTTGCGAAAGTTGGTCCAACTTTCCATCGGACCGATCGGCCATGCTGACTTGGTGGCGAATATGGCAGATTACCAGGTCTTTAAAAAAAAATTGGTTTCATACAGAGAAGTGAGTAGACCTCGGCCTACAGAAGCTTTTTCTTTATCTTGAGGGATTGATTTTCTGTACACTTAAGCTCACGCCACCAAGTCTTGGGATGCTGCTGCTAAGTCACGATCAATTTAACGAGAAAAAAACTGTTGATGCTTTTAAAGTTTGTCACGCCGCTAGATACTGCCGTATAAAATTAATCTCTAAGTACCAGTAATTGATTTGTAAATAGTCTTTTAGTGTTTATGTCTTACCCCAACGCACGTCCAGTAGAATGGAATAAAACCCACCCCACTCTTTATTTTTAATGTAAGAATTAGAATCATTGTTTACCTTAGAGATGAATAACCTTGCGATATGGTTAGTCTGCATAGTGATAAACCAAGTGGAATAACTAAGTTATCAATTTTAATTTTATATTAAATATAATTATCATTTTTTTTGTATACTTACTGCAACTCTGTATACTGACACCATCCCTCCACACTTTGTAGGGTTGACGTGCCACGAATAGTCAGGATACGGTCGGAGGTAAGGACCACCAGGTCCTGGACTGCTGTCAGTTGCAACGGTGGCCAGTGTCATTGGGCGACCGACGTTAAACCGGGGTACGGTTACAAAATACGTCGGTGTGTCTAGGAAATAAAAATACGTAATACCAATATCACCAAAAGGGCTGTTCCTTAATGTTTTTAATGATTTACAAGGTTCAAATTATTACGTTTGACGTGAAAGTGTTAAGACTCACTGACCGGGTATTGTTAGTATCTGGACAGTAATAAATATAATGAAGGGTCCATGATGCAGTGGTCAACCTCGTTTGCTTCGATTACGGATGGGTTCAAATTCCAGTACAGATAGTTTCATAAATTGATTTTTCAATCGATTTATAAATTTCTGTTTGAAGGCATGGATGTCTAAAACTCACTCCCACCCACCCGATCTTCGTAACGGGTCGTAGCGAGAGCATCTATCTAGCCATTAGGAATGTTCCCTCGACGAAACGAAAGGCTTTCTGCGTGGAAAACCTCAAGGCTGAGAGCTATTGGCTTACCACTAGTCCTGTAATAGCCATATCCTTCTATCCCTACTCTCTTCGATAAAGAAAGTTGAGCAACTGAGTTACCTCAAATTTGAATTGTTGAGATTTTGTACATTCTTATGTATTTTGTCACTAAGGACCCGGGTTTCGCCTTTCGGCATCTTCAGGCATTCGAGTTCACTCGTGTGCTCGTCGTCAGTGACAAAATATAATTGAAATTCCATCAAGCACCCTCAGTCGATGTCTCAAATTATGTTACCTCCATTAAAATTCTATATGCTCCACATTGGGAGTGGACATGGCATAAAAAAACTAAGAAATAGGACAGGTGGCTCACCACTATTAAATTTATTTCCGTTGGGATTTTCACCGCCTAACACTAGTAATTAATTTTCTAATTAGTAGTGTTATGGTAATTAGTACTATTATCATTTATGCCTTACCCCTTCCCCACGTTCAGTAGAAGGAAATTAACTCACCCCAATATTCATTTTTATGTTGAGAATTAGACTCATTGTTTACATTAGAAATAAAAAACCTTGTGATATAGTTGTTGAAGATGCCTCTTAAAAAGCCGAAACACGTGTTAAATTTAGTGAAAAAGCCAATGGAATAGCTATGTTATCAATGACAGCATTTTAAATTACTAAAAGAAGAAACACGATTACCTGCGCCCCCATAGTACACGGCAATATCAATAGGGACCGAATTCCCTGGAATATACGACTGATCTGCAATTGCAGCATTTCGTGCGGTAGAATTTGGAAACTGGAACTCGAGTTCTCTCCATTCAAAGACTGTCTTCAGCGGCGGAGGATTTGCTCCGGTCGGTACGGCAGCGAACGGTGAAATGAATGGCGCTGCTGTAGTAGAAGTCAATGGTGCAACGCTTGGGCTTGGCTTTAAGTATAGCGATAGGCTTTCAAGTGCTGATTCTTGCGGTGACCTGGCCAATCTTTTTGCCACCATCGAACCAACAGCTAAGTTTTTTTGTGGTAACAGTGCTGCCGAAAGTGCTGCTAATGTTAAAAGCAGCATTTTTTTGTGCAGTTTTCAAAAGGATCTGAAAAAAAAATACAAACAATTGAATAACAACATATCGACACTCCCTGCCACACATTGGTAAAAAGATAATAAAATTAAATACACAAGAATAAAACTTACCGGTAAATATAATTGCTCAAATTGTATTTTTTATAAATAATATATTTTCATTCTCGCAGATACTCAAGAGTTATTTGTTAATAATCATCCAAAAAAATGCAACTGTACGAAATGACAGTCTGGGGAGGTTTAAAAATATTTTTCGAATTCACTCTCTAAAAGGAAACTTTTTTACATAACCTTGTATGCGAATAAACAAAACTGTTGTCTGAAAATTATTTTAATTACAATGGCTTGTTAACATAACAAAGGATAATTTTAATTATGTTCTGACTCAATTCCATAATTACGAATCTGAAGTTCGATTAAAGTGAAATTTCACATAATATATTATTTCCACGTACTTTCACGATTCTTGAAAATGTTTCCTACAGGATAATAAAAAACAACTTTAATGTTAATACAAAACGTTCGCTTTTCGTCGCGAGATTTTGGAACGTGCAGTATACATTTTATAACTATACACTTTTTACTAAAATGACTTGCTTTCTGTTTTATATATATAGTGTCAAAATATTAGTATGTATAAATCCCATGATCCTAGAGCAGTGTCTGAATTCCGTGATCTTACAGTTAGAGTGCTAAGTTAAGCTTATATTCTACATCTTCTTGTTTTTGTTGGAAGTTATAACTAAGAATTTCAAACCATAGTTGTTAGAAAAAGGATGATTACATGTTGTTTTTTACTCTTCTTTTATGGCGCTGCAGTCCCGGATTTTTCGACAACCTTGGTGGTGTAAATTAGTCTCCTCTACTCCACTCCGTCCTGCGCCTTCCTACGCCAATCTCTAGCAATCATAAGTCCCCCGCTCATCCAACGAAGTCAAGGTCTTCCAAACTAAAGTTTTTTGTACGTTTTCATTCGTGCATGTGAAATATATTCTCAACCAAGTGTGGGCGTTGAGTTATCTAACAATCTCTGGCTCACCGTAGAGGTGATTAAGCACGTGGTTGTGCCGAAGACGTCAAATGCCAGCACTTTTATGGTGTTAACTGTCAATTCTTGGTGGAAATGCATTATATTTTATAAATAAAACACATTTTGTTTGTACTACTTCCACATGTTCATAATGATCAGGACCGATTTTGTTCATCATGAGCATCAGTAAAGTTGATAATGCTCGTGATGAGCGAAACCTGTCCTAGTAATTATGCACATGTGGAGCTAGTAGTACAAACAAATTGTATTTTATTTTTAAAATATAATTGTTTACACTTATCTTTAGAGTATAATTACGAAGTTTTAGAACCGTTCTTTTACAACAATATTTCTACAACTTATTGAATTCATCGCTTTCTTAACCACATAAAAAATATTTTTGTTTATCATAATATTTAAAAAATGTAGCTTCTTCGTTCGAATATCGACAAAAGAAACAACTTCAAAAAAACATTGTGCATAACAAATAGAGAATATATACAATTTATTGTAAGTTGCACACTCTCTTCTTCTTCTCTGTAATTCTTATTCATGAAAACATAAAATAATTATTTCATTTGTGTACACGTAATAATTAATTCATGTAGATAGAAATTAATGACATTGAATTAATTATGACATGTTCACAAAAGAAATAATTATTTTATATTGACATGAATAAGAAATGCGGAGTGTTCAAATTATAAGAAATTGTAATTATTCTGTATTTGTTTAACAAAATATTTTTTTCAATCAACTGTAATCATGTATGTTAATTTTAGTTTTCAAAGCTTGCGCATACCTTTCACCAGGGTTTGTGCAATATACATATATACGTGTATATTATATATATATTATGAAATATTCGGGGTTAGCCCCCCTTGCTACGCCGCTGGTGCGATATAATTATAATTAATTTATAATTTAAGACATCTACTGAGGCTGCTTGATGGAATTTCAATATCAATTTTGAATTATTGAGATTTTGTACACTTCCATGTATTTTGTCACTAACGACCCGGGTTTCGCCTTTCGGCATCTTCAGGCATTCGAGCGCACGAATGGACTACATAAATACATGGAAGTGTACAAAATCTCAATAATTCAAAATTCAAAATTTATAATTTATTTGCTTAATCTCCGTGCATTAAAATTTTTTGAGAAAAGAGAAAAGCAGTAATGCAACAAAAATGATTCAAATGTATCCGATTTTCTTTTAAAAATTCATTCTGTTTTAACTCATTTTGCACACTATAAGTATAGTTTTAAAAATAAAGCAAAAGTTTTTGTATTAGACCCACATTTTTTAAGGATCAGGACTGGTGTCGCTTTATACAATAGGCAACATAACAATTAATTGTGGAATCAGTACGAACAATGAAATATTATTATAAATATAATCAACGGTGTTTTGGCCAATTGATGTAACCTTCAAAAAATACGAAAATGAGTTAATGATTGGATCTCATTGTAAAGACGACAGGGCAGGTCTCGGCCAAATTTATGTAAATTAGAAAAATAAATTCACCAATTTTTGGAAGGGAAACACCATATTACATTGATTTCTGGTTGAAAAACTCTGATCTGGTCACTTGATGTAAGCCACTATTATATTGACACTCCCTACGTATAATCCCGTATCTGCAAAAATGAGAATTGACAGGAGTGCATTTCAAAGGTTCATAACTATATTATAATGACTTTTAATGTGTTAACTGAAAATTCTTGGTGGAAAGACATTATATTTTTAAAAATAAAACACAATTTATTTGTCACTACTTCCACATATTTATAATGATCAGGACCGGTTTCGCTCATCACGAGCATTATCAACTGTTGATAATGCTCGTGATGAGCGAAACCGGTCCTGATCATTATAAATATGTGGAAGTAGTACAAATGAATTGTGTTTTATTTTTTAAAATATATTATTATATTTTCGATAAAAACAGTTTTTAATCTCAACTGAATAATTTCAATTTTCAAGGTTACATCAATTGGCGAAAACACTGTCGATATAATAATGACTTTCTACTAAGAATTTGTAGTCAACACCTTAAAAGTAACTATGCATATATTGACAGGTTTGTTTATAAAGGTTTATGTAGATATAAGGGAGAATTTTCAATATTCGAATATACGAAAATGGTTTTTCATCTCTTAAATTAGTCATTATTCATAATTTTGTTGATAGAAAACTAATTGTTTCATAGCATTATGCTTCATATAAAATATGTTAATATTTACAACGATACTGTTTTATGAAATATATTCTATTATTAAATAATTTAAATTCAATTTCATAACTAAGTGAATTTGTGTGTACAAACATTTTTTACAATCACACACCGGGTCTTTGTTAAATTAGTTTGGTAAATATTCATTGAAAAGTAATGCAAATTAATCACATTTCTTTAAAGAATTGTCAAGTTTGCGGTAAATGTATCGTAATAAATAACGAGCTCACCGACATTTTTAGTTTGTGTTGGTAGTTTGTCGCAAGGTGGAAGGATCGAATACTAATTGGTAAATTGCCAATAAAAAACATCGACTTACATTCAAAATTCGACGTGGGAATATTACATTTTTAATTAACTTGTAAATACTTCATCAGTTCAAAAAAGATTTAAAAAAATAAATTAATATTCTTTAATTAAAAATATTAAATTAAAATTGATAACTTAGTTACTCCGCTGGTTGTGTGACTAAATTTATCACGTGTTTCACATCTTCAGACTAACTAGATCACAAGCTTATTTATTTTTAAGGTAAACAATGTACAACAAATCTAATTTTCGACTTGAAAATGACGGGTGGGTGGGCGGTCTTATTTCCATTTACTTGAAAAAGGGAATAGTACTAATTACAGAATTAATTACTAGTGTTTGGAGGTGAAAATCCCAAGGGAAATAAATTTTATAGTGGTATGCCATCTGTCCTATTTAAATTGTTATTTACTAATAATCGATTACTGTTAACGGTTTTATTAATTTAAAAAAAAATTAGTTATTAATTTAAATGCTTTTTTTATTTACTCGATGGAGTACTTCTATATTATTATTTTAATTAAAATTACGATCGTTTTCAACAAATGATTCGCAACTTCTGAAAAATAATTAGTATTGAGACATCTCTAATGTTTTTTAGTTTTAGTATTATTTTTCTTGTCTGCCCTACATAAAAAGCATGACAGTCTTCACAAAACAGGGAATATATTTATGCCACACTGAGACAATATTTATTTTCGATTTTTATTATACAATAAGATTTTACCTACATTGATAACTGTATTAAAAGCCGCTTGTAAGCTATCCGGTAACAACTTTGAAATTTTTAATGTGTGGTCCAAAATAAATGATTTGACACCACTTATTAGTACTAACTATTATGTCTTTTTTTGCCCGAGTAAAGATTGGAATGACTCAATTATCAATTTTAACTTTATATTAAAAATTAATTTCCAAGAAGTTATCGCCTAATCCATCGGAAGAAATGTCCCCCACCTTGACTTAACAATGTTCTCAATCCATTTAAGAAGCAGTTCTCGTTTATCCTCAATTTCAAATTGTCTAAGAACGGCTGTTGCAAAATATGATAGTTCGCATGAAAGTAGCAAAATATGATAAGGAGAGAGACCACAATACATTTACATTTATTATGTAGGTATTATTAAAAAACTATGTATATAAACAAACCGAGGTACACATAATCAAAAAGCATTTAATTTGACATATGACTTATTTTTTTGTATTCACAATGAATAATGAAATGTGATTAATAGTAAGACGATTCCGGGATAACGGTATTGAATAATTGACCGCTCCCGACCCATTGGCAGCCCTAGATGTATATAAAGTACAGTAGATTCCCCGATAATTTCCAGCAACTAGTTTTTTAGTAAAATTTGCGACGTTTTTTGATCACAGGTTCACTCACATGTTGCGCGGCACGGCTCTTTTAAAAGCATAACAAAGTAATATACCCGAAAGAAAATACGTCATTAAAGATTATTTATTGACATAACAGATAACAAAGGAATCACTAAAATTATTAAAGATAAATATTGAATTTAAAAAAATATTTTTATAATGGTCCTTACTTAAATATTACAGAGTATAATGTAGATTTATCTTTAAAGAAATATCAGCAAAGGGGCTGTCCGTATGATGTGACGTCGCGCTTTCATGAAACTAAGGGTTGTTTGTGTAAATTTTACACAAACAACCATAATTATGTATTATTACATACACTTAAAAATAAACAAGGTGTTCGGTTAAAATTTCAGGATTTGCAAAGTATCTCATCGCATGAAAAGTTTTGGAAACTCTAGTCTAAAACATTGTCATGATTTGTGATGATGAAGGGCTATAACATATTACTCTAAAGAGTAATTTTTGCTTGGAATTAAAAATTTCGTGTGCTTAATTTACGATTACATTTTTTTAAAGTAGGATGAGCACAATTCCAATATTTTAAGAAAATACAGGGTAAGGGGTCAAAAATTGTGAAAATTATCCGACGTCATATATGGGGGACTCCTAATTGTTTTCATTTAGTAGAAAAAATATATTATATTGAGAAAACTTTCAATCTTTAATTTATACATATAAAATATAAAAGATATTATTTTCCCTATAATGAATATCAATTATATAACACAACAGTTATAAGATGCTTACGAGCAGAAATTATCATAATTAAATTTCATACGAATAAAAAATATGATAATCATTTGAAAAATTTTCAAATTTAATAATATAGTTGTATTTTTGAGTTGAATAGTTTCAAAAATTGTAAAAATTATTTTTGGCAAACATTGATAAGAGAACTAACAACTTCTGAAGCTATATGACACATTAAACTATGCAAAATATAATACATTACTTAATTACTAAATAATATAGCTATATTACCTAATATACAAAATTGCGTGTAGAATTTTGTTACATTGTGGTTTGTCAAAGAGGAAAACAGAATATTTGTAAAATTTTGACTGAAACTGAAAATTATGAAACGATAAAAGATTCTTTCAGAAATTGAATATATTTAATCATAATATTTAAACATCTCCGAAGATAGTACGACATTCATTATAATATTGTGAACTCATTCATTACAATACTCTGGGAGATAATTTAAAAAGAACTCCCGGCGTCCTGACCATAGCCGTGCGTCAATCGGTGGGAGATCCTTTCGATCTCTGCGGAAACCTCACACCGCCATAGTTCGAGGAACCGTGTTGAGGAATCGAAAGTCCTACGAAGAGGTTGGTGGGATCGCTTTATTAAGGCGAGCGCATTTGGTGCCTCGCACGAGCTTGTCGATGTTTGCCGCCTGCACCCGGAAGTTGACTTCTTCCGTCGTCATAGACCCGGTCATTACCTATTTTAGAAAAATCGACAAATATATCAGTCGCTAAACACGTTTCCGAAGGTTTTTAGAGTTCTAAGTAAATCACGAAAAACTTTTATGGGCAGTATGATAGTTTTAAGTATAATTAAAGTTATTTTGTGTCTTCCGGTGTGTAACGAAAAGTAAAATATTATTTTACATTGTCGTTTTTTCGGAGAGCGTCAACCGTGTAAAACGAGGATCGAGATCGTGGAAAAGAAACGATATTTTAAGTTGAACACGATAGCAAACTTTTGTTTAAGCGAACTATTTTGACAGTAATTATTGAGTCAGAAGTTACTAATAATAGAATAAAAAATTTCAGGTTCTCCTGAAAATTTGATATTTGAAAGATTTCTTCAATTCTTCTAAAAGAATGACAGTGTACAAAATTAACTGTTTCTTAAGAAAAAATAACACCATAGTGGAATACATTGTAAGATAATATAGATGGGACTGTTTGACACCTATCATCAAGTGTTAAAAGCTGTGCTTTGTCTGTTTTTAGATATTTATTTACATATTTTATCAATTTGCATGGGTGTTTGTGGAGTCTTTTCTCCAAGAGCTGGTCTCGAGTAACTTGCAATGCCAAATATTTTTATTATACTAAAAAAAATACCTTCTGGAAACGGCAGGATAGAGACCAAAGCTCCTGGCCACCTTTCAGGTTGTTGACAATCTTCAAACCACTAACAAACTGAAGAGTTTCTGAGTTCTGGGCTACTGTGTCAATGTTTTCTTCACCGTATGGGGTTGTGATATCCCAGCAACCGATGGACATGGGCGAAGCCATGCCGAAATACAAAATTCCATTGCGGTCCATCGCCTGCGAAGCCGCTTGAGACTGTCTGGTCTGCCTGTATAACTGCCGAATGCAAGAACCAAATAATTCTTAAATTAATTTTTATTCTTATAGGGTGTTTGTTCTTAAAGACAGCCGTCGCTAGTAGTTGGCCTTTTGAGCTTAAAACTAAAATAATAGTGGATATATTTAAAAACAGATTTTTTTCATTCGTGTAGGTAGTTTTGCCACTTGCCAATCTGTACTATACTGATTTATATGATGCAATGCGCAATTAAAGAAAGCATATTTTTACTTCGCAAGTTTCGGCAAATTGATATTGTATGGAGATCGCTAACAAAAAAATAGCCACTGTGGTCAACTTAAAAAGGCATGTTTGATATACCATTTCTTGAATTCTGCATCTTAAGTGCTTTTGTTGAACATAATAATTTTACAGGGGTATTGAGATAAAGCTATAGAATAACCTCAATATTTCATTAGATATTAGACGGCCGACCACTAGCGTAATGAAATCCACTAAATGTCATGTATTCAGCCCCTGTGGCTAGCATTATTAATTTATCTGATCGACAGTATGTAAGATTTTTGCTCTTGACATGCGTTCTACCAGAACCGAATTCGTCAACCTATTTATTTACGTATCTTTAACAGATTCTTTTTAACTGATATATGTTCGTTATATCGTTTGCAAGAAATAGAAAAGTATTCTACCATTTTTATTTTCAAATAAGCAGAGATGAATCGTCAGTTGGATGCAGAACTATTTTAACTAGCCTTTTTTTCGAAAAATGGTTTTTTTGGCCTATTTTTAAGATTATATGATACTTTATAATGTGTCAAAAGCGTTTCATTATAATTTTAATGTTTCGATTGATTTTCACTATTGAAGAGAAGTATTTCTGATAGGGAGATATAGAAAAGTTATGTCTTGAAATAGCTCTCCGGCATAATTTACAAATAAATTACATTACTTTGAACTTTCTCGTCGAGTTCAAATCGATCCAAAATTTTTGACGTTTCTCTAAGGAAATTACTTTCCTTGTAAATTGTTGTTTATTTCCGTTGGTAATCATAGTTTTAAATAAATATAAATATTAAATAATATATAAATATTAAATAATGATCACTGATAAAAAAAGTGTTTGCACATTTTATCGATATTACGAAAATTTGTCAGTTTGAAAAACTTTCAAAAATATGTAGATAAATTGGTTTTCGATTCAGCCCTGTTTCAAAGCATGCGAAGTGACACAAACGAACATATGTAGAGGAGAACCGATAACTTCTTATTTTCTCTCTCTTTGCTCACATCAAAGAAGAATGAGAGAGAAAGAAAAAAATTCGTGATATCCGTTACCGTGATATTCTTGGTGATGGCCGAACACTGGCGACGAAAGGGGCTGAACACTGGAATTAGGAGGCCGACTTCTGAGAGAAGTGGCATTTCTTTGTAAACTTCTATTTTTTTATGGTTGGTACAATATTAACTATTTTATTTTAAGTTGGTCACATTGCTAAATCCTTGTTTAATGGAATAACATCGAAAAAATATGTACTTATCATTCATTGACTCAAAATCCCCTTTGAAAGTACACCTGTCGCTTAACTGGCTGTGCACTGGCGAAACGACCCTACTATGACAAAGCATTATATAAAACAAGTGGGACGCCCGTCATAGATGACGGTATTGAAAATTAAATTCTGAATCAAATTTGGATTATTGAGATTTTGTACACTGGAAATGAAAATACAACACAATCAATATTTAAAGTAATATAATTGTCAAAACATATTTCAATGGCTATTTATTTACTCGCAGTTTTAATTTAAGACATCGACTGAGGGTGCTTGATGAAATTTCAATATCAAATTTGAATTATTGAGATTTTGTACACTTCCATGTATTTTGTCACTAACGACCCGGGTTTCGCCTTTCGGCATCTTCAGGCATTCGAGCACACGAATGGACTCGAACTGACAGACAGTAAACAGTGTCTAACGTTTATATAGAAGATACAAATACGACAAATATTATTTACGAGGTAAGATATTATACGTCTGAGAGCCACACTGATACCTGAGTTAAAATTTCGGGAATCTCCCTAATCCTTATTTTGTAAACACCATATTAACAGAGTGACGAATTGCCGCTTTTCAACGTCTTTTAGAAATACCAGTGATTTTACAATCATAATAGTATTGTGGGTTTTGACGGGATGTAATTCGACGAATGGGTAAATATATACAATCATTCCACATTTAGTGACATCTGTTAGGTGTTTCAACGTATCGGATATAATAGCGGAGAATTAGGAAGGTTCAGCTGCTCATTCAAAATCGGCAAGGAATTTAACTGGGCTCTATTAATTTCCAAAATTTCTTGATAAAATAATTTATGATCCCCCATGTTTTTATGCAACAGTTTAACCCCATCATCCGCATTAAACGTATGGTTCTCCATTAGCATGTGATTTGCGAATGTCGAAGTTTCTTTTTTAAATCTAAAGGCAGCTAAATGTTCTGATACCCTTATATCTAATGTACGTGTTGTTTTACCCACATAGAAATGTTGGCAATCACTGCATTGTAATTTATAAATACCAGATTTGTTTTTAAAGTTTACTCTAATGTTTTTGATTTTCGTTGATATTTTGTGATGATTCATTCCAAACCGCCTGATTTCGACCTTATTCAGCTCTTCGATGAGCTTCCACGTTAGCGGCACGTTGGAATTGTGCATCCTCCAGAGTTCTTTGTGATAATTGTTGCCTGTATGCCTCAGCATGCCGGGATTTTGCAGCTTGCAGAGTTTGTCTCGCTCTCAAACTCTACTGTCGCTCATGACGTAATCGCAAACGCCGCTGTTCTTTAGTTTCCATACTGACTGACGGACTGATAGTTATTTTTAATTTTGTTTGTTTGCTTCGGGTTTGCGTCTTAACTGTGTGAATTGTTGGGTGTGTGTGTGCGCATTGCATAACATACCTGCATGTGATTTGTGATAAAAATAAAACGCCTACAGACCGGTCTGGGCTATTATTTACTAAATGACTAAATGCCGCAAATAAATAATACTACTGATGATGTTAATTGTCAATTCTTGGTGGAAAGGCATTATATTTAAAAAAATAAAACACAGTTCATTTGTACTACTTCCGAATGTTTATAATTATCAGGACCGATATAAAATTATTAACGACAATTCTCAATATATTTGAATTTCAAGTATTTGTTGATTTATTCTAGTGATCAACGCAATATATGTACAAATATATTGTGTTATTATCAGCTGCTCAACCGCTTTGATTTCTTTCAGACCATGTTAACATCCCTTAGTTGTATCAACTTCATCTTACGGATAGGTTTTCTAAGAAGCTGTGGTCTCACCAGTAAAGCAAATGCTACAGCCAGTTTATGCGTATCTTCTTCAAGACGACTTATGTAATAGGCAACATCTTGCTTTGTCTTGTGCCATGATTCACTGCAGCACAGTAGCACTGACAGACTACAATTGATCGACTTCTGACTACTATGACAATATTCGTTTGAAGGGTTCATTCGTTCATTGACTAACAATACAATACTTGTCAATTATGACGTTGGTTTGAACAGTCTTTCTAATTCGTGAGTCACTTACATTCGTTCGTTTGCAAATGACGTATGTCTATGATTCATACACCTGGAGCATCGGCACCGCTCTGCTAGCATGTGTCAGTAGAATGACTATTTTATTCTAAAGCCAAAATTGACCATTTAAAAAATCGTTACGCACAGATCAATGATATAAAAAACTGTTATTTTGAATAAATGGTGTATGGTCACAACGATGATACATGATTTTGTAAACAGTTTCGATCAGATATTTATAAAGTAATAATATTTTTAAATAAACAAATAAATTACCTCAAATTCATTAGCAGTTGGGGATCGCCCAGTCCATGCTGTGGAGTTTCTTAAGACTGAAGTGCTGACTTTGTTTTCTGTGACAGAAGCGAGTGCGTGGAAGTATAAAGACCGATCTGCGGTAGGACTCACGAGTGGAGAAAGAGCCAATCCGAATACTCCATCCATGAGATTGAAGTTTTCGCCTGAAAGATAATTAGGTCTTTATTATTCAAATGAATAATTCAATTTTCTCATTAAACACATATATGTTGTAGTAAAGTAAATACAGACAATATGTTCAAATTAAAGTTTTTTTTAATTTTGTAATACCATCTGTGGTGTAATACTAGAACTTATATTTTCTACTGCGTGTTTTCTACAGAAATGTATCATAATGCACACAGATGTGATTATAAATCTTATTTAAGAAAAGCGTTGAACGTCGTACGTTGAACGAGTAGTGACATCATTGATTGTGTTTTATTTGTTTATTCTTCGATAAGGTAGTTACGTCACTTAAGAAATATCATTCGTATTTTGGTCATATTTTCCCCGTTGCAATTGTGTTAAAATCATTTAATAATAGAACTTTCCACTTACAAACACTGTCGAAATAAGCATACCTGCAATTTCAAAGGTTCCCAATGGAGGATAGGGGTAGAAAAGTTTGTTTTCAACACGCCAAGACGAATCTGTTGCGAGATCAAAGACGGCCATTCCGAATCCTGACACATCAGCCATGTAGATGAAGGTGTCTGAGCATCCTTCATTTGGATTGCGAACGTCCACCACCTGGTTGATAAAAGCAGTTTAAGTTTTATATAACATTTAATATTTGATTTACACAGCACTGCACTCACGATGGGCAGTGAGTCATAAAAGAGAAAATGTGAACAAAATTAGGGATGATGACCCTAACCATTTTTGCCTTAACACCTTCACCCTCACAGGGCTTAAATATCTGGCCATCCAACTAATGCTAAAACACCCATAGATAAAATTTCGACCCGACTATTCGACCGTTGTTCAATTTATTATGTATTTAAGTGTGGCACGTTTTTCGGTTGTTCTCGGTGAAAACATCTACAATCTTTTTGCTTCAATTCATTGCCAATATTCATCCTTCCACTTGTATTTCTGTCAAAAAAATATGAAACAAGCATCTTGACACAATGTATATATATAATATTTTGATAAAATTTGACACATGAAAATAATTTTGTTAAATGGCATCGTCGTGAGCGAGAAAAATGCGAAAATGGGTTTATGATTGGATCTCATTTTAAAGACGACAGAGCAAACCTCGGCCAAATGATGTAAATAAGAAAAATAAATTGACCACTTTTTGGAAGGGAAACAGCATTCTTCATGGGTTTTAGGTTTAAAATTCTGACCCGGTCACTTGATTTAAGCCACTATTATATCGAGACTCTATACGTATAATTCCGTATCTTCAAACATGAGAATTTACAGGAATGGATTTCAAAGACTCATAATGCAACTCAAAATATTGTTCAACGTTTTGGATAAAAACAGTTTTTAATCTTTCCTGAACAATTTCGATTTTGAGGGTTACATCAATAAATGGGTCAAAACACTGTTTATGTAGAGTGATTTTATATTTAGTTTTCAATTTTCAATGTGCAAGAATTAAATAGACAGAATAGGTAAAATAATTAACACAATGCTTACATTAAGGTACTGTTTTATAGATAAAAATAGTTTAATTTACTGGTAATTAAAATAATATACCACAATGTGCCCGGATTCGCTACCAATGGGAGCAAATATGTATGACAACGAAAAGAACTAGGGAATATTTCGACCATTTTTCTTCGATTGTTTCTTCATTTTGGGCGAATGAAATATTGTAATTAAATTTAACAGGCAAGGAATGTTTTTATTAAAAAATGGACTGCCTCAAGCTATTGATGATCAAGATAAATTGTGTCTTTATGAAAATCTGACAAAAAATCTGTATTGATTACTTACGGGTGTAATGAAAAGACTTGCTGGCTTGAAGGTTCCTGGCATCATGCGATGTCTGTGAAGAAGGGTGTCGGTGTTCAGGTCAAAGGCCAAGATCTGTGGAGGGCAAACTTGAATCTCACCAATTTTACCAGCATCCAAAACCCACAATCTTGAGCAGGCATCAATCTGAAATAATAATAAATGTACGTATGACAAATATCATTTCGTTAGATCAGACAAGATGAGTTCTATTGAATTATAATATAATGGAACTTCAATACTCAAGAGACGTGATTGTAATGCTGCTATAACGAAAACCGGGATCGGCATGAAAGCCAAAATGTCGGTATTAAAAATTAAGCAAGAAAAAAATATTGTTTTACACGTAAAGATTGAGAAACGCAGCTTTTTTTATGACTTGCGTCGAATCACGCGTTGGTGCTAGCAAAAATTGCAATTATTATCGAATTCACAATGACAGCTGAAATTTAATCTGACTATACTCAGAAAGTACTTAATTGTTAAACACCTGTTCATAAAATGTATAAAACTCCACTACAAATCAATAATATTTGATTTATGGTGACCATTCAGTACTGCTACGACCAAAAAAAAATATTAAATTAAAAAAATACTCTTACATTACCGCCTCAACAACAAAAGGTGAATGGCGCAATTTATTTTCGAAGAAGTAAAATAATATTATAATCAGAAAGGAATTTCATCGCAATTCTTGCAGGCATAACATTCCACTTGCATTATAAAGCAAATTTTAATTTTCAACGAAATTCTTGCAGCCGAATCTTATTCCAACCGCTTGTTTTACAAGGCAAATAATAAAATTTTGTACACAACGTTTTAGTTTCTGTTTTTTTTTAAATTAAAAGCAAGGGATCGAGATAATATTGCAATTGCCATTTGACAGCTACAATATAATATTTGAAAAGCGCACTCTGATGTGTTAAAACGTATCCGTACCATTTTTAGTTGCAGTTTCTTTATTTCCACAAATGATTGACGACGCTGAAACTGATCTGAACCGAACAATATTTAATTTAATGTTTTGTAAGGAATTCGACTTACGACAGATACGACTTAGGACCAAAGATCAGGAACGTATCTCGGTCTTAAGTCGAGGATAACTATAAACAATAAACTAATATGTGATTTTTTTTCAAAGAAACTAAACCAAAAACGTATAACTTACGGCTACTCTGAAGACAGAAGTCATTCCGTCGCAATTGGTTCCCTGGTTGTCGTGCCACGTGTAGTCAGGATAGGCTTTCAGCTTGGAGCCTCCTGGCCCAACCTCTTTGGAGACCACACCCAAGGTCATGGGTCTGCCGATGCTAAATCGAGGAATCGACACAAAAATCCTTTTCCTCTGGCCTGAAATTATGTACATTGAAATTTAGTGCTTCATTTTTGTGCACGGATGAAATAAATGAAAAAATGGCCCAACTTCATTAAATTAAAAATCATTTAATATTGACATAATAGGTATTTAAAAAACTTCAAAACTTTTGAAATTAACTGCCTAATTACTACATGTTAAATATGTATATTTATAAATTGCCGTATTGTCTAGGGCAGGGGTCTCCATAGTTTTTCACACAGATAAGTAGTGCCTAAAGCGGAAATAAAGCCAAGAGCAAATTTATGCAATTAATCAACCAAATTTTTTGTCGAAAGGACTAAATATGAGTGTATAAATCAGGCAGAAGCTGGTTTTTTCTTTGTCGGCTATCGGCTATCTCCACCGCAATGAAATGTCCTTGACACTTGCCCGTAATTACCAAAGTATATGTAAATAATTTTGTTTTTTCCGATTTAAATATACAGAGTTTTTAACACATTTTTTTTTTCCCATGTCCGCTCCCAATGTGGAGCATATGGTCTATGGAGGTATCTTGACAGAAGTTTTTCTACGAGAACTGCTTATCACTCAGTTGCTCAACCTCTCTTTTCTTTTTCAAAGAGAGTAGGGATAGAAGGATAAGGCTATGACAGGACTAGTGGTTAGCTAATCGCTCTCGTTACGCCCCGTGAGGATGGGATTGGTTGGAGGGAGGACTCAGACTACGAACAGAAATCCATAAATCGATTGAAAGATCAATCTATGAAAACCGTCCGCACCGGGAATTGAACCCGAGACATCCGTAACCGTAGCCAGCGACGAAACCAACTGCGCCACGGACGCCGACAGACACACATACCAGTTATTAATATCAATGTTTTTTTACTATATCGATAGTCAGAATTTCATAATTTATTTGAAGCTATTTACTTTTTAAATATTTCAATTTCACTAGAAAACCGATCTTAAAGATTGTATTATATATTTTTGCAAAGTAAGTCTATATTGTTTCTAATTAAGGATTTCAATAGAACTTATTTTACTAGATCTAATTATAAATCAGTTGTTCAAATTCTCTCATCAGATTGAATTAATAATATATAATTGGGTTAGGAGATAAGAAGTCGTTCACTCTGATCTGTTCACAGGAAAGAATAAAGAATAATTTAAAAAATCATTTATTTTTTTGTCCATAAATCGATTGAAAAATCAATTTATAAAAGTGTTCTTTCGGTGATTCAAACCTGTGACCTGGCAATAAAGATGAACAAAAGAACAATAGACCACTCGGACTGACACTGAATTATATTACTAAATATAAGTTGGTCGAAATGTGAGCACATAAAAACTATCTAAAATAACACAAAAATAAAACTAGAGTTACAATGTGTTTAGAACACCTTTATAGATGTCAATTATAGGAACAAAAAAATTATAGGTTTACTCTTTTTTTTAAATAACAAACAAAATACAAAGATACAATGATAGCAATTCATGACTTTTCACTTAGCTACGTTTCTGTCAGTAAACAGTTGTAAATAAAAATAAATTTTGGATGCATTGTATACAAAAATTTTATAGCAAAATTCGAAAAAGACTATCTCTATTAGACTAAGAAGTTTTTCAGTGAAACCCAGGGTAATCAAACATGTATATTTATTTTCTACATGTAAGTACCCGGCATGCGTTGCGATGTCACCCAAAGAAAGAAAGGGTTTGTGTTTTAATTCTGTTTATTGAAGTGATTTTAGATAAGAGTACTGTATCTGTACGGGTCGAAATTTCATGAAATTATCGGGTCCGAGCCCGACTCTCAATATTACACTTGTTGCCCGAACCTGAGATTTATTTTTCTCTGCCTGAAAAAAGCCTGATTTATTTTTTAATATGGTAATTCATTTATACTTTTCAAACAACATATGTTATTGTTTCCATATTTCCAACGATATTAATAGCACATGTGAAATAAATTATTTAAGTTATGAATATTGCCTTCCGGCTGACTCACGACCTGAACATAGTACGAAATATTTTTCTTAAATTTGATTCTTTTACCCGGGCTCGGACCGAGCCCGAATCTGAATTGTCTTTACCCACCCGCTCAAAGACCCGCGGGCCAAACCCGGACCCGTACAGATCTTTATTTTGGATGTACAATATTTTTTCACCGTCTGGTACGTACGCTAATAAATCAGAAGGATTTTCAGAGATGTCGCTGTTCGTAGGTATTTGATTTTTTTTCGATTTTAGTTTTGAAAAAATTGACGAATGTGCGCACAACAACTCACCTAAGTTTCATCGAAATCGGATGAGTGGTAAAGGAACGCATAGAGGACAAACAAACATTCATTTTTATATGTATAGATTCAAAAACTCTCTATTTAATTAAAAATAGGTAAAAACGACCATATGATTGTTATCGAATTCAATTTTAATATATTCATTCAAAAATATAACGAACTAACTTAACAATGTTTTCTTGCATTGGTATTGTTGGCATAACTAAATCAACATCATTTCATGTTTTTGCCTTTCTTTATTTATCGCATTCGGAACGCATTTTTGATAACAATTGGACAAATAATAAGCATTTAGAAAAGTTTGTACATTACGGTAAAATAATACGAATTTAATAAAAAATATATTGATATTTAATGTTTTAAAATTAGGTTTTTATAACAATTTTAAAAAGTAAAAGTTGTGATTTATATCAAACTCAGTTACTACTTTTTAATCAAAAAATAAGATTAGCCATGAAATCAGGCCTTAACAACAATACATTTATTGATCCAATGAAACAGAAAGTAATTTTTTCAAAAAATACTAAGTTTAGATCATTTTATTTCTAAGGTGTAAACTATCAATTCTTGGTGGAAACGCATTAGATAATAATGACGCTTATCAGTTTTGACTAATAAAATATATATTTCATCAGTAAATTAACGAAAATAAATATCTTCAGTGTTTACCAAATTAAAATGAATATATGATTTTTTATATAATTGTAGACATCGACCGATTTATGCACGACCACCGAATGCTAGTATTGCACCAGTTCGCCTATCGACGACATTTATTTTATCGCTTCACGTATTAAATTTGGATTATTGAGATTTTGTACACTTCCATGTATTTTGTCACTAACGACCCGGGTTTCGCCTTTCGGCATCTTCAGGCATTCGAGCACACGAATGGACTCGAACTGACTTTAATTTGAAATTAAGGTCCAAGTAGAGCTAACCTCAAAATTAAAAGATGTCACAGTAGCAAAAAATGTAATTAATATTAGATTTAATAAATAAAATTATTTGTATCATTGACATTATAATAATGAAGAAAAAAATATTGTCTAATAATTTATGGTTGACGTATATCTGGTTGACGCCGGTCCATGAAATATTTTTCCCATTTTCACCTGCCCGCAGAAGTTAAAATGTTGAAGAACACTGACTTAGGTCATTGAAAATGTTCCAATGGAACAACGGATGCACTATCATTGAAAACAGAATGATTATTTTGGATATGGCTTTGTAAAAAATGGGGAATACTTTAATTTTTAGTAGTCAACCTTACTTAAGTTCTAACTTAGTTAAAAATGTATTCAAATAAATCTTAACTTATAAATATTTAGAAAAAAACTTCACACAAAAACTTTCAAAAGGCGACCATTGGCGTCATTAAATTAGCAAATCCGGATGACCGTTATCCAACTAGATAAATCCATCCTTTCTACATAGACAAACAAAAATAAATTTAAGCATTGGTTTGATGATGACGGGATGCCAAAACAATAATATTATTTTTGGGGAACTGAAGAATTTGTTTATGACTTTCATTATGTTTGATTTCAATTATTCTTGACGGCACAGCGTTATATTTATAAAAATAAAGCACATTTTTTTATACGGTTTTAGATGAAAATGCTTCCGATGAGTGAAATCGGTCCTGATAATTACATTAAATTAACAACTAATTAAAAAATATTATTTATTAATAAATACTTTGCCATAAACCTTATTGTTTAATTCTGTTTGATGTTCACTCAATTGGTCTGCTATTAATTTACAAAAACGTACATCTGGCATGGTTCATTATTATTTCTATAATAATTGAAGCTCACCTCGCTTATAGAAAACATCTACATCGATGGGCACCGAATACCCCCTGACGTAGAACTGCTTCTCGGCTGCAGTGGCTTTTGCAGCATCATCAGGATATACGTACTCCATTTCCTTCCATTCTTCGAGCACTCGAAGGTTGGCAATGGCGTTCACGGTCTGCAGCAGCAGGAAACAGCCAAGTAATTTACTTAGCGGTGACATTTTCACCAATGTGCTCTGAAATAAACGGTAAAAATACATAATAAATATGCTGGTATTAAGAAGGAACAATTTTAGTTAGTTAGGATTTGGTTATAGAAAAAAACTGTGAACAAAGTTAAGCATATTGTATTGAGGTTTAGTAAAGTATGTATAATAATTTCCATAAACCAAACAAGTGTTCCGAAAAAAGTGTGCCGCGAGACGGTCCTAGGTGTGCCGCGGCGCGATACGTCCAAAATGAAAAATAAACTTTAATTTTAGGAAAAAATAAAGCCATCGGATTGCTAAGACATAACTGAAATCAGCAAAAACTTTAATGACTAAAATAAATAAAATTGTTTATTTACATGTAGTTCATTTTTATCAAATATCTTTTTTCGTGATCTATAATTTTCAAAAATATGTATTTGTATTAAGTATGTAATAGTTTTTTTTTCAGCTATTTGAAAATTCAAATAAAAGGTGTTTCATCGATATAAAGTGGTAAAGTAACACTTAGAAAGACGTAAAATGATTTAACTTGTAAGTGTTAAAAAATATGTTACATTGATGCTATTTTAAATTCATAAATTTTTTTTTTTTGACTAACATTTACCGAGGTTGCCGAGCACTGGACTTAACCTCTCGAGAAGAGTGAAAAAGTTGTGACTTTATTTTGAGATTAAATTTACAACACCTTAAAACTAATATTTAACCCGGGTCGTTAGTGACAAAATACATGGAAGTGTACAAAATCTCAATAATCCAAATTTAATATTGAAATTCCATCAAGCACCCTCAGTCGATGTCTTAAATTATATAATATTATCATTGTTTTGATTAGTTTTAAATATAAATATTTATTAAATTTATACGAATTTATAGACAGTTAGTAGAATAATAAATTAATTGTGAAAGGCATCCTAATAAATCAACTCAAATATGTATTACAATTTATTTAAAATAGTTTTAAGATGTAACGTGTTTCTGTGGAATATTTTATGAATTTTTCTAAAATGAGAATTTTTTTCATTTTATTTAGTGTTAATTTTCGGTTGCTTAATTTAAAAATTGTATTTTTTATATTGATTCCCATTGCGTTGGCAAAATTGCTAATTACTTCATCCTAATAGTGATCAACGGTTGGTGGATCCCTTGTGAGTACCTAGATGGCAGTGGATGTGCACATAATAAATGATGGCAAATGTTTAACCTAGCAAGTCTATCTGATTTCGCCATTCTTCCTTCCGTATCCATGGTGTAACAATGCATTACTTCGGCCTTTAAACCTCTAAATTATCTGTGAAATAGGTAATACAAAAAACGAAAATTTTGCTATTTGTAGTTAATTAAAAATTAAAAATATATTATAGTTTACGTCTTCTTTGTATAATTAATCATATGAAAACGTCGTCAATTTTACCATCGAAAAATACAAAATTATAGTATAGTAACAATTCGAGATGCATGACGTTACGGTATGCAACCGTTTTGTTTCAAATTGCTCCAAGACATGTCTCGAGCTTGTTTTGCTATGAATAATTTCGATTCTTCCATCTTTCTATAATTTCGCATAGTTTGATATGTATTTCAGGTTTTATACACAAAATATGATCTAAAATAACTACTTAATACTACATAAAACCATATTTCACTGTTTGAAAGAGTTATTTCGCTTTGTAAATGTGTTTATATGACAAAACGCACACCGTAACGAAATGTGACTGCATGAGATCCAAAGGTACTTTTTTCGCATGAAAACGTTTAGTTATTATCGATTCCTCTTTAGATTCAACGGATACTTAAAACCGCTTAAATTAAGTGGCTGAGCAAGTCACATTTTTTTTTTCTCTCTACCTTTTCTTTTCTTGAGCACAATAGTGGTGCGTGATGGAAAGAGCGGTACTGTGAAGCTCTGCATTGAGCCAAGAACATGAGGAGTAAGTTATTTCCCCCCCCCCTGATCGTTATTGCGTTATGGAAGGCGGCCGTGAAACAGCGGCTGAGTTCACATAACGGGTGGGTTTGGGGCAACCAAATTGTGTCTTTACGCGCCGGGCCGGGCAAAGGCCCGCCCCCATACAGACCTTTAGTCGGGATAGAAAGATAAGGCTAGGACAGGAATACAGCTAATCGCTCTCGCTAGTATATCCATGTTTATATTATTAAACATGCACTACTCATCATCAAACGACATTGATTTCGGTATAATATTATTTTAATTTACGATGACAATCACTCTTTATGAAAACATGGTTTCGTTAATTATCAAAAAACAATTATCTATTCGCATTTAACTGACCCGGGGTATGACATTCACTATCGATACAAAGAGCTTAGGTAATAATAATAAATGTTGATTATATTTATTTCGATTGTGACGTTTTGAAATCGCTTTTTCATTTGGTATATAAATGTTAATACGTTTTATAATATTAAAATTATCATTTCTCCCACGTTCTGCTGCGCTCAGCACATTTTATTATCTTGTACGCTCCCCACGTGGAGCATATGCGGTCCTATTCTCACATTTATTAACAGTGCCTGGCCAGTAAAGTTCAACACCTTTCTCCTACTGGATATGGGGAAGGGGTAAAACATAAACAATGACAGTACTAATTATTAAGAAGTTATAGTAATTACATATTAATGATAGCCTTTCGATATAGTTGGTCTGAAGATGCTTCTTTAAGAGGCAAAACGCGTCACGTTAGTGACAAAGAGTAACAAGAAAAACTTCAGTTGAGATACCTAGAGTGGAGGGATCACCATTGGTGGACAAATACTTTTCGCCGATGATATCACATTGATCACCAAATCCCGCAAAGAAATGGTTCAACTCCTCCACATAGCGGAAACAGGATTCAGCATAAGCAAGCTCGAGATAAGCAAGTCCAAGACAAAAATTTATGAACATTGATAGGTCAAATAGCGTGCCAGCAATGACGAGTATTATAGCTCTGAACGGCTTGGAAATTATTAACTACTTTGCTTATATCGGCTTATGCGTTACTGAAAATGGAAGTTGCGAACCAAAAGTCAACGTACGAATTGGAATGGTGAAGTCCAAAATGTCTAGGCCTTAGAGAATCTGAAAAAGTAAGAAAATGACTAGACACACCAAAATGCGTCTCGTACGATTGCTGGTCCACTCCATATGTCTTTACGTCATGAAGACATGGACCCTAAAAGCGAAAGACAAAAAATGACTAAAGATGCTGGACACGGATGCTCGGATCACCGTGGACGGCCAAACGCACAAATGCACCTATCTTGAACGAGCTACAAATCCAGGATATACTCTCAGTCGTATATACAAGACGCCTACTCGATGTTTTTGACCACATCGCCCGCAAGCCTACGGAAAATCTTGAGGCACGTCGTCACAGAAAAGGTTGAAGGCATAAAGAAACGTGGAAGAGTCGAGACTTCATGGAGTAACCAGGTAAAGGATGCCACTGGCTTTTCATTACTGATGGATCAGAGCAGCGGAGTGCAGAAGCGAGTGGCAAAGGATCGTCAAGGACATCGGAGTTATTGCGATAGGATAGTGAGGAAAACAACTAAACAAGAATTTGGATAAGGGCCACACACAGATGAAGGCATACCATTACCACAGTCTAATTAAAAGGAAATTAAAAAAATTGAGAGACAGTTTTGTTTACATATTACATTATTGTCTGTAGGAAAGCCAGTACAAAACTTTTTACTGTCAACTATTTGAAATTTAGTTACTTCCTTAATTGTGATAAGATTGATTTGTATAAATTCATCAGACCTGGGCAACGAAGAGTTGCGAACATAAAATGTTTGAAATATAACCTGCAAGAATTGAAAACTGAATTTTACGAAAAACTGACTCGTTGGTAGTTATTATTTGCTGTATTTTTCTTAACTTTAAGTCCAATATTTTAATTTGTAATATTATAAATTAATAAAAATATCCATCGTTGTCTTCACTGACTTATCATTATTTTATTTTATTCTCTAAAAAATTGTTTATTAAGGAATAATTGATTAATTAAGTTGCTGCAAAAATAAATGTCAGGATAAAAAAATGCGCGCAAATATGAATAAGTGACAAATAATAATTAGAAGAAAGAATAATTTGATTTAGAAATTTTAAGATTTAAAAGACTATAAAAAAATATTAACGACATGTTTTTTTATTTTATATTTTCGATAAAGTTATTTTTTAAACTGTTTTCATGTTCCCCTGAAAAAATGACATTTTGCAGTAGTGAATATTGTTTTTTTAAATATATTTTATACTCAATGATTCTGTTTTATTCAACGTTTTAAAGCACTAAGCAATTAGAAAAAAATATTAGTAATAGTAAAAAATGAACACAATAAAATATACATGTTATCATTAGTTACACTAACTTGTTGATGTATCAAAATGTTAAGTACAATTTCTGTTTGATGTACTCAATGGAGTTTCAATACTTAATGAATACAAACTGATTGCAAGTTGAATGAGATGATGGCACAGATCTTGGGATCCCCTCCATCTAGAAATGCGGACGACGGGGTGGTTAGGTCACGGGTTTTTCTGTCATATAAACGCTTTTGCGTGGGTACGCGATAATATTTGATTAAATGCCTAACGATATGTAGGAAAATAAAAATTGTGGTTTTGGCAATAAAGTAAATAATCGATTTAAAACGTGTTGAGTTTTATCCTGAAATTATCTTATTAATTTCTTTAAGCCTTTATAAATATTCATTGACAATTAGCATTATATTAATGAATGTCCTTTTCTACTTTTTAATTTATATATATATATAAATGAATGTTTGTTTGATTGCTTGTCCTCTATGCTTTCCTTTACCATTCATCCGATTTCGATGAAACTTTGGCCAGTTGTTGTGCTCACACCCATGAAGGTTTCTAAAGAAAAAAAATCTGAAATCTAAAAAAAGATCAAATACTTACAAATAGCGTCACCCTCTGAATTATTCGTGTACGCAGCAGACGGACACAAAAAAAATATCTGTCCAAAGTAGCGGCCTGCATGGGCCCGGACTCGGGCGGGTAAAGACAATTCAGATTCGAGCTCGGGCCGGGCCCAGGTAAGGAATTCAAACTTACGAAAAATATTTCGTACTATGTTCGGGTCACGAATCAGCCATAAGGCAATAGTATTCATAACTTATCAATAGTATACATAACGTTATATTGTTTGAAAAGTATAATGAATTACTATATTTTAAAAAAGGTAGGCATCCCAAAGGATGAGGAAAATAAATCTGGGCTTCGGGTCAGGTTTGGGTAACAAGCGTGATATTGAGACTCGGGCTCGGACCGGACTGGGTCTGAAGATGACGGGCTCGGACCCGGTAATTTTATGAAATTTCGGCCCTTGTAGATCTCTAATCCAAAAGCACTTCAATAAAAATAATTAAGACACAAATCCTTTCTTTCTTTGAGTGGCATTGCAACGCATGCCGGGTACTCACTAGTAGTATATAATATTTTTACACGTTGAAAATTTGTGTCAAAAAGATTGTAGCAAGACCCATATATCAACCTGCAGCCGCTCTTGCTTACATCTTTACATCAAGCTCGGTAGCGCGGTCAAGGTTTTGAATTTTAGAATGGACACTTCTGACATTAATCAAAATTCATCGATTCTCTTATACTTTCTCAATGACTCGACCCGATTCAATCTAAAAGTCACCCTCACGCTACCTGAAAAGAAAGGTTGAGCAATTGGCCTGGAATTATTAAACATGATATATTGAGTTTGCCTGCTAAAATATTTTGTATTTTTACAATACATGTCGTTGTCGTGGCAGAAGGAGTTAAATCACAAAATATTGTTTTGAGCTATTTGAAATTAAGGAAATCATGAAATTTAAGCCTCTCTATTTAGCAGGCGCGTGCCGTGCCTTTATTTCTTTCTCACTCAATCAGATGAAAGTGAAGGTGCAAGCGAGATGCAAGGGCATGCGGCGCATGCTCTTTTATCCTACTTGCTCATACCCGAATGAGGTTGTGCGATAGAGGTAGAGATAAGTCCAACGCACGCCGATGCTATTTAGATACCTTAACTATTATTAATTAAACTAACCGCTTTGTAAGATTCGTTAATCATTTACAAATTTGATTTAAGTTTTATTAATTCTTTTTGCTGTGAGTGAAATTGACTCAACTGATATCGATTTTTTCAAATTACGTAAAAAGTAAATGAAATATGCTGAGCTTGATTTTTCAGACAATATACTATCTTAAAATTTATCATTATATTATTGATCCTTTTTTCCAGTGTTCATTTTAATTTAGAATTAAGACAGTAGAATTTAAAAAAAATTATTCCTAATAAAAAACTCAATACACCGGCTTTTGATTTACTGTTTTTTCCCACCAAGAGATGAATTCATTATTTCATTACTACTGTTCTTGCAAAACCTCGCCAGGTTGGCATTGTTCAATACTGCCATCTATACTTACTACTGTGTAGCATTTCGTTATTACTTTGTGTTGAGATTAAATCAATACGTTTTAGTTGAATAAATAATTGTCATTTTTCACATTATTAATAGAAGCTGAAATTTAATAAAATTATGAAAGAAAAACACTTTAAACACACATGAAAAATTAAATAATATGTTATAAAATATTGAAATCGTAGACGCAATAAATCTATCTTGAGTAAAATTAGGAATGCTTTAACCAATTGAGATAGCTAGACTCAATTACACGAATATTTCAAAAAAATCATTTAATAATTTTTCTTGTTGATAGATGTCACTGTACTGATAACTGGATCGTTTTAGACAACTAGAAAATAAATAACTACACCTTCTTAGTGTTTGATACTTTCATTAGAAAATGATAATTTTTTAAATAGTAAATATTAAATAGAGACTTTTTAACAAACGAATTCCTTTAAAGCTATAGTAATGCACGACGCTGCGGTTTTACAAAATGTGATATTCATAAGTGCAAATATAAATAAATATGTTATTGTAAAAGAAAATCGTCTGCAAGCGTGAGAATTATCAAATTCGATATTTGGAAAACACAACTAATGACGACTATGATGGAATAATAAAAGATAACATGAGTGAAGAATAAAGAAATGAGCCATCATTAGGTCGCCACTCGCCGAGCGTGAAACATCTACTTTGAACTGCATTATCGTCATCATCCGTCCTTCTGATTAATCGAGTCAAGCATTACACAACAATTGTAATCAAGTTCCTAAAAAGCAATCATTTTTAAGTCATGTTCGCTCCAAATGTGGAGCATATGACACCGCCCCGTACTTATGGGGCGGACAGGGCTTCAAAACCAATCTGCAGACTCTTCCTATTAATGAAAATTTAAAAATGTAATACCCCTCCTGAGGCGTTTAAGAGTGGTGTCGTATTTGTTTGGTTGCTGTTGTTGGTTTGCAGTTTGAAGTGGGGGGAAGGGCCTGCGATCCTGCCAGAGTCAGTGGGGTCCCGACCGTTCCCGGGAGAAGGTCGCAGGCGAGCGGCTTATTCCATCGCTTACTATAAAACCACTAACAGAGTTTAAATTAAAAACGTGTAATTCTGTTGTGTCTAATGTCTTAACTAAATGAAACTAATTGCAAATAAACGAGAAGAGTATACGGATAAACGACCGGGGTTTTAATGGAAGACGAAGGAGCCGTTGTTTTGACCTTTGTTTGTCCTTGTCCCAGGACGCGGGCCTTGAAGTGTGTTGAAGCCCGCACCCCGCTTCTCTCCGCTCTCCTACACCGTCAGCCCTCGAGCGGCGAGCGAGACAGATGTGATTTGTTTCGTTTATCACCTACTCTCTCACATATTATAACGGTTATCTCACCATATATTTTTCTATGAGAATTATTTGTTAGTAAGTTACTTAACATCTCTTTTTTGAAGAGAATAGGCATAGAAGAATATTGCTAGGACATGACTAATGGTTAGCTAATCGGTATCAGAACGTCCCGTTTTTAGGAGGGGGTAAGTGGGAGCAGATTTTAGATACCTATCACAGATATTCATGTCTACGAACAGAAATTCATAAATCGTTTGAATCTAATCTCTTATAAAACAGTAATAAATACTTCTTTTGTAAAACTGAAATTATGCGCTTTCGAGAAACCAACCTGAAACTGGGAAGAAATTTTAAATATCCATGTCTTCGAACAGAAATCAATTTATGAAACTTTCCGTACTGAAATGAAAATTCGAGCATTTGAGTACCGCAACCGAAGCCAACGACATTAACCACTCGACGACGGACTCGACAAACAATTATTTAATAGTTGTTGACAACTAAAATAATTAATATAATGCAAAAATAACTTTAAGATTTAGATTAATATAAATGTTCAATTCTATTTGCTTAATATGTATTGAAATTCATTTATTATTTGTTATTCAACATAATAGTGTAATCTAAAATAACCTTACCTTGTTGAAGAGTGACCCTGAAAAAAGATTATTTTAACCTATTTGTGATATGTTTTGTAATAGTCTATTCTCAGTATAACATTAAAAGCACTGTTACATCGCACATTTAAGGACGCATTGCGGTTGATAAAATCCCCGTGTAAAAATATACTTAACAAGCATTGTTAAGTTTTTTTTCAAAATCAATACATTTGAAAATACTGAGAAGTTTATATTATTTATTACACCTTGCATCATAAAAAACACATTGAACATCAAGTGTATAATTATGAATATTGCAAATTTTAATATCTTTGATAATTATTGTTAGTACATCTTAATTGTTTACAATGTACATATAATTACAATGATTGATATTCACAATTGATGCTGTTACATATATGTCGGTCCTGTAACCGAGTGGTCAACAACGTTTTGTTCTGTTGCCGTTACTCGGTTCGTGTCAGTACGGTAACTTTAATAAATATTTTTTCAATCATTTTTTTTTCAAAAGCATGGATTTCTATGTGTTTTAATTAACCTCCGACCCACCCGCTCCTAAAAGTCGGAATAAAGCAACAACGATTAACTACTAGAGACTGTCTACGCGGAAAATCAAAAGGTTAATCATGCCAAGCCAACAAATGCGCAGCATAATTCTAACCTTTTTTCAAATATCAATATGTTTTATTATTTTTTGACAAAAATTGGTTATTTACAATTTCTTAAATATTTTCAACTCTGGACAGATTTTCAACAAGCCGAGAGACAACGGAATTACGTTTTTTTTTAAATTATCTTTTGTATTTATTTAATTATTTATTGAATCTGCACTTATTGTGAATACTACAGTTGCATGCCGCAAGGTCGCGGGTGTTCTATACTCCAGCTTAGAGAGAACACTGGTCTTGTCCTAACCCTATCCTTCTATCCTTATTCTCTCAAGCAAATCAATAACAAAACTTTCTGGTAGAACAACTTCTTATGAAATACCTTCATTTGGCGTCTATATGATCCACATTGGCAGTGGACATGATTTGAAAAAACAACAGCATTGATTGTTAGTCTCTCAGCATTACTTTCAATTGGAACATTAATTACCAGTGAGTCACACATAAAATAAATCGTCGTGAAAGGAAATGGATGGAAAAAGACATTCATACACTTGGATATGACGTTATAAATCAAAGAATAAATGATAATGTATGCTAATGTATGGTTATTTTTAATACATAATATGCAATATTCGTCATATATACTTAACTAGTGGGAACGCCCGTCACAGATGGAGGTATTAAAATAGAAAAACTGAATGTCTAAAGTAGCTGTTCTTTAGTTTCCATACTGACCGACTGTTGTTTGTTTACCTCGGAATTTACGTCACGTCAGAACTGTATGTTTTGTTTATATACACCGCGACGCTTAGGTCATGAGAACATTTCATACGTGCATGTGATATGTGATAATAATAAAACGTCTACGTCTACGCCAACAGACCGATAAGATATATAGCAGAAAATACATGTATCGATCTGTCTGTATGTGTGTCATAAGAACATTTATAGGTCAATTGGGCTATTTTCAATCTTCAACTTTCAATATTTAACATTATTATTAATTTGGCTCTATACTATGGGTGTTACATGAAATAGGGTTTACGGTGATATTTTCAAATTCAAGTTTTTTAAGTCATTATTCATTGATCGACTATATTGTGTGAGCATGCAGTCCACAGTGCTATTTTAAACTTTCAACTTCCAACTTTCAACATTAGCTAGCACCAAAATAACGCTATAGTAAGCGTCCTCTATCAAGAGCGAAGCCGCGTAATGAATACTAGTTTTATATAAAATGCATTGCATGACGGATCGTGCATTTTGTAAATTAATAAATGATTTATTAAAATTAATTATCATTACAGAAGGGGAGGGGCAATAAGAAGAAGCCAAAGAAGTTGCCTCACGAGTTTTAATTAAAAAAAATAACAGGTTTCTATGATTATAAATATTTCTATACTGTATTTAATATATACAGTTTTCAATATCAACATAACCGTGAGTATTTAAATATTATATATTGATATTAAGGTTTCATGTCACGTATTTTTTCCGATTAAGTTTTTTTTACATATATTCTATTGTTTACCAATCATATTTATTTTTATCTATATGTTAATTTTTTCGTGGTCGCTAAATAATATTATTATTATTATTACACAGAATATGTCATGAGGATGTATTTATAATATTATAATAAATCATTTCAATGTCAGGGTTACCACCATACTATTTACATCCAAAAGCTTAAGGTTACAATTTCGATATCTGACAATATTTACTATCTGTTGCATGAAAGGAAAAGAAATATTAATAATAAGTACAGCTATTTTACAATGGCATGTTTATTAACATTTCTGAATTTCAAAATTGATGGCTTAAAAAAACCCGCCATCAGGCATTCTACCTTAATGAGTGGACAACATCAAGATAGATGCAGACAGAAATGGACAGTAACGGTAGTTACATAAACAATATGGTTAAATATATCTCAGACTTGTTTCGAAAAGTTTTAATCTGTTTTTCCTTCTAAGTAATAAAAAATTCAGTATATTTATGCAAAAAATTATCAGTTCAAACAAAGAAATACTGTAGGGCAGCGCTCCGCAACCGGTGCGCCGCGAGACGATTCCAGGTGTGCCGCGGTACAGTGCGTCTGAAATGACAAAAAATCGAGTATTTTTATATTAAAAACAAATTAAATCAATTTAGTTGCTAAGATCTCCGTATAAATTATTCTCGTTGAAACAAATATTGTATAACTTTGATATTTAATGGAATAATTGTATTAGTGTTTGCACGGATAGAGCAACTGCAATGAAGAGGAATAAAATAGGGTTTGTTTACTATCGTAGAAATAACACATTGCCGCATATATTGGCAAGCATTGATGGCGAAAAATGGCCCATTGGAATTATAATAAATAATGAACAAATGTATTAAAATGATACTCATTATCAAATCAAGAGTCTTTCTAAGCAATTTTTAAAAATATATCTCAATCTCTATTGTTTCAAAAAGAAATATGTTGGTTGTGAGAATTTTTATTTTTTACTCAATTAAAACATGCCAGAACTTTATCAACTCTTTTAAAATAATCATTGAATTAACCTGCTACATTTATGGCATATATGAGCATCTGAATGAATTAAGCAATCTCTTTGAAAAGGTTAAAGCGTTCAATTGTTTTTTTTTATTAAAACGTATATAATTTTATTTTATAAATTAATAAATTGCAAGTTTTGTTTATGACATTTTCATATTTTGGCTTGTGATGTGCTGTGAAATATTAATGAGTGCTTAGGTGTGCCGTGGGTGAGAAAAGGTTGCGGAGAACTGCTGTAGGGAACGATACTTGCCAAAAATTACAGAAATAGTATTTTACATTATGTAACACCTAAACCAAAAGAGCAGCATTATAAAAATATGATTTTGCATTATATTGTAATTTAAATATATATATACGAAGCGTATCCAGAGCGATTAGCTATATTTTAGTATTTTCTTAATACGATTATAATATCCTTACTCTCTCCAAAAAGAGAGGTTAAGCAAGTGAATAAAAATCAATTTTCGCTGAACCCACTGTAATAAAAAACGAAAGCTTCAGCGACGCTCTTCCTCTCAATTAAGTAAATATCTCATACTTTTATGTCAACGAATTTTTTGGTCAGTAACTAATTCTATAAATTTTCAGTAATTAACATTTAATGCATGAAGAAAGGGAAGAGCTGCGTACGTCGTTGCAATCTTCCATTGGACCAATCAGCTACGCTGACTTGGTGGCGAATAAGACAAATTACCAGTCCTTGAAAAAATCTTCGGCTTCATCCGGAGAGCGAATAGACCTCAACTAAGAAGCTTTTCATTTATCTGAAGAAACTGATTTTCTGTACACTTAAGTGCACGCCGCCAAGTATTGGGCAGTTGCTCCAAGTACACTCCCAATTAAGGTAAATAAAACTGTAGATACTCTAAACAATTGCTTCGCACATTCGATACTGCCGTATAAAATTAACGGATGGGAAAGTAGTGTTGGTTGGAGTAGGGCAAGGTAGTAACTAATTCGATAATGTCTTACGGTCAGTAATAAATAATAAATAGTCAGTTCATAATTATTTTTGGTCCGTAAATAATTGCCAAATAAACATAGGCTGGGTTTAATTAAAAGACTGACCGTTTTATATAAATATCTGACCGTTTAACTTAATAACTGACAATTTCATATAAATAATTGATCGTTTATGTCATTAACTGACCATGGATATATTGAAAATTTAACGAAATAGTTACTTCTTACTAATAATTATTTCTTACTGACCAAAATTTGAAATAGTTACTGTCCCAATAAACGCAGACCAATTTTTATAACCTATAATATTTACATAGCTGTAGGATATTTTAAAAATAAAATTCGTATATTAACGTTTTCTAAATTATGTCATTTTAAAATACTTCCGTTCTGTCATTACACTCAATATTATAAAGAAGCACTTGATTAAACAAAGTATCGACAATTTCTACTGTAAATAAGATATTTTTCCTCTTTCGCCTTTCTTTAAAAAAGCTAGGTCGTTCCGGTTGGAATATAAATGCAATTAGTAAATAATGTAATAATTTGTATCAACAGCATTAAAAATTTTAAAATAAAATACGTCATTATGCATTAACACAACTGGAGAAGCCCATTGCATGATTGTAGGGGATTGTAGGGGTGGGCTGGAAGAGGCTCTGAGGAGTTAAGGATTAAGATTTGTTAAATTAAGAAAAAACGGTATTCTCATATAAAATCATTACCTTATTTCAATTTCTGTAGATAGATTAAATTTATTATAAAACATAAGACCTTTTTGCAATTTGAAGCCACACACTTATTTTGCATTTGTCTAGATATATTTTCAACAAAAAAAATCTCACCCTTTTCCGTTTCAAATTTGAATTGTTGAGATTTTGGACTCTGTCATTCGTCAATTTGAGTGCATTCGTGTACTCGAATGCCTGAAGATGCCGAAAGGTGAAACCCGTTTCGTTAGTAAAAAAAAAAATTTATGGAGATGTACACAATCTCAACAATTCAAATTTGATATTGAAATTCCATCAAGCACCCTCAGTCGATGTCTTGAATTACCTTTTCCGCTTCATTTTATTGAAATTAGAAGTGTAAAAATATGTAAATAAAAGACTTTTTTACACGAATTTAAGGAACCAATCATAGTTTTGTATACGTTTTCAATACTTTTTAAGTGTATTTTTTTGGGAACCAATATGTAAAATTATGTAGAAGTAAGGTATTTTTACGGGATTTTTTTACGTATTAGTTTCAGGAATCAATGTATCGTGTAAAAAAAGGGTTCCGTGTAATTGTGTAAAAGTGATAATCCACCCCTTTCTCGGAACACCGCGAACAGTTCTGAGATCAAGCGAGCCTTTTCTTAATCGTATTTACAGCCCACTGATGATTATAGTGAACACATACAAAAATAATATAAGGTTAGGAATAATTGATATTATTACAAGCTGAAACCGAATCCAACGACGTTGACTATCCAGCTACAGACCTAACCAGTAAACAGAGAATAACCACCAAAAAAATTTTCAAACAGTTATTGATTGAATTGGCATTTACTTGGTAGAACTCCATTATAATAGGATAAAATAACAAAGTATTTAGTTCTAGAATTTTTTTATATCAGGTAGTTGATAGCTATTTCGGCTTTACGCCATCTAATTCTGACGATGGCGTAAAGCCGAAATAGCTATCAACTACCTGATATAAGAATTTTGTAGAACTAAATACTTTGTTATTTTATCCTATTATTCAAATAATCAGTTTATTGTTTGCAGCCATTAATATACACTTGGGCCTCGTATAACACGGTCATCTTATGATTCCACAAAAATGTCGTGTAATAAAAATCCGTGTCATACGAGGTTTGAAGTTAATACAAAATTACGGTTTTTTAATATTCTTAATTTTTTTTCGAAAAAAAATTAAGGATCGAAAAGATATACTATATAATAGATCATTCATTGATCAACGTTATCACTTACAATTCTAAATGTTCGACTCTTTTTCGAGATCGGTTGTGAGTTTTCATTATCTGGAGTGTTTTTTGATTTAGGCTTTAAATATTCTGTAAAAAGCGATTGTTTGCTTTTGTCGTATAAATCTTACATATTTCGTGATAAGGGGCCAAAATCTGTTGTAATTCCTTCTTGAACTCAAAATTTCTTTCCATTTTACCATCATTTTCTATAAAGAAATGGTAAAACTTTGTTATATAAAGCGTGTTGTACAAAAATGTGTGACAATCCATCAACCGTGTTAAACGAGGCCCAAGTGTACTGCTAATTTTGTGCGAATATCTAGAAAGGCTTAGAGAAATTAATAAGATAATTTCAGAAGAAAACTTGATGTATTTGAAATCAATCAAATGACACCTTTCAACATTGAACAGTTGTTACAAGTTACAACACAAAAAAAATATTGACCACCTACGTGATTGTGGCATGCAGAATAAATTAAAAATTCAATTGAATAAGACAATAGATTGCAATATAATAAAATAATTAACATGGAGTCACTATCTCAATTGTATTAATTATAAGTATGTTAAATAGAAAAACAAGAATTTTCATTAAAATAAAGAAGTATGTATTTGCATCAAAGTCGGCTCCGTGATGCAGTGGTCAACGTCGTTGGCTACGCTCAAGGATGTCTCGGTTTCAAGTCCCTATACGGACAGTCTAATAAATTGATTTTTTAATCGATTTATGGATTTCTGTTCGTAGTCATGTATGTTTGTAGTGTCTGAAATTACTCTCCCACTTATCTAATCCTAAAAATGGGGCGTAGCGAGAGCGATTAGCTAGCCGTTAGTCCTTTCCAAACCTTATCTTTCTACCCCTACTCTCTTCGAAAAAAAAGAGGTTGAACGACTGAGTAACAAGCAAATCTCGTAGAAAACTTCTGTTAAGATACAGTAAAAATAAAAACTTGCATCAAACTAGAATTTTCGAAAGGTTAGAAAATCTGTTTTTTTCTTATTTGAATTGTTATACCATGTCTGCTTCCAATGTGGAAAACATGGGCTTTTAATGGAGTTCATCTCAACAGAAGTTTTTCTGCTAACAATCTTCAATCTCTCTTTTTGAGAGGATTGTACTAGGACAGGAGCGGCAAACCTTTTATGCGCGTGCCAAAAATCTTCAAATAATATATATCGACTGTCTGACGTGCCGAGCAGTTTTTTGTGCAATTATTTGAATAACCACTATTAAAAATTATGCTATAATTAGATTTTTACTTAAAATGCTATCATTTAACAGCATTACCAGATAAAATACAATGGGTTCATTCACCGTTCCAATTTCGCATAGCGGAAAGATGAAAAAAAAAAGAGTTTTTCCTCCGGTTCGTATGTCGTCACTTTTAGTAAAACGCACACCCAACTAGATTTATCGGTCAAAATACATCGTGTGTTACATTTCATAAAATTAATTTTAGAATATAATGACAATGTGGAAGAGAAATTTGATAATATTGCGCCGCTAGTCGAAAAAATTGAATATAAAATAAAGTACAGATATCTTATCCATCCGTTATCTATTAAAAGAATCTGATAATTGTTGAACGTGGCATCGCTGGCACGCGTGCCCTAGGTTCACCACTCATGAACAAGGACAGTACTAGTGATTAGCTTATCGCTCCCGTTGTATTCCCTTTTGAAATAAAATAAGATAAAATAAATCAAAATAAAATAAAATAAATCGATTGAAAAATCAATTTATAAACTGTCCATACTGGTATTTGAGCCCGTGAGCACCGAAGCCAAAGACGTTAATAACCTTGATTGCGGACAGACTCAGCATCATTGCATAAAAATGAATATTTGTTACGCATCAAATAAATATTCTAATGAAGCAACTTGTCAAAAACAAAGCAGTTTTTTTTATATTGCATCTTAAATAAATATAATAATTAATAGAATCACATTTTTGCCTGTTAATTTTGAACTCCGTTAGGATTGCTTGCGTACTTCAGTCAAATTTTCCGCATCGAGAAGCGCTTTGTCCAGTTAATCATACGAGGAAAAGTGGCAAGAAAATATGATTGCATTGGTTTACTTTGAGATTCAATAAATAAAACATTTACTGTATTAAAAATCGTTACGAAAAGTCAGTGACTTAGCAGCTTGGTGGAAAGAGTGACATTGAATGGCTGTATATCTAGAGCAATTTTTTGATGTTTGAAAACTCATAATAATATTTAAAAAAAAAATGACAATATAAATAGTAATTCTACTTGAATGTAATGGCTTACAATTAAATGCACTTTCAATTAGATCATATTAACTTTCATAAACATAGTTTTCACTTATACCAAATACATTCTAAAAAAAAATAAAGTGATTCCGTATAATAAAATAGATTTTAACATTGAATACATATGTTACTCTTACGAAAAAATATTTTCACATAGATAAAATAGTTTTCATTCAATATAGATACTCACACTTTGTAATCGATAGTTGTACGAAGCTGTAATGAAATGTCACTTATTCTTTAACCCTACATTAAGCCGCCTATATTGTCTTTACTCCACGCATTAGAATACATTACACAAACCAAACCAGACTAACCCTAACGTAACTTACTACAACTTAAGTCACTTTGTTAAAAGAATCTGTGACTAAGTGGAAACTATTAAAATCAAATTTTGAGTGTACTAAGTTAATACCATCTTATCCAAAGTGGAAACTATAGAAATAAAATTCCATGTGTACCAGGTGAATACAATCTAACACAAGGTGCAATTATTTATAACCCGAATGTAATTGTATGATAAGGTCTGTTTATAAATCACTTTTCAGTGTCAATTCTTGGTGAAAAGAAATAATACTTAAAAATACTTCCACATGTTTACTATGATCAGGACCGATTTCACTCATTGCAAGCATTATAAATCAAAACAAGACTATTTATATAAAATTGAATGTTAATAATTACATGATAAATCAAACAGTTGGTTCAAGAATTAAAACAAGAATTAACAGGTAATCAAGCAAATTAAAAAAAAAACTAAATTAAATAGTCTACAATATAACACAATTAATTACTAGAAGTGCATTAATTCTTGTTTTAACGACATTTCGTGATATATCTAAGCACTACAGAAACACTAAGAATAGTAAAAATGATAACCTTACGGAGAGTACAATCATTATTGACAAAAATTGACTTTAACTTTGTTTTTGGCTTCCATAAAAATGGTCTTTTTGGACTTACACTCATAAGTTTGCCCATCATAGATAGATATAGAGGTGTGTTGAATTTCAATCTATACTATTGATTACACCGATATCGATATGTTATAATAAGCCGATTAGCAGTATAGTTACGCTACTGCCTAGTTATTTACATCATCGTCACAACGTCTGTATAAATAATTAATTTTCCTCGTTCGATTATTTACTTTATCGCCAAAACCACAATTTTTATTTACCTTCATATCGTTAGGCGCTAAGTCAAATATTATCGCGTACCTACGCAAAAGCGTTTACATGGCAGAAAATCCGTGACCTTCCCACCACGTCGTCCGTATTTCCGGATGGAGGGGATCCCAAGAGCTGTGGACATTATAGTGCCATCGTCTCGTTCAGCCTGCAGTCAGTTTGTGTTCATTAGGTTTTGAAACACCATTGAGAACGGTCAAACAGAAATTGTACGTACAATTTTGATACATCAACAAGTTAGTGTAACTAATAATACCATGTAGTATATCATTTGTTTAAAAACTATTTTTTGTAGATTTTATTGTGTTTGGCCTAACATATTTTTTTAAATTATTTAATGATTTAAAACGTTGAATAAAACAGAATAATCGACCATAATAATATAATATACTTAAAAGAAATAATATCCATTTTATTATTCTAGTATAAGTAAACTATCGAAGTTTCGTATAAAGAATCAATACAACCATTGTTTTTGTTGTCACTGTCCTGGAGCTAGATACTAATTGACAAATACTAATTTTGAGTAATTGAACTTTAAAGTTTTTGAAATGTTTAAAATACTATACTTTTTTCATTTTGTCTATTAGTACAAAACTGTTAAAAAGTATAATTTATAAAAATAAGTGCGTTCTTCAATACAGTAGAGTTTAAAATAAGGAATATTTTGTTATAACTAACTCAATATGTCATTTTTTCGATTTAGTGTTTACTTCCAGAACAGCGACGATATATTTACATCTTCAGTGAATTTTAAAAAACAACAACTATTACATTGTGGGTTACTTTTGTAAATTAAACTTTGAAAACTGACAGTGATGTAGGATATAGAATACTTAATTAGTGTATATTATATTCAATTTCATAAACCCGTTGTTTGTGTAACATCACGTTTCCATTATTTTCTGTGGCATTCACTACCGCACAACGAAACTCGAATTTAGGTACACCCGATCCTCTTTTTGCAATTGGGATACGTTCCAAAGATAGAGACGTAAAAAAAAAAGATAGTTTCCATTACTTAAAATCAACTCAAAATACGAAATTGTTCAACACAAAAATAAATCGAATTTATTTATTATTTATACAGAAAAATATTTTTGTAAGTAACACAAGGTACATACATTAAAAAAGTTTTCGATTTAAATTAAATTTGACACAGTTTTTCGCTGGTGAATCTCTGATCGCTGCAAATACTTAATGGAGGGGCATCTTCTGGATTATCTTGGATAATATTATCATCTTGTGTTTATTTTGTTTAACTGGTTATGAATATTAATTTGCTGTGATTTTATTTTTGTGGATTCCTTGTTTTATTCTTGATAACGAGCCATAATCATTTTTCACGTTTCAATTGCACACTTCGTTTGACATTGTCATCAATTGTATGAAAATAATTTTCAATTTTATTCGCTAGTTGACGGTCTTCCGGAATTGAGCTTGCAGAAAGTGGTACAACTTCTTTATAATCACTACTATGAACTGACGTGAAATTATTTACATTATCTGAAAAAGTTCTAGTATTTGCTCTTCATTAAGTACTTTTTTAAACCGTGCAAAATGAGGATCGGGTGTATATTAAATAATTTCACTGTTTTAAAGAGAGTTATCTAATTTACTGACAGTTGTTTGACGTCACACCATTAAATAGATTGCTGTGTTAAAGATGGCGATGATTTGAATATAATTATTATGTCTATTCATCAAATCAACGCCTTTTCGATATATTATATTATGTTTTCAAATTATACTCCAATATATAATTTGTTTTTCAAATGCAGAAAACCAGAAGCTTTAATAAATTTTCCATCGATGCGAAATTCAAAACAGTCCATAATTAAGTAATCCGGTTTCACAATATGTGCATGATTATTTTTGTATTCACAAAAAAAAATTATACGCCGTGTTTCAAATAGGTATAATCCTATTTTGTAGTTCACGTGATATATTTCCACGCATCTGTAAAATAGGTCAAAAGAGATATAAAACTTCACAAAATATTTCCTACAACTAAATACTTAATATCTGTTCTTAATATTCGTACCATTTAGAACACAACAATCATATCTTTGGTAAACGCTCTTAAGGCACTTAGGTAACAATTTGACAGCTGCTGTCTTACGGGATACGCCATGTTAGGGTTGTAAATACGCTTTCGGTACAATTTTGAGTAAACTGGGATGAAAGTGTTTATATAGTTTGTAAAGCAACTATACAATGGTAATTTTTAATTATTAAAATACATAATATTAAATTTGGATTATTGAGATTTTGTACACTTCCATGTATTTTGTCACTAACGACCCGGGTTTCGCCTTTCGGCATCTTCAGGCATTCGAGCACACGAATGGACTCGAACTGAGGACGAATGGACTCAGTTCGAGTCCATTCGTGTGCTCGAATGCCTGAAGATGCCGAAAGGCGAAACCCGGGTCGTTAGTGACAAAATACATGGAAGTGTACAAAATCTCAATAATCCAAATTTAATATTGAAATTCCATCAAGCACCCTCAGTCGATGTCTTAAATAATATTAAATCTTTCGTTTATTGTACATACAGTCAACGTACTAACTCAATGCAGCTTTGAATCTAACCAACAAAAAAAGAGCATAATTTTATTGATGTTTCGGCACACTAATAATAAATGGCTCGTTAAATTACAAGTTTGAAATGTTCAATATGAACTTTACGCCGACGGTTGTTCCATATATTTGAATCGTAATATTATATTAATTAAATTTATATATTGTTTAAATTTACTGTTGAACCAGGAGGATCTTCAAGAAATATTATCAAGCAAGTTCAAGGTAAGCGATGATATTATTAAACATTAAATCATACTTTCTGAACACGTTTTAGAATTTAATCAAAATGACAATTTTAAATATTATAATGTTGGCAAATCGTGACCTCACTTTGAAATGGTTCCAACTGACATTTTGGCCTAAAATGACATTTTGATTAGAAAAATGTTGTATTAGCCACATTCTACCATGTACGTTGATTTAGGAGTCATATATTGTTCAATGAAGGAGTTAGCAGTATTCCGAAGTTCTACCCACATATTTTTTTTCATAAATGTGTTTTATACGATTCTATGAATCGCCATAACTGCTTTTTATCATCTCACAGTAAAAACGTACACATCACAGTTTTTTTGAAAAGGTTTGAAAACATCATGTCAAACATTCGTCGCTCGATGGTTGGTATTTTTACCCTTTACTTTTATTGTTCTATCGATATGGTCATTGACGAAAATTAACTGAGTTCTTTCAAACATTCAAAGTATATATGTTTTATTATTCTGTTGTATTATCATATTATTGTTAGATACTATATACATGATACTATATACTGTTAATAAATATCTCAAAAATCAGAACATTTTGTTTAATAAAATTGAAATATCCGATAAAACTTTTCAAACAAACTATTGTTGCCAGTTCTAACAAAAGCTTTAGATACTCATTATTTTCTGATATAAAGGCTTTAGTTAAAATAAGTTATTTAAAAAACAAGTAATGTATTTATATATATATAAATATATGCTAACTCACTAATTGAAAATACATTTTTTCTTTCAAAATACAAAATATGATCAGTCAAAACTTCAAACGCTCGTATCTCAAAACATGGTCAAATGCAATTAGAATCTTTTAAAAATAAGGTAACACAATAACAAATACCATATTAAACTTGTTTCAGATCACAGTCATTTCATTACGTACTAATTATAAATTATTGAATATTTATTAGCATAATCAGAAATGTGGCTTTAATGATAATAATAATACATTCAAGCTGTGTTGTCTTAAATATGTGATATTCCTTAATGATATTAATTTTATTTAATTATATTGTTATCATTTTCTAAATAAACTACGCATAGAATTTTATATTGCATCTAATTAGAACGAATTCTATAGTTAGCTAATAATATATTCCTAGATATAATGAATCAAGTATCGACTGCGTTTTGGCCAATTGATATAACCCTCAAAAAATACGAAAATGACTTAATGATTGGATCCCATTTTAAAGACGACAGAGCAGGTCTTGGCGAAATTATGTAATTTAGAAAAATAAATTAGACAGCTGATTTAAACTGCGTTTAGTTAAATATAACGCCATCAAAGATTTAAGTGACTTTAAGGTTTGAGTTACTCGACATCGTATAGCTGTATTGTTATAGCGAGAGTCGCGTTTAACAATCAAGAGCTATTGCATTCAATTCCCGTCAAGTTTATAGTATGATAATTATAAATATGGACTTAATCATTTAATTGGAAATTTTTAAAACTAATTGATTGCTTTAAAAGGCTTATTTTGTTTTAAATATGTATCATTTCCACTTTATTGCTGTGGTTGCAAAACAGTTAGCGATTAAATTTAAAGCTATAAGTATCTATTTCTACACCCACGGGAATAAGTTGAACGATTCTCACATAGTAGACAGTTTTAACAAAAGTACTAACTGCCCGTCACTACTCCCTTCGGGATCACCGAACATCAATATTAAAGGTATATAACCCACAGCCGTATCCCATTGCACAGTCCCTTAAGTTACTTCATTTGACATATGTGACCATGGCAACGTAAAATATTTTGAAGTCATATTGTTGTTGGTCATTGGCATAGCAACCAAATTATGTAAATTAAAATACTAAAATTGTGTTACTCAAATGATAGAGCGTAAAATAAAAAATCATTTAAAAATGAAAACACTTAAAACAGTGTTTTAAAACACTTTAAACTCTCACAGAGAAAATAACAAAAATTATGCGTGACATATACCACGAAACACCTAATACGATTTTAATATATCAATACGATTAAATTAAGAAAAACAGTTTCACCTAATAATAATTTTAAATCTATTTATGTGCGAAGGGCACGTTGATAATGACCTAAATTTTGAAAATATAATTAATTTTGATATTAAATCGATAATTTTAATTATATTTAATAGAAAAATATACATATAAATATTATTTAACATTTAATACTCATCATCAAATGGCATTGAATTTACTACAATATTATTTTAATATTCGGTGATTGTCTCTGTTTATGAAAACAAATTTTCGTTATGAAATCATTATCAAAAAACAATTATCTGGTCACATTTGATTGACCCGGGACATTCACTATCGATACAAAAAGTTTCTTAGGTAATAAAAATAAATTTTAATCTCATTTTGACTATATTTATTTGATGTGTGGCGTTTTGAAATCGCTTTTTCAGATGTACAAATGTAAACTCGTTTTATAATATTAAAATTATCAATTATCCCACATTCTGCTGCGTTCAGCACATTTTGTTATCATGTCTACTCTTCTCTACAAAAGTGTTTCTACAAGAACTGCTTGTTACTCAGTTGTTCAACTTCTCTTTTTTTAATATAGTAGAGATAGAAGGATATGGCTAGGACAGGACTAGAGATCGATTGAAAATTCTGACTAGTGATCGAATGAAACTGTCCATACTGGGATTCGAACCCGGGGGTTTCTAGAATTTTTTAGGTAAATGAGTACAAGTTTGATAAAAAAAATGTTTTTATGGTAGTTACGTTTACGATGCTTACAATGACGCAATATTGCCGGCGGCTCTTGAAACATTTCGTGGATTACAGCTTTAAAAAATAAAATTTCAATCCCGCATAATATATGGTATACATTTATGAGCATTTTCTACAACAGTGTTTCCCAAAGTGGTTCCCACAGCTGTTACCGCTGAGGGGGTCTGTGGAAAATTAAAACTAATTTGGGGGTTCGTGGAAAACGCCAGGGGGTCCGCGAAAGCTCTTATATAAAAAAATATTTGTGACACATTTTCATTATTATGAAAGTAAAAATAGAAAGCAATAAATAAATTGGTAGCGATTTGTTGGGTGTTGGACCCTTTTGCAAGCAGAACCACAAACCCAGATGTATCCATACTAATACAGGAGCAATTTATTGAATTATCAACAATTGAGGATCGGAACCCAATGTTTGAATACAGATGGGTGCTACAAATTCTGGTTACAAAAACAGATACCAATTTTATATCCTACATTATGGGTCACTGTACAGAGGTCGTTGATTGCTTTCCCGTCTTCCTTTTTAGTAGAACGTGGATTTAGTGCAATTATGAACCTTATCATGTTTTAAATATAAAAATGTTTTATTTACATTTCATTTTTACATCACCATTTACCATTCAAGAGATCAAAGTTAAATTTATAATTTTTCCATTATGCAGTTACGTTGAGTTATTTTACTTGGGGGTTCATGGTCAGGTTTTTGCTTCAAGAAGGGGTCCATGGGCATAATAAGTTTGGGAACCACTACTCTATAATAAAAAAAGTGTGAATCTTTAAGTCTTTCAAACCTGTTTTTATAACTATTAACACAATATCCTCTTGACGTATTTATGCTCATTTGACTAAGTAAATATTCATGAACTTTTTAGCATGCCGAAGGCCAAATTATTCTAGTAAAGGTCTTATTAATTTGTTTATATTATCCTTTTGAAGTTTATAAGCCGTAGGAAAAGAAATATTGTTTATTTACTTCTACTAATAATAAATAAGGAAAATTTCCCGTTATGATAAAGTTTGATGGTCTGTATTCAATTCCATATATCGTCAGAGTCGGATTTACCTTAAGTTAATTAGGGCGAAGCATGGGTGCTCAAGCGCCCCTTAAGTCAATCGATATATTTCTAATTTTAGTAAACAGTAAATAAGTAATCTTCGAAAAAGAGAGGTTGAGTAACTGAGTAAAAAACAGTTTTCTTAGAAAAATTTCTATTGTGATATGTATTTCTATTATGATGCCATATATGCTCTTCATTGGGAACCAACACGCTTGAAAAACAAATAATATACTTTTTCGTTGTTGAAATTCCGGAATCATAAAAAGGGTCCGGGGTGGGATATCCTAATCACATTGCTGATATTATAATTTGCTGTACAACAAGATGAAGCCAAAATTATATAGCCGGAATATATGTCATTCTTAATGTGTTAACTGTGAATTCTTGCTGGAAAGACATTATATCGTAAAAAATAAAACATAATTTGTTTGTCCTACTTCCACATGTTCATAACGATCTGGACCGGTTTTGCTCAGCACGAGCATTATCAACTCAAGTTCATCATCCTGTCAAGTCCTGATTATTTTAAAGATGTGGAAGTAGAACAAAAAAATTGTGTTTTATTTAAAAAAAAGAAAATACATGTATAATTCTGTCGGTGTTCAGTAGCTACGTGAAATTTGCATAAGTCGTTCTGACTACCATTTCTTAGTCAACAGTGCTATTTTCAACTTTTTATCATTATTTATTGATTGACTTTATTTTGTGTTTTAAATGCAGTACAGTTAAGAGTGATATTTTTATATTTTAACATGAATGTTAATGATAGGCTATATTTTGCGGGTGTTACATGTGGTACAGTCTAAGGTGATATTAATATTAACACTATCATTAATTGATCCATAACATTCAACATTATTTTTCACATATCGACTATATTTTGTGGTAGGCTATTATTTATTGATGGAATATATATTTTTTTGTGGGTGTTTCACGGGGTACGGTCCACGGTGATATTATCAAGTTTCAATTTCCAAACATTCGATATTAACTTCTACCAATAAACGTCTAAATGTAACCTCGGTGTATCCCTGGCGAAGCTTGGTAATAAATACTAGTTTAAATGTTAAAAATAATAGTAGGCTTATTTTGACGCCAACTTCTTGAATTATTGAATTGTACAAAATGTTTCCGGGAAGCAAAAACTGTCTCAATTCACACTCGGTGCTTGGTGTGCAATACAAATATTTGCTAATATACATTTCTTTTGATATTAATTTATTACAAACTTATAAAAACAATAATTCTATATTATTTGTAGTAACTTCGAGAAATTCTTGCGATAATTTCATCGTATTTTATCATTTCTAATCAGTTCTCTCTATTCGCTGTGTTTCACCATAATATTCATTATGATCATCAAACATTTTGATAACCCAGAAATAAACAACCATCGTAACACATATTCATTTAAATTTTAAAGTGTCAACTGTCAATTCTTGGTTGAAAGACATTGTATTTTACAGACATAATTGATATAATTTAAGACATCGACTGAGAGTGCTTTGATGGAATTTCAATATCAAATTAGAATTATTGAGATTTTGTACACTTCCATGTATTTAGTCACTAACGACCCGGGTTACGCCTTTCGGCATCTTCTGGCATTCGAGCGCACGAATGGACTCGAATTGACAGACAGTAAATAGTGTCTAACGTTTATATAGAAGATACAAATACGACAAATATTATTTACGAGATAAAATATTATATCGCCACTCTGTTAATGCTTTGTTTACAAAATAACGATTAAGGCGATCCTCGAAATTTTAACTGTGTGGATCCTAGACTTATAATATTTTATCTCGTAAATAATATTTGTCGTATTTGTATGTTCTATATAAGCGTTAAACACTGTTTACTGTCTGTCAATTCAAGTCCATCCTGAAGATGCCGAAAGGCGAAACCCGGGTCGTTAGTGACAAAACACATGGAAATGTACAAAATCTCAATAATACTAATTGGACATAATTGACGATGTTGCGGAAAGTATTAAACTTCTCATTTTAATTACTAAAAAATCCTTTTGGATCTCATACAGTCACAGTTCGTTACCGTGTGAGTTTTGTCATATAAACGCATTTATAAACCGAATTGACAATTTCAAAAAATGAAATAAGGTTTTGTGTAGTAATTATTTCACATCATATTTTGTGTGTAAAACCTGAAATACAAATCAAACTATGCGAAATTATAGAAAGATGCAAGAATTGAAATTCTTCATAGCAGACACAAGCTCGAGACGTGTCTCGGTGCCGTTTGAAAAAAAAAAGGTTGCATTCGGCACTTCATCTATCTCAGATTGTTACTATACTATACTTATTGTTATTATATATATGTAAAATTGACGAGGTTTTCAAATTATGATTAATTATACAAAAAATATATAAATGTATTTTTTATTTTTAATTATGTGTAGATCTATTTTACTTACAAATAGTCAAATTTTCAATTTTTTATACCAACAATTTCCAAAAATATGTTCACAAATAATTTAAAGGTTAAAAGGTTGTTGCACCATGAGTACGGAGGGTTAAGAAAATGTCATGGAAGTAACATCAAATACAATCTTAAACTTGTTATTGTCTATGTTAATTACCTCTTGAATATGTAATTGTTATTAAACTATTTGAGTGTTTCACGATCTTACTGTAAGATTCTCTTATTTGCTATATCTGCTAATGAATATTTATTTATGAATAGTTTTTAAACTAATTATATTTTTCTCTAATAATTGGCTTTAAATTGCGGCTTGATTTGGGACTTCAGATTAGTAGTTATTGATTTGTAAGAGGTGCTTAATATTTTAATTGTAGAATATTTAATTTTGTTTATATTAATAATTTGTTTGATTATATGTAAAATCTTATCATAGTTCTTGAAACAATTGTTTGATATACTTTGTGATTTATTATCAAAACTCAATTTTATATAAATAGCCTTGTGAAGATTAGTATTTTTTATCAGTTGACAATGCTCATGATGAGCGAAACCGGCTCATTGTATACGGCCGTATATCCTCTCTCTCTCTTCGAAAAAAGAGAGGTTGAGACACTGATGAACAAACTCTTTGAATGCCTTGTAATGTGTCCTGGTTTTTCCCGGCATGTTATTGAAAGCGAATGGAAAGCAATCTATAAAATCTGTTTTATAAACTTGTTTTAATATTATTCAACTTTCTGCACACTGTATATGCAATCATGTCATTTCTCCTCTGACATTCCTGGAAACAAATTAAAACACTAATAATGCTGTTACGTGTTTTCGACGGGTTCGGCGGTAACTTTGTAGAAATTCATTTTTAATATGAAATTAAAATTGTTGACTTAGTTATTCCACTGTCTGTGCTACGATATGCTGTCTGAAGATCTTTCTTAAGTAAGCGAAATTTAGTAACACAGCTGGTGGAATGACTAAGTTATCAATTTAAATTTTATATTGACGTTGTTACGCTTCAAGACGGTTGATTGTGGGTACAACGTTAAGTACCTTAGAGAATATTCACTGAAACTTTTTGTTTACGAGCTCATATGTTTCATACTTACTGGGAACTAACATAGGTAAAAGAATTAATAAATTGTTTTTAAAAATTGTTTTTTTTTTGTGACAAAAGTCAATCGATAGCTTATTTTTTTATCAATAAATAACCAGATTGCTTAATCCACAACAACAAATTAAACTTGTTTTTAATTTAAAGTTGAATCCCAAAAACTATGAAAAGTGGTTTCCATTATCAGGGAAGCCATAATATTATATATTGTATAATATTACCATTACATAACATTTTAGTGATCAATTGATGTCAAATTTTATTGGCGCGACAATATCATTATGCTCTGAATACCAAATTCAAAATGTTTCAATATTGGAAATATACCAAGTATGATATTAATATATAGAATGAATTTGTGTTGTTATTTATTTATAATTGAGAGATACTTAGTAGAACTGCATTAAAATATCTTAATAATCTTAAAACATATTTAATCTTGCAGGAATTATATGAATGAATTGACCAGTAAAACAAGTATCAATAATGTACGGAAAACGAAAATTGGTTCTTCAAATTTCTGTAAAAAAGTTTTTTATTTATATAATATTATCAACCTTTAACTTTTTAAAATGAAACGAAAAAAATTATGATTTTTTGTTTAAAACATATGTAGACAAATGCAAAGTAGTAATGGGGTTTGACCGCGCCTTTGGTTATTTAGATAACTGCTAAAGTTACGTCATCTGGTAAGGATACGTTGATAGCGATACGACTTTGAGGAGGTGAAAAAATAAACTAGTCCACTGTGGATTGCTAATAGTTTTTGATGTTTAACAAAGTTATAGAGATTCAAAAATTGGTGTGATTGTGTACGGGTTCTGCACTTCTTTTAATAAAATTTTAAAAGAAAAAAAGGACTGGGTGTACCTACCTTCTTTTCAATAATGTAAAAATATCTAAGTATTTAGTTTAGAATAATAAAGACTTTGTCACATCGTTACTAAATTCCGGCGAGGGCAAGGTGCAGATATTTGTATCAACCAGTTCTTATAATTATTGTAAATTATTAAGCTTAAAAGTGTCATTTAAATGTTTGATATTTTGCAAGATTTGCACTCAAGGCTAACGATATAATTTGACTCTTAGTTACCATTAAGTAGAAGTTGGAAGCAAATTTATCACACTTGTTATAGTATCTTTAGGGTAAAACCCAGCCCAGTAAATAGTTACGTGCAAATTGGTTGAGCATAAACTTTAATTCGTTGATTGTAAATCATGTATTTGAAAAAACTGATTGTTACATCCATATGTGAAAAAAACGCAAATAGGTAAACGTCGTGGGTATGAAATCGCTTCAGTTCAATAACACCAGCCTAGTATTTTAGATAAAGTGATAATTTACATTAATCTAATGCAGGATACCGTCTGCTTCTGGAGTTTTCTAGCATATTAACTTATATTTAACGGAAAAAAAGTGTGATAAATATCTTTTTTATTAAATATTATTATAACTTGTTCATTGTTTTCCAATGTCCGCTTGAAAACTGTTGCCCGTTATCGAATCCAATACAATAAAAGGTAAGTTTATTCATATGTTTAAAAAAAACCAGAAGATACTGTTAAAATATTATTAAAAAATCTTTCAATACCATTTACAATTGCATATCCACTTAAGCACCTAATTAATGTACGCTTCCCATTCTACTCATTAATTGTTAAAAGTTTTTATTATCATCAATATTATCATATTATTATTTGATACTTACGCAACATTTTGATTAGTTAACTGCATTTTTTTGGATTCCTCTTCGCAATGAGACCGAAATAGATTATTCTTTCTAAAGAATTATGTGTCAATTAACAAAGCCAATTAAAACATGCATATTTTTTAAATTGTAATTATTGTGCCATAAGACTGATAAATCACATCAAAAGCTTGTTAAAGTTTTCGAAATCACTATTTCAAAATAGTATTTTATTAATTACAAACTCATATATTTTTTTATATGAACAAGTTAATTCGTTCCTTCTCTTCAATGTATTTTTATAAATGTAATACTTTCTTAATTCAGATGTTTGTTTATAACAACATCGCAAACTAATAGCAATTGTCCACATTTTTCCATTTTCGTTTTATTGCATTTCATGACACCATACAATCGTGCAAAGATATACTTTTAAAACAATTCAAATCCCCTCAAATCTCTCAAAAGTATGCCGCTTTTGTAAAAACAGCAATAGTTCAGACCGTTTTGCATAAAAACAGCAAATGTCCAGTAGTTCTGCACTTTTATCACCAGACGGCGACAGATGGATCTCAGTTGATAGTGCTCGTTATGAATAAAATCAATAAGTAGTACAAAACAAATTGTGTTTTGTTTAAAAAAAAGTAGGTAATGATATAATTGTTTAAAAACAGCAAATGTCACGTTCATTGTTTTTCAAATATCTATTTAACCAAATTTAATACAATGGAAATTAAACACCCATATACCTAGTGCAAGTAGTGTCCCTCCGTCGTTCCTCATTGTCAAATTAATAAAAATATTATGTTTTAACCATCTCCTGAAAAAAAAAGAGTTTTGTGACATTTGCTGTTTAGACGAAGATCTTTAATTGCATTGTTTTAATTTTCAATATTTTTGATGTCCATTTGAAATTCATTTTAAGACTGAAAAATTGTTTATTTAACCTTTGATGGAAATATAATTAAAACTTTATTTAAAAGACCAAACCAGTACTGATGAACTTGTTTAAATTAAATTTATCATTTTGATGCTTACTAGTTAAATGAAAACGGTTAAATTTTGATTTTTAAATGACACAACAAAGTTTTTTTTTATTTTTTCAATTCAATCAGTTACGCCGAATGTATTAAAATGCTTATTTTTGTTTTTTGTTACCATACGTTTAATTAACTGAAGTTTATGCACATGCACGACGCCATATATAAAATTACTTGTAGGTAGCGACGACATTTTATAGTCTTGTTACGCCGAATATGTGAAATTTCTTACTAATGAAATGGGATGAAATTTTGCCTAATTCATGAAAAGTGAAAGTTAAGTTACAAAAAACATCACCGGAGCGCTACTATATATTTTGCTCAATGCATGAACTAGACATTAAAATTCATGTCGAATTCACGCACTCGGCAGATAATTTGCTTAACTCACGAATGAGGTAATGGGCTTTCACTTTTCATGAATTCGGCAAAATTTTTCACATTTCATGTAGTAAGCAACTTCACATATTCAGCGTAGCAAGACTATAAAATGTCGTCGCCACCTACAAGTAATTTTATTTATGGCGTCGTGCATGTGCATAAACTTCAGTTAATTAAAGTATGGTGCAAAAAACAATAATTACTGATATTTTTCAATATACAGTCAAAACATATCACAGCTGGTTTGCACTCAAATGTCTTGAGACTCAGAACGGGCAAAAAACTCATTGTATATTACAATAATAATTAATGGAGAATAAATTCTTGTGAAATTTTTTGTGTTCAACCTTGACCGTGTGTATATTGAATTAATAACTGGCTGAAGGAGCTTCGCTATTTTTTCTAAGTATTTTAAATGGAAGAGTGCTTTAAAAAATCGTGTGCATAAAAAATGTTTATTAGCTAATACAAACATTAAAGCGCAAATGCTCGACACGAACTTTTTAGCATTTGGTTTTTTGTTGTTCCGAACTCGTTTATTATAATTACAGCGTTGATTTTTGAAAAAAATAATCTTTATAATTGTTAAATTTAATAATTATAGTAATGGAAATGATTTGAAGACGTAAAACCAGTTAAAATATTTTTTATTCCTGGTAAAATGAAATATAATACATTGAATTCAAGTAATTTTTACGGATATATTTCATTTACTAATCGCTCAACGTCTTTGAGCAATGTTAACTTTAAGACTTAAGGCACGGTTACACTAAGGGATAAAATGAGCAAAATGCCGCGGGACTAAAGGCGTGGCCATCTACGTCGATGGTGCGGGAACAATGCTGAGTAACATTTTGCCTTTACAAAAACTCACATTACTTGAAAACTGCCTGTTAAAAAATACCAAAAATCGAATTGAAAAAGTTACTTTAAAATCTTTATTTTATTAAAAAAAGCATTTTTGGTTATTGTTTTGGTAACATTTTAAGTTTATCTGACATGTCGGGGCAACCTCTAATGCAGTCCTCCGGAACCCTTTCTCATACTCGGCACACCTAAGTGTACCTTAACATTTCGCGTATCATCACAATCAAAAATATGTAAATTTACATTTATTAATTTGTTTGGTAAGTTAAAAATAGCAACTAACATTCCTTTTCAATATTCTCCATTTAAAAACTAGCTTCATAGCCATTTTGAAATGATAGAACTGCCAAGCTTTTAACCATTAATTCTTATAGAACACTAATATAAAAATTATTTCTTTAAATGTCATATCTATTGAAAATATCGTCAGTCACTCAAATTTTCTCATCGATCCAAAGCGGACTGGAAACATTTTGCAAAATTGAGGTCTTAGAAACCAAATGATTTTAATTTTTCTCTAAAGCAAAAATTCTTGATTTTTCTCTCATTTTGAATGTATTACGTCGCGGCACACTTGGCATCGTCTCACGGCACACTGCCCTAATGCCAGACCTCCATTAGAAAAATAATAAATATTTTAATTACAAACTATCTTCGCTGTATGAAAATTTTCGCTTCGATTCACGATATGGCTCAAAATCACTCTCTTCTTCGGAAAAAATAGTATCCCCATAAAACCTGCCGCACGTGCAATGTCACCTTGTAATAAACAAGTGAAACATCGTTCGTTATTACATATGTACGTTTATATAATCGCAAAAATATATTAAAAAAACCCCGCATAACTTCGAATCGCATAAAAAAGGTTTGAGTGGATATTGCTTTATTATATTCATGGTGAAATGAAAAATTTGTATACCGGTCCTAATCACATTACGAAATTATGTAATAATTACTACACATTGTACTTTATTTCTATAGTGAATTTTTATAGCTTGAAAGGCAGCAGATATTTAGGATATGTTCAATTAACTTAGATATCATTATTTGGGTGAAGTAATTAACAATTTTACCAACAAAATGGGAATAAATACAATTTTAAAATAAATAAAAAGTTTAAAAAGAATTATCACAATTAATTTATTACTCTACTTATTTATTTAATAAATACGTAGACAATTGATACTCAAAACGAAGCAAAACAATGATATTAATTTTTATGTGATGTAGATTTAATCTCAAATTAAAGTCACGACTATTTTACTCTTCTCTAGAAGTGTATGGAAATTGTAACACTTTGCTTACGCTCAAGATTATATGTTTAATTTGTACAGTTTTGTTTATAACTAGGATTTTCAAGTGTCATGGACAAACAAATGTTTATTTTGTATAATTTTCTTTATAATTGTGCCGGTTATTATTAAAGTGGAATAAGTCATTTAAAGTATCAAAAATACGATTATTTTGCAAGGTAGTCGTACAATTCCACTAGTACAGGAAAGATTATATCTATAAGGCTAAGAAGAATCATAATGTATAGGAAAACAAATTTATGCAAAAGTCCAATTATCTCAAACGAAATATTATATGACTTATTCCACATTCATAATAACCGGCACATAAACAGATATGTACACAATAATAGGTGTTAAATTGTGTTAAAAAAGAGAACATGTTCTCTTACAAAGATACCTATTGGCAACCCTATCTATAACCAAATCAAAAATATCCTAAGTAACGACTTTTTATTTTCAATTAAATCATTAACAGACTTCATTTATAAAAAAAACAATTTCTGTGACTTTCATTATGACCTTTCAATCACAAATAAAAATAAAACGCTTTATTCTTAATAGCAGCGTATTTATTTTGTTTTTTTTTTACCGTTTGTTTCAGAATACCTAGGTGAAGATGTCGCCGCTAAGTAAATTGCTTGGCTGTTTCCTGCTACTGCAGACCGCGAACGCCATTGCCAACCTTCGAGTGCTCCAAGAATGGAAGGAAATGGAGTACATATATCCTGATGATGCTGCAAAAGCTACCGCAGCCGAGAAACAGTTTTACGTCAGAGGAAATTCGGTGCCCATCGATGTAGATGTTTTTTATAAACGAGGTGAGCTTTAAATATTATATAGATACTAATGAACCATTTCCAGGTGTACTTTTTTGTAAATTAATAGCAAACCACTTGAGATAGTCTCAAACGGAATTAAAAAATGAGGTTAACTATAGCAAAGTATTTAATAATAAATATAAAATACATATTGATGGCCCAGTTCTATAGGACGATAAGTCAAAAAATTTATGTTTTGAGTTGAGTAAGCCATTATATTCGAACACCGCTCTTCTACAGTTCCACTAAAATACAGCAAGAAAAATGTATAGGTTTTCTCTCAAAAGGCAGATGGAAATCAGCAAAATTAAATAATTTCTCAGTTTCATATACATACATGTCGAAATATCGTAATGTGAAAATATATTTTTGTGAATCGTTGCGTTCCATAAAGAAACAAACTCTAATATTTGAATAAAAAAGTAATACAAATAATAAGCCATCACTTTTTACGAATCAGCTTAGATAAGTCAAAACTTTGACCGCCGATATATCAAAACTACCAACTTCTATTTGTAATACTGTGAAACTAGGCCATCGATTTGTTTTAATAATTAGTTTGAGGATTGAATATAATGATCAGGACCGATTTCATTGACTGCAAGCATTTTCATCTAAAAACTGATCTAATGGGCGAGACCTGTCCTGATCAGTTGGTAAAAACGTGGAAATAGTACAAGAAAAAATTTCCTATAAGAATAATTGAAATCAAACACAATGAAAGTGATAATCAAAGTCTTATGTTCTCCAATAATTATATTATTAATTATTAACACAAGCTTTTTCAGCATCCCGCCATTGTCAAAGCAATGCTTAAACATATTGTTGTTTACTTATGTAGAAAAGTTATACATACCGAGCTGGAAATAGCCACGGTCATCCGGATTTGTCAATTTTATGATGCCGAAGGTCACCATTTGATATTTATTAGTTGAGATTTATTTAAATGTTTTTTACTAAGTTAAAACAAAGTCAATTTTGATAAATCATCTTCTTAAACACACTATATTTAAACAGTATGTTCTTTGCATAGCTAAATAATACAATATTCAATTACAGTAATTTTAAATTTCAACGAATACCTTTAAATATAAAATTACTCAAGCAGAATAAATAATGTCACGTGAGATTAATATTAAGAAAAGCAAACATGTAAAAGATTCTACCAATTGGATAATATATTTAAGCTTACCATAGTTTGATTTACATAACATTAAAAATGCGAACGAATCCGTACGACCTGACCTCTTGAGTCGCATGGGAAGAACCATTCAACAGAACGACGTACTATGACGGGTCATGACGTGTAACGTAATGTACCATGTCATGTAACGTGAATTTGTCGTGTGGAAATAGCTACGATACTTACATCTAATACTCGTAGAGAAGATCGCGTTGATCTATCGCATGCCAGGTTTTATCACGAAAACAAAGATCCTCGCTTACAGGATTCGGTTCGAGATCATGTGCCGTCCCACATGCTTTGTACGCGAACGAACGAATCAACTGTTCAAAACAACGTCGTCACAATAGACATGCGTCGTTCATACGAAATCATATCACTTTTATTACGTTTTGCAGCGTATTTTCGCGGTAATAGAAATAAAGTTTGTGTGTTTTTTTTGCTTTTTCTGTCCTTTTTTTGTCATTTTTGCAATAAACACGTCATCCTCACTGATAATTAAGTTTTAAATTAGGGTAAATAATAACCTCTGTATTTGACGGCAAGAAAACATTTTTTATGAATATTTGCATATTTTATTCAAATATTGATTTTAAACTGAATCGTTCGAATTTAAATTATTAATGATTTGGCTAAACATATATTATATTCGATGATAAACACGATTTCATATTTATATATATTATTTACATTTAGCAAAATGAAAGGGCGGCAAGCAAAGAAGTTACAAAAAATACAGTTATCACATTGACTTAATAAGGAGATTCGAATGAACGAATCTTCCCGAACGAATCGCCGTGGGTTAGTTGATTTGATCGCGATCTGTGAGTCACCACTAATCGACTCGTTACTTATGCCTATTACATATTATGTAATATACGGAAAGAACGCATTGAGTCAGTTTTTGATGATTCTCTGTTTTAAATGTATGCAATTTAACTCTCTACATACTGGTAGAACGTATAAAGTCATAGAATAGAATAGCTTTGAAAAAAAAAACAGTAGGGTTGTTTCGCCAGTGCTCGGCCAGTTAAGCGACAGGTGTACTTTCAAAAGTGATTGAGGAGTCAATGAATGATAAATACATATTTTTTCGCTGTTATTCCATTAAACAGGGATTAAGTAATGTAACCAACTAAGAATAAAATAGTTAATATTGTACCAAGCATAAAATAATAGAAGTTTACAAAAAAAAAATGCCAATTGTCTCAGTGGTTGGCCTTTCGTTACCAAGTGTTCGACCATCACTATGAAACTTCATGAATATCGCGAAATAATTTACTGATAGTAAACATAATGATGCAAAGCATGACAATATAAAGTATATTTTGTTAGCGATCCCCATACAAGATGGATTTGTCGAAACTTGTGAAGGACAAATGTGCTTTTTTTAATTACGTATTTCATCATATAGGTCAGTATAGTGCAGAAATACATTGGCAAGTGGCAAGACTACCTACACGAATTTAAAAAAATGTTTTTTTTTAAATATATCCACTATTATTTAAGTTTTAATGTCAAAAGGCCGACTACTGGCGACGGCTGACTTTAGGAACAAGCACACTATTAAGTCATATTGTTATTTTTTTATTCCGGCATAATAAAAAATAAATAACTAAAACTCATCGATACCAAATCATATGATCTGTATGCAAAAACGATTCTTCGTAATACGCAAAAAATCTTTTTAAATAACAAACAATAAATTGTACTTGCGAGAGAGAGTACCTACTTTGAAAAAGAATTAATGCTTTAAATGCGATTCCCAGAACTTGTTTTTATGACTTGATGCCTTCTGTCAGTATTAAGTCGATATGATGTTCTGTTGATGACCAATTGTTTTTATAAAGAGAATTGAACACGGCAGAGAAAAAAAAGAATCTAGTATTGTTCGAATGTCTATATCTATGCATGACGTTTATTGAGTGTGAAGGATTATAATTCCTAATTCAAAAATACATTATTAATGGCGGCTCCGTCGTTTCATGTCATTGTTTATGGGTTGAATAACATTATGATTGTAACTGCCGTTCAGTGAACAAACATAGAAAAAAATTCCACTCTGGGAATTCCCCGATTCTAATGGTATACACGTCATTAAAAAAATCCCAATATTCATCATCTTTATCTAGTAAACACACAATATACCTGCATTGATTAACAACAACTGATAATGTATAATATAAATATTAACTTGGTCACACTGAGTAGGATTTTTTTAAATATTTTTGATGGATTTAGCGGTAACTTTGTGAAAATTCAGTTTTTAATATAAAATAAAATTGATTACTTAGTTATCCCACTGACTGTGTTACTAAACGTGATGCGTGTTTCGCTTCTTTAAGAAGCATCTTCAGACTAACTGTATCGCAAGGTTACTTATTTCTAAGGTAATCAATGACTCTATTTCTCAAAAATAAAGGGTAGAGTGGGGTTGTTTCCTTCTACTAGATGTGGGGAGGGAGTGAGACACAAACGATCACACTAACAATCACAATAACATTACCAATTGGAAAGTTAATTGGCGTAAAAGTAAATATTTTGAAGACACATCATTAAAAATTTCAAAATTGTTGTAAGCGGCATTTTATACAGTTAATAATTTGAGTAAAATCTTATTGAATAATAAATTTCGAATAAAATCAATGTCACAGTGTGGCATAATATACGCCGCCACTATTGTGAAGACTGTCAAGCTTATTATGTAGGCCATACAGGTAGAAATTTTTATATTAGAATTAATGAACATTTAAGAAGTCTCAAATTCTTTCAGAGTTTGCAAATCATTTAATTTAAAATGATCATAATTTCAACGAAAAATAAAAACTCCATCAAATACAATATATAAAAAGGTATTAAAATTATTAGTTTAGAGTAATCGATTATTAGTAAATAACATTTTAAATAAGACAGGTGGCTCATCACTATTTATTTATTGCACGGCACACTAGTTGCGGAACACTCCCCTACACAATTCTCATTATGTTGAATGATCTAAGCTTACCATTTTTTGAAAATTTACTTTCCATTTCATTATTTTAATAAGTGTATTGTTCTTAGGGCCTGATTTCATGGATAGTTTTATTTTTGATTTAAAAGTAGGAACTGACGTTGATATAAATCACAATTTTTACTTTTTAAAATCGCCATAAAAACATAATATTATGATATTAAATATCAATATATTTTTTATTCAGTTCGTATTATTTTACTTTGTTATACAAAGTTTTGTGAATGCTTATTATATACCAATTGATATCAAAAATGCGTTCTGAATGCGATAAATAAAGAAAGGTAAAAACAGCCATGAAATTATGTGTATTTTGTTATGCCAACAATACCAATGCAAGAAAACATTGTTTAGTTAGTTCGATATATTTTTTGATGAATATATTAAAATTTGAGTCGCTAACAATGGTCGATTTTCCTGTTTTCAATTTAATATGAGTTTTTGAATAGCAAATAGATATACAAGTTTGATTACTCTGGGTTTCACTGAAAAACTTCTCGGTCGAATGGAGATAGACTTTTTCGAACTTTGCTGTAAAAGTTTTGTATACCTACAATGCGTACAAAATTGACCGCAAAATATGCGTCGGCAAAAAAAAACAATTTCTTTTTTAAATGTTTACTGAAAGAAATGTAGTTAAGTGGAATGTCATGACTTCGTGTATTTAAATTGCTATCTTTGTATTTTATTTATTTAAAAAAAAATAAAGTAAGCCTTATTTGTTCCAATAATTGACATCTAAATAAGTGTTCTATAAACTGTAAATTTATTTCTATGTGTTATTTTAGGTAGTTTTAAATGTGCTTACATTTCGAGTAATTTATTTTTGGTTATATAATTAAATGTCAGTCTCATAGCTAAGTGTCAACACTATTGTGCTTTTGTTCAACTTGATTGCGAGGTCACCGAATCAAATCACCGAAAAGACCCTTTAATAAATTGATTTTTCAATCGATTTATGGACAAAAAAGACGTGAATATTTTTAATTTTCGCTCTTTATTCCATCCTGTTAACATTCCTAACCTAATTTGTATATTCAATCTGATAAGCGAGTTTGAACAACTGATTTATGATAAGCTTTCGTAAAACAAGTTCTATTGAAATTCTTAATTAAGAATCTATATGATCCACATTGGAAGCTCTTCATGGTTGAAAAAATATGAACTACAATCTTTATGATCGATTTTATAGTGAAACTGAAATATTTTAATATACGATCTTTGTAAAAATATGGAAATAGTAAAAAAAAATGTGCTTTTTGCCTTTCCACTACTAACAACTTCAACACTTCAACAGCTAACAACTTAAAATCGATTAATGAAGTGTGTAAGGCGAAACTTACATTCTTATCTAAAAAATATTAATTAAAGCTGTGCTAGCTTTGTTAAGATTTGTAATTTATCAGTTGATATACTGGTGATAAGGGAAACCGATCCTGATAATTATAAAATGTAGAAGCAGTACAAAAAAAAAATGTTTTATGTCTCTCCATAAAGAATTGACAGTTGACACCTTAAAAGTGATTTTATTTATCATTTTAGAAACCTACTGTTATTATCTATTATAGCAGAGAGGCACTTTCAGATTGGTTTCTCGAAAGCGCATAATTTTAGTTTTACAAAAGAAGTATTACTGTTTTATAAAACATTAGATTAAATGAATTTTCTACCGTTGGTAGCCTTAAGACAATTATTGTGGGTGAAAGGGGATTTTTTTGCCTAATCGACAGCAAAAGAAAGATTATTTGACGAATTGCAAAATACTTTGTAACTTCGAACGATTTTTATTTTAAGAAATGGCAATGGACTATTGCAATAATTAAATGACGCGTTGCCCACACATGATTTTAATATGTTTCATTATTATAATGGTATTTATATGAATAGGTTTAGTGGTTACTCACTTTATTGGTTTTTTTATCATCAGTTAACTTGGCACACATGTGCGCATGTGTCATTCACAATACCGAAAAAAAGTCTGTACAGCCATGTGCGCTCCCAATGTGGAGCATATGGACCCCTTATCTAGTATATTGCCAGAAGTTTACTACGAGAACTTATTTTTATTAATTTTCTCAATTTCCGTTTTTTTATATGGGACTTAGAACGGACCAGTAGATAGCTAATCACTCAAACCTTGCAACACTTTTGGTATTGTATAATATATATGGATGTAAATATAAACAACGCGCACGCTCATGTCTTTGAACACATATTCATAAGTCAAATAAATTTATCAAACTGTTCGTACTAAGATTCAAAGCCGTGGATAGCGCAACCGAATACCGAACCGACTGGCAATTTATTAAGTTTTCAATTTCGTAATATTTTACTGATAGTAGGTAGTTTCAAATACATCGATCGTCCACTCTTTATTACTCAGATAACTCCAAAAAAATTAAATTTGAGTTAAATTATATCCGGTTATATGTAAAATTTGACCCTCTATCTGATTCAGTTCTTGGATGACTCAAAAATGCCACAAAAAAAATGCTAAGGCAGATATCCATCTTAAGAATTAAACAAAGTGTCAATATTTCTGGGTCATTAAAAGGATATTTATAAATATAATTCTATTGACTATTCTCGGAAAGCACCTAATTGTTAAGCACCTGTTTATAAAATGTATAAAACTCGGGTACAAATCAATAATATTTAATTTATAGTGACTATCAGAATCTTGAAAGATGTCTGAGAAATGAACTGGGCGAACGACACTATAAAATTCCTTTTTACTATATTGTAAAAAAATATTGGAACGAAGTACTGCTGTTGGTATTATTTATAACTGAACTAAATACTTTCAGCCGCTAAAAAAAATCGTTTAAATTTACCGGTATGTCTTAAAAAATTCTATAGTTATTTACGTATATAAATTATTCTACGTGAGTTAAAAAAGCTTTTTTCATGCATAAAGATGTATTTTATTACTCTATCAACAACAATACAACTTTTTTGTCATCGACTATTAGACGATTTTTTTATTCGTTATATTAGCCAAACAGAATACAAAATTGATTGGTTGGTTTTTCTTTTTGAATTAGATTCACGTAAGGTAAACGTGCCAGTAGTTGACCGTTTAAGATAAAAATTCAACAAAAACAACTATTAACATTTAGCATTACACCGAATGATGACAGAGCGAGTGTATTCATAATGGATCAAATGTCTTAATTGGTATGATATGATAACGATTAGGAAAGGGCCTGTTACAAAAAAACTGTGTTCAATTTTTAACAAGCATGTTTATGTGTCAGTAGTTGACCACTTTTTTTTCAGTAGACTTTCTTTCATCAGAGCTTCCTGTAAGACCACTCTTGGTTGAATCAAGTAGCATATGCTTTCATTCACTGATATCCTTAACAATTATCTTAAGAGATTGAAAATGAAATAATTACTACATAAGGTGTTGTTTTAAACTGGTCGCTATGACACACCAATAACATATATGGTGATATGTTAGTTCCTCAATCCGACAAATGATGGTTTCACTTGTCTGAACTTTAAAATTTAGAGTAATTCCAAGTCTACGCTTTTTTTATTTTACGCACTTTTATTGCAAAATGGTTAAAAACTGGTTCAACTACCATGTTCAATTATCAGTACATTTTTCTATAATTATAAAACAGATTGTCTCATAGAAAACTGTAAAAGTCAATATTCACGTAAAATACTTTTTTGTATCTCAAAGCCTAGTGTGTGTTCAAATATAAAAGCAATCATTATAACATTATAGGTACCCTACATTGAATCGTAAATTGATGATTTATTTTCACCGCAAAATGTAGTTTTAACAATGGCTCGAGCTATTCAGTTGTTTTTTAATTTTCTTTTGTTAACAAAACTGGATTGTTCTGTCATATTTGAATCGTTCATGAAAATTGATCAATCAAATTCGCAATGATACGTGCTGTCGATTCACTTTTCGTTTTTTTTTTTGTCGTTGTTTGGTACAGTGCTCCTCAAACGCCGGACACATCAGATTTCACGCCGGCGGGCGATAGCTGGTCAGCGGTCAACAAAATAAATATATACTTGAAAATAAGAATAAACGTCAATATTGATGTTGGCCTATCTCTTTCCATGACTCGCAGTTTCTCGCGATGGAGTATCTAAAATTGACAGCATATTTCCCAGATCTGTATGATCATTTTTGCCTCATCTTACCTATGCGAGGCTGCATTTATTGGGTCAGTAAATAATTAAAATGATCAGTTAGTATTAAACATGATCAGTATACGTGTGATCAGTTTATGAAATAAACCGACAGTAATTGATATAAAACGGTTAGTTATTAAACCGAACGGTTAAATATTCATATAAAACGTTCAGTTTTTTTAATTAAGCTCAACCTAACCTAATGTGGCCACTTGGAAATTATTTTCTGACTAAAAATAACTGTTAACCGACCATTTATTATTTCTTACTAACCATTTAACTTTATCGAATTAGTTACTGACCATTTATGGAATTAGATGTCGAGTATAATTAAGAAAAAATATGGTAATAGTATATGTTAATAAACATTATATATCATGTGATATTGTATTTGATAAAACATGACTGGATTTGTTATCTAAAAACAATTAAACCCATTAAAATATATTGTTATTGTTCTGGAAAACGACAATAAATGAAAAATACTTGTTTTGACTTATTGGACTTTTTGAGGCCGATTAGAAGTTTTTCAAATTTTTGAAATGCTATACATTTTTCATTTAGTTTGTTTTTATAAAGCTGTTTTTAAGTAAAAGTATAATCTATACAGTAGTGTTCGAAATAAGGAAAATTATGATTTACTGATACTCAATATGTCATTTTTTCGATTAAATGTTTTCTTCCAGAACAGCGATTATATGTTATATCAGTTGTTAACCTAGTTATATCCTGTGGGGATTGGATGTCATTAAAGTAAAATTTATTAAAATATATTTTTATAAGGTTAAAAATGAAAAATAAACAAACCGGTCCGCAAAGCAAAAATGTTTTAGTAGCACTGGTTTAGAATTTACGAATGTTTATAAAACACAACCGTACATATACTATGCTCCCATCCTGTTTTTTACCGATAAAACGTATTACTAATAAATGCATCACGAATTCATGGTCAATATCGTACTTTTTGCGTTATATGTAGTACACTTCACAGCGGTTTATTTGCAGGAATTTTTTAGCAAGTCATGGGTTAATCCAGCTCCTTGCTATTCAGTTACATAAATTTTGTTTGTCACGTTGTTTACTTTTAATCATTATTGCTATAATAACATTTTAACCCCTATCCGCCCGAGCATCTTTTTGATCAATTAATGTGTAACCCTAAGCTGTCATTAAAATAACCATATCTCTAAAAATAGTCAACTTATTTTGGTAAAGTAAAAATCGATATCAAAACAAAAGATTGTTTAAATTTTAACAATTCATGTAATTTTAAATTAAAGTTAAAGAATTAAAACTATAAAAATTACACCAAAATTTAATTAAAAACTCTAAAACTACTAAAAAAAATAGCGAATCCAACTGTAAAATTACAATGAAAATCTTAAAATTACACAAAGGTTATTTTTTGTTGTATGCAAATTTTTAAAACATTTGTCTATATATGAATCATCTTTAAACTTCTGGCATGTGAATGTCAATGACCCCAAAACGCAGATGCTTACATTACTTTTTATTACAAAAATATTTGTTGAATGTGTAAATAAAATTGTGATTCGGTATCTCAAAGTCATTATTTAAGTAAGGTAGTATATATATTTTGAATACTTTTATCATAAATCAGTGTATTTCGATTGCGAAATGTGTCATTATCAACGGTCCCGCAACGGGACCGATGGGTGGTTAAAGGTTAATATGTATATGTATGACAACGAGTGCCGTAAAGTAACTGATAGTGAAAATAGCAATTATGATTATTGAAAAAAATAGCAGTATGTTGTGATACAGAGGTTAAGATAACAGAGTTGCAGTCCTCTTTTGTAGACATCGGCAAGGGATAAATACTTTTCAGGACCATTCAACAGCGAAAAACACCAGTCGTTCCAGATCGATATTGCTTATTGCACTAGGTTGTACAAAGTTTAATACAGTTATCGAAGTAAGTAACAGTTACAAAAAGATAAGTTTAAAATACACAGTTTCGGATTTAAAAACACCAAATGAGTTTTACGACCAACACTTACGTTGAGGCTGGTATTCCAACCCTCAAACGCTCCTCAAGTGCTCCACTCGGCTTTGAAGTTGGAAAATAATGGTAAAGCTTACGTGAAACGAGGCCTTTTTATCTGCAAAGGATCCCACCGGATAACGGGAAAGAGGACAAAAAAAAAGAAATCTGTATCGACGGTCGGTACCGGATAATTATTCCAACGAATTTTTATTAATGATAAACATGACTATTTGATGTAAATTATTTATAATTATTAATAACGATGAATTTAATGCACAATAATGAATTTACTAAATAAATGAATCGTTGTTTTGCCACTGTCTGATTTTTCCACTAATTGTTCAGTGAAAGGTGGTTCAAGGAGGATTCTGGGCACGTTGGCGCAACGTGGAGGTGTTGATAGTTACATAAATAGTGACTGACTTGGTTATTCTATTATATATTGGAAATTCTGGATGTAAAGGAGCCGTAAACGACTGGCAATGGTCAAAGTATCTATTGGTAGTTATCGACAATCTCTGTGATGTTAAATAAAGTTATATAGCCGAGTGCTATAGCACACTTGGTCGTCTGTCTCTCTCGCTTGCGGTATTCACGGGACCGAATCTCAAAACAAACACTTTCATAGATTGATGTTTCAATCGATGTGTGTACACAGTTGTTTTCGGAGCGTATGGAGATCAATTGGCTTACTAATTGTCCTCCCCTACCCTCATCCCTCTCTACTTTCCCTTTTCTAAAAAGATAAGTTAATTTACTGTATAAACTTTTCAAAAATACCTATTATTTTAACATAAAATGACTTGCCCCTTTTTCATTTATTCCATTCGTGCACAGAAATGAATTACTACATGTATTGTATATAATTTAAGGCGAGAAGACAAGGATTTTCGTGTCGGTTCCCCGATTTGACATCGGCAGACCCATGACATTAGGTGTGGTCACCAAAGAAGTTGGACCAGGAGGCTCCAAGCTGGAGGCCTATCCTGACTACACGTGGCACGACAACCAGGGAACCAATTGCGACGGAATGACTTCTGTCTTCAGAGTAGCCGTAAGTTATCCGTTTTTGCTTCAAGATAGCGACTGTGGTTGCTTGATGGAATTTTAATATCAACAAACACAACTCAACTCCCTAACTCTGCTTTATTGTATCTTTTAGGTGAGATGAGGCCGTAAAATAATCATAAGTTAGCAACAAAATATTCAAATTGCCATAATAATACGTCATCTGATATTCACCTAAACAAAACCAATCCAACTAAAATAAATGTAGATATCTCAATTCCATATTTTTCAAATTGCATATAAAACCCACCATTCGACAATAAGTAGGTATTTTCGTGTTATACATTTTTTCAGATTACATTTCAATCGGTTCTTGGTCGCCTGCAATTGGTAAGCCATATGAGTTTGTAATTGTGAATGCGACTGTTTTCCCAATTAAGGTTAAAAATTATTGTTATCAAATCAGTATGTATTAGAATTGATTAAAATATAAATGTAGTTCCTATATTTTTTCTAAATTTATCTTGAATATACACAATATAAGCTGTTGATTGTTAATGACTGTCAGTTAGAATTAATTCGTGCGCTAGTATCTCGAGTCACTAGTGACGAAATGCATGGAAATGTACAAAAATTCAAATTTGTTTTTGGTCTTTAACCGCCCAGCGGTCCCGTACGGTCGATAATGACACATTTCGAGATCGGAATACACTGATTTATTATAAAAGTATTCAAAATATAAATACCACCTTACAAAAATAATGACTTTGACAGTACCGAATCACAATTTTATTGTCGCATTCAATAAATATTTTTGTCGTATAAGTAATGCAAACATCGCCGTTCGTTCCGGGGTCGTTGACATTCACATGCCAGAAGTTTTAAGATGGTCCATATTGAGACAGATGTTTTAAAAATTGGCGTACGAAAAAAAAATAATTATTCTTCGTGTAATTTTAAGGCTTTAAATGTAATTTTATAGTTTGATTCGCTATTTTTTTGGTAATTTTACAGTTTTTAATTGAATTTTAATAATAATAATATAACTTTAATTCTTAAACATTTTTTTTATGGTACCGTGTTACTTAAGTTAAAATAATCCATATATTTAAATTTACGGCATTACTTTAAATTGAATATTAAACATACTTTCCACATAATTCATCTTGCATACATTTAATATGATTTCAGATTGACGCCTGCTCAAGATTGTGGGTTTTAGATGCTGGTAAAATTGGTGAGGCTCAGGTCTGCCCTCCTCAGATCTTGGCCTTTGACCTGAACACCGACACCCTTCTTCACAGACATCGCATGAAGCCAGGAACCTTTAAGCCAGCAACTCTTTTCATTACACCAGTAAGTAATCGAAGCTTAGTTTTTTTCTCATTGGAAAAATTCATTAAAAAAAATCAGACTACCATTAGGTTTTCATAAAGACAGAATATGTCTTGATCATCAATAGCTTGAGGTAGTTCATTTTTTAATAAAAGCATTCCTTAGCTGTTAAATTTAATTTCAATATTTCATTCGCCCAAATTGAAGAAACAATACAAGAAAATGGTTCAAGAAACAATACAAGAAAGTTCTTTTCTGTAATTAAAAAAATATTCATTTTTTATATCAAATATCATTTTCATACATATCTGCTCCCATGGGTAGCGAATTTGAGAAAATTCCTATTTTTAATACCAATAAATTTTACCATTATAGTCTATAAAACAGTGCATTAATTTGTCATTATGTAGTATTTAGACGTATAGCATAAATTATGTTACCTAATCTGTCTTTTAAGGTGTTAACTGTCAATTTTTGGTGGAAAGACATTATATTTTAAAAAATGAAACACAATTCATTTGTACTACTTTCAAATATTTATAATGATCAGGACATTTCTAATATAATAAGCAATAATGAATCAGGAAAATTATAAGAAAAAATTAGTGAACAATTTAAAAATAATCAAATATTAAGTATGTAATTAATATGAACAATAAACAGCCATCTTAAGTGGAGAAAGCAGAGCAGCTATGAGTATCCATTAAATTTTTAATATGTGAAAAACAAAAATTACAGAGACAGAATCAATTCTTACAAGTTAAAAATAACGTTACAGGTATAATACAATTTAATGAATCGGATATAACAAAGGAGAAGATGCAAAGACGGTTTTCTCATTCAATAAATTTGAATTGGGCAAAAATTTATATCTATTTATTTCTAAAATCTCTTGTTTATCTAATTTTAAAGAATTTTGATTTAAGTGCAGGATTTTGAAATTTTCTGTTATGTCAAACGTATGTTTATTTAGAAACAAATGGTTACCAAATGTAGACAAATCATCTCCTTTTTTAGCACAAGCTAGATGTTTTTTGATTCTAATATTAAAAGACCTTCCTGTTTGTCCGATATATCTAGCTTCGCAAGAATTACAATTTAATAGATAAATACCACTTTGGTTCAATATATTAACTTTATCTTTAAGTTTTGAGTATTATAAAAAGTGACATTATAAAGTTTTTTATCTATTTTTCTAGAAATAGAAATAATTTTCTAGAACTAATCTATCTATTTAATTTTTGCACATTAAAAAATAAACATGAAACCACTCTACATAATTCATACATGAACTTTATCAAATTAACCTGTATTTATTATCAAAATGGTAAAGTATATATTATTATCTCTAAACCGCATCAATGCAGAACATGATTATAGCCGTGCCTAGTAGAAAAATGTTACTGTTGGTTTTCTTATTGATAGGAATTATAATGAGAGGTAAGAGTGATTAGTCGAGGTAGGTCAGGTACTGACCGAATTATATATACCTTTTATATCTACATATGATATCGAAAATCGGTTGTTTTGAGTTATGAATGCAGTATGATAGATTTGTCTTCTGAAAAAACAAGCTCAGCCATATTCCATGTATTTTTTACGTAATTTAAAGAAATCAATATGAATTAAGTCAATTTTGTTCACAGTTTTATGTGTCAAAAAACAGTAATTAATATTACTATGAAAAAAAATCTTAATACTTGTAAATTGAATTCATAAATCATTAAAAAATTGCATAAGGTGCTCAGAGAAAAACTTTGATATCATGATTTTCTTAAAAATAGATTATCTCAAAATAAGTTTTTTTGACTTAACGCATTCTGCCACTATAACGATGACATGATAAACAATTAATATAAAATATAATGAATATTAGTTTCATTCTTATCAGTCATTCTTATTCTAATATATTCTCTGGATTCGGCGGTAACTTTGTGGAAATCTATTTTCAATGCCAGGATACGGTGATCAGAAAGAGCTACATTTATTAAAAAGTTGGAATCATTACTTATTAAATCGATACTCTTAAAATGTAAATGTATCGCAACACGTGTCACACAATTACACAATAAGTTGAATAACAAAGTTATCAAATTTTATTTAATAAATATAAAAACTTCGTCATAATGACCTCATTAAATTATCAAATTATGTTTGTACTAAACATATATCATACAAATAATATGATCACGCAACATGCCGATAAACAGTTTTCTATCTTGAATACTGACAGTCTGTTTAAATAATTCTATAGAATATCTCTTAAGGAAAAAAATCGAGTTGAAATAGTTGTCTGGGTTAATTAACCAAACGGGATGTACGTCTCTGAAAAGTGGGTGACGTTTTTACGTAAATGGATGTCTCCAGCGAGTGAAAACTTTTCTGTTTCAACTGTGGTATTGACTCTCTCCCGCAGTCGTTGAAATTTTAACGACTATCCGCAGGTTGGCTTTAACCCAAAGACTGCCTATATTTGTAGAGTTGTTCGCTGTGCAACACGCATAGTTTGAAAAATAATTGACGTATTTTGAAGCGACAAATTCACAACTACTTTTTGACCACGTACTGATGTGAAAAAAAAAGATTAACCGGAGTTAAAGTATAAATAAGTATTCAAACGCACACGCAGTGTTTTAGATACATGTTTTCTCTGTTTACAATATCATTTTTTTGATTGAAACGTAAATAAAAAGTGATATAAATAGATGGATAGTACTATATTGAATGTATTATTGAATTAAGTCAGTGCCCCGCAACCTTTTCTCTTCCACGGCACACCACAAATATATATATTTTTACAAAAACGCGTGTAGTGAATTTTTCTTTTTCTCGCTTAATCACATCGATACTCCATACGTATAATCCTGTATCTGCAAATATGACATTTTACAGTAGAGCATTTCGAACATTCATAGCACTATTGCAAAGTACCGATTACATGTATCTCCTTTAAAATTGGGGCAGTGCTACTATTTTAAATCTAATTTTCCCTATTGTTTGATGCCTATTCATAGAACTAAGTGCGTAGACAACGAAAATGCACAATAAATACATATAATCACGTATTTTTTACTTCAAGGGAGTGTCGATATTAAAAATATAGAGATCCCTCTAAGTCACTGCTCCGTAACCCTTTCTCTTTCGCGGCATACCACAAATATATTTATATAAAAGCGCTTGTAGTGAAGTTTCTCTTTCTCTCTCAATCACACTAAGTAAAGTGAATGTCTTCATTTAATAAATACACGTATTGGCTACAAGGCACAATTTTTTTTTGCAAAGAAGTAACGTGCCACGGCACACCTAGCTTTACCTTACGCCACATTAGTGTGCCGTAGCACAGCGGTTGTGGAGCACTGCTTTAAGTCACGGGAGTATAGGAAAAACACTTTCATTTATATCGTATTTTAACATTATTTTGTAAATTAATGAAAACAACAGTATAAAAAATGTGGACTCTTAACGATATTGCTCTCATTCTTAATGATCGGATGGATGAAAGAAAATTTTTACGCATCGTAGACATCCATGCCTTAGAATGAAAAACCATAATTCGATTAAAAATCAATCAATAAAAATAAACGAATCTAACGACATTCACCACTCAGTTAGAGGCCGGAAAAAGTTTTTAATAAATTAATTAGTTAGGTTCTTGCGCATTCAAGTGGTTAAAATTGATAATGAAAGCTTAAAAAATGAATCGCCAACAATAAAATAAATCTGCAGTGTGACCAAACAAAGCAACGGGACCGCGGTAAATTTTTAATGTCCAAAGACCGGAGTAAAATAATTTTTTGTTCACGTTTTTTCAGGCTTTGGTATTGATCGCCTCAATGAATAGATACCATTCAAGATATCACTCATATTACTCTATAAATAGAATTAATTAATAAAGCAGTATTAATTGACATAGAAAAGTAATGAAGGAAGGGCTTGGCTGACTATTTCCAGTCATGAATCGGATGGTTCAGAATACAGAAACTGATTTCAGTTTTCATTTTTTTAAATATCAGCCAATGCGCTAAATATTTTGAAAATAGGAAAATCATACGAGATAAACTCGATGAAAATCTTTATAAGACACACATTTCTGAGATCTGAAATGTTAAATTTCAAAAAATTTAATTTGATAGGGTAAATAAAGCTCTTACAACTAGACCACAGAGGCGGCTGATTTGATTGACTTGGTTCGTTGTACAACGATCATTATCACCATGTTGATCTTTCTATCATTTTTGAAATAGACATAACTTTCAAAGAGGCGTATCTAATTTTCGTTTACACTACGATATAGCCCAAAATAGGCTTCCCAAGTAATCAATCATTAACAAAGAAAATTATTGAACTATCTTCGTGTTAGTTGATCTTTTTTGATATTTCTTATTGTCATTAACGGTATTATGTTAGTTTATGTCCAATACAAAAAGTAACTCAAAATCAGTTAAAATTGAGATACGTTTCTTTGGCCCTAAAGGGTTGAATAACTCTTTCTCGTAATTTTAATACATTTTTTTACCATATCTGCTACCAATGTGGTGAATATGGACTTATAACGAAGATATCTCAAGCAAAAGTTGTTTTATCAGAATTTATTGTAATTTAGTGACTTAACATCTCTTTTTTGGGGTGAAAGGATAAGAGTAGGACAGGATTGCTAGTTAACTGATCGCTCTCACTACACCCCGTTCTTAGAATCGAGTAGGTGGGAGAGAATATAAACATCCATACCTTTCAACAGAAATTCTCAAGTGAATTGATAAATAAATTTAAGAAAGTCTCCCCTGATGGGATTCAGGCCAGTGGAGTACAACGTCGATCAGTCGGGTAGAGGTCACGTGATTATGATTATAATAATATATGTATCGATAACTCAGTTACAAAGTGTAGCAAGTCAAACATTTGCAGTTTTAAGTTAAGTATGAGGAAATGCTTAAAATACCGATGTGTACCAGTTTCAAAGCGTAACAAGAAATAATCAGTTATTATTTGTTATTTTAGTTCCAAACTTTATCGACTACAAAAATCTCTTGAAAACCTCTAACAACTCATATTATTAATATTACAAAAAAACGGAATTATTTTTACAATACGAAAATTCTAGAATATCATTAAAATCTACAAAAATGTGTACAGTAAAATATTAAGCCTGCCCAAATCTCGTTTCATAATTATCTCTATTCTTTTTGAGAGAACTACACTTTGGAACTGTATATCTATAAATAAAATTTTGTTTCATTATCTCAAAAAGTATTCATTATCACTTTTAAGGTGTTAACTGTCAATTCTTGGTGGAAAGACATTATATTTTAAAAAATAAAACACAATTCATGTGTACTACTTCCACATATTTATAATCAAATGAAAGAGTTTAATGTAGCTATATTTGTGATTTCAGATTAGTATTTAATGATTTGCAAAAGGTCCATAACATTTTAATTATAGACTTGTATAATTTGTTTGTTAATCAGTATTTTCTTGTCTCAGTCCATGAACCATCAGTTTTATATACCTTCATTTTATATAAATAAGCCTGTTATGTTTGTATTTTTATCAGTTGATAATGCTCATGATGAGCGAAACCGGTCCTGATCATTATAAATATGTGGAAGTAGTACAAATGAATTGTGTTTTATTTTTTAAAATATTCATTATCACTGCTATTTTTTTTTTAAATACATGGAACAAACCATCCATTTATAAACGGTTTTAAAATTTAGTTTCATTTATGAATAAATTAAATAGATATATTAAAATCGGCCTTTCTTCGCTATTATACGCATACAGTATTTTATTGATAATGATTTAATTATCCACAAAAGCTATTTAAATATTTTATTATGAAAAAAATAATAACGGGGCTTTTGCCTATTATTACTCTAACGGTATTATATTTAAATATCATCTCCAAATATAAACGCGGTCAAATGTCGATTACGTTGCTGAAATTATTGGACAGAAAAAAGAACGCAGTAATTTTTGAGATGATGACATATTTATCTTATAAATTATTAATGTTGGTTTGTTTATATGCCGCCAGTAAACTAAAATCGAGGGTCACTCACTACACGTGACTATTTTCTGCTGTCTACGACACTTCGTTCCCAGGTTATGAGTTCTAACTTGACAGCGAATTTAAGTTCTGGGAGAAGCAGGTATCTTGAAATCGGTATAAGCTAGATTAACTGATAGGCAAGTCCTATAAATACATGTGCTGTTGTGACATCAATTATAAAAACCACTACGAAGCTTCCTACCAGGCGTTGATGAAGCTATAGCAAACTTAGATGTCATTTATATATTAATTGTTACATAAAAAAGTAATAATGTTTAAAACCTCGTATAAAACAATTGCCCTTGCGTAGTGCAACTGCTCTTGCTATCAGGGGCGCAAATTACTAATCATAAATTAATACCGCATTATATGAGGTGATTAAAGTCATAGTGATGTATGTCAGATTTTGTAAATTTTGAGAAACAATGTGTTTTATAAGAAATGCTTAAATAAAATCCAGAGCATTTAATTCGCTGTTTTAAGGTATGGATACCTATCTGAAGTTAGGTAGAAACACTGAAAATATTTGTATTCTTCGAACGTTTGTTGCATTAGAATAATTGAAACCACTGTACTGGGCTGTCAACCAAACCGCAATTTTGTTTATTTGTTTCTAAACGTGTGCCGCCGCTACTGTTGATTAAGACTTACTTCAAGTTTACTTTTTACAGCTTGCAATGAGTTCTGGACTGATTTTTTTTTAAATCTGGCTTACGCCACTATGACTTTAACTGACTCTAGTATAATTCGTCACTATAGTGGCAGAAAGGGTAAAGTAAAAAATCTGGCTTTGAGAACCATTATTTATTAAACTAACCACTTTATGAAATTCGTTAATTATTTACGAATTCGATTTAATTATTAAAAATTTCTTTTTAAAATAATATTTATTATAGTTTTTTGCCAATAATATTGACTTATTTCATACTGATTTTTTCAAATTACGTAAAAAGGACATGGAATATGGCTGAGATTGTTTTTTCAAACGAAGCTGTCCATTCATAACTCAAAGCAGCTGATTTTTGACTTATCACATTCTGCCACTAGGCCGACGATCATACTATGATATATAATCGAAGACAAAACATAAATCGATTGACTTACTAACGATTTTTGCTAAAGAGAAAATTGATGTAGTTAAATAATCTATATTATGTAGGTAAATATATGAAAGTACAAAATGCCGGTTGAAAGAATGAAATGTATCTTTTTATTATTTATAAATAGACAGCTTATATTTTGCGTTTTCCAATTTTAAACCAATCTATTATTTATAGCGACAGGCCAATTTTAAGTATGTAAAAACTTGTTTGTTTTACAAAATGTGCCTCATAAAAAGTTTCCATTCGTCTCTTTTACAGTTTGACAACAATTGGCAGGTGTTGCAATTACATTTTATCCATCGCGAATCTCAACAAAGCCTATTCTATTTTCAATTACTTTGAGCATTGGACGAATGTTTTTATTTACGCTGCCAAACCGAACAAATGTCAATATTGGGCCTTGTAGAAAAATGACCAAACGTTTGCAAAATAACGTTTACAAAAATGATTTAGAAACCGGTATTATTAATAAAATAATCATAAACTTCTTCTATCAACCAGGTGGTGGACGTCCGCAATCCAAATGAAGGATGCTCAGACACTTTCATCTACATGGCTGATGTGTCAGGATTCGGAATGGCCGTCTTTGATCTCGCTACAGATTCATCTTGGCGTGTTGAAAACAAACTATTCTATCCCTATCCTCCTTTGGGAACCTTTGAAATTGCAGGTATGGCTGTTTTTGCAGGCAGAGAGTGGAAGGTTTTATTATTGAATGCGAACTCTGTCTAGGGCGTACCTCTGCGTTATTTCAAAAATAAAATATTTACAGAATTTTTTCGATATTTTGCCCCCAAACCAGTTTGGTACTTTCTTGATGATTTCATATGAAAATTTGTGGATAATATTATTAGGTTTTCTAAGTTTAATGTGTTTACTATCTTACTGCAGAAAATGAAAATAAGTAATTAATAAATCAGAAATTTTGGAGAAAAACAGACAATGTAGCGAAATACGTCCACTCACAAGTGGCGTAACTATCTCACCGAAGAATAAACTAATAAAACTCAATCAACTATGTATGTTAATAATTTCTCTACTTTTTAAACGCTTTTTTCAAAAAAGAATGTTTAATGACATCTGTGTACAGTAGAAAATATATTTCGTAATAAGTTCCAAATTACATAACAGATGGCAGTGCAATTTTTAAAAATAATTTTATTATTACAAAATTACTTGTATAAAAACATATTTTAAAATAATTCATACTGTGCTTTTAAGTTAAATAGTCATCTTTTTTTATGTACATAATTAAGTAGGAAATATAATTGTTTGTGTGAATAATATCAATTTAATTATCATTCAGGTGAAAACTTTGATCTGATGGATGGAGTATTCGGATTGGCTCTTTCTCCACTCGTGAGTCCTACCGCAGATAGGTCTTTATACTTCCACGCACTGGCTTCCGTCACAGAGAACAAAGTCAGCACTTCAGTCTTGAGAAATTCCACAGCATGGACTGGGCCATTCCCAATTGCTAACCCAAGACATTTTGAGGTAAATTTACTAAAAATATTTTGCTTCGTTGATATCCAATTAATCTAGTTTATAAAATCACAAACACTTGTGGTGATCATACACCATTTATTTAATAAAACAGTTCTTTATTTCATTGATCTGTGAATAAAATTTTTTTAAGCTGTAATTTTGTTCTTTTTTTTATGCATTGAAATAATAAAATACTTATTTGACTGACAATTGCTGGCAGCGTGGTGCCATTGTGTGTTTATCGGAGACATGCGTTGTTCACACACAAACGACTCTAGAAAACCTAGTCAGGGGTCTCTGAATCTTTTAGCCAAAAACCAAAGGGCCACACTGACTTTTCCACTAAGTCCCAAAGGCCAAGACCTAGCTAGCTCATCATATCAATAAACTGTAGTTCTGAATAACGCGCAAATTTCGGTCTGTGTTATGGGCAAGTGTCAAGGAAATTTTATTGCGGTTGGGAAAGTCGATAGCCGACAAGGAGAAAACCAGCTTCTGCCTGATTTATACACTCATATTAAGTCCTTTCGATAAACAAATTGATTTATTAGTTGCGTAAATTTGCTCGTGGCTTTTTTTCGCTTTCAACACCACTTATATGTGTGAAAAAACTATGGCAGGCCAGATACTGGGCATGTCCGGCCAGCTGCCTCGGGCCATATTAGTGGTGCTCGCTGGCCATAAGTAGAATAAGAAGACTTCTGCCACTATACAGACGATGTACTGTAATATGCATAATCTTAAGTACCAGCTGATAAGCACATAATATGTTTGTACATATATTGCGTTGATCATTAGAAAAAATCAACAAAAACTTGGAATAAATAGAATTGTCACCAATGATTTTATATCGGTAGTATTCTTTATTTGCTGCTCTTGGACATTTTACATAATGCTTTGTCGTAGTATAAGAATAAAAATGACTTTAAGAATAATTTGGTTTTTGCATTCGGCAGTTATACAGGCAGACCAGACAGTCTCAAGCAGCTTCGCAAGCGATGGATCGTAATGGAATCTTGTATTTCGGCATGGCTTCGCCCATGTCCATCGGCTGCTGGGACATTAGAACCCCATTCGGCCAGAAAAACATTGACACAGTAGCCCAGAACTCGGAAACTCTCCAGTTTGTTAGTGGTTTGAAGATTGTCAACAATTTGAAAGGCAGCCAGGAGCTTTGGGCTCTAAGTTGCCGTTTCCAGAAGGTAATTTTTGTATTATACAATCATAAAAATATTTGGCTTTACAAGTAGCAATTGCTAATAATTTTTTATTCACATAATATAGATAAGTCACTCGAGACCTCTTGGGGAAAAGATACCACAAACATTCATGTACATTGAAAAAATATCACTTTAATGAATATCTAAAAACACACTTAAAAAGTAAAGCCTACCAGGCGACAGATGTCGAACAGTCCCATCTAAATATTATCCTACAATGACTTTCAGTATGGTGTTATTTTTTTTATGAAATAGTTAAATTTAACATTGTGATTCTTCTAGATGAATTGAAGGAATCTTTGATAAATTTCAAATATTAAATTCATCGAATCAGGAGAGCTTAAAACTTACAGGCATAATGTTTGACAAAATTTTATGCTGTTTTCTATGAGATTATTAGAAACTTCTGACTCAATAATAATTATCAAAATAGTTGCCCTTAAAGTTATTTTTTTAAAGTTAAGATGAATAATTTTATTGACATGAAAATTATAACTAAATCACTGTTTAAGGTTTTAACCGTAAATTTTAAGGTTAAGACAGTGTCCACAGCCTAATCCACCCTCTGCAGTAGACGGGAAGTCGAGTAGTATCATAAAAAATGCCTTAATCAATTGAGGCTTATTAAAAATACCAGCTAATTATTTTTATCAACTGTAATATTGTTTTCAACGTAGCATTTATCTATTTAGTAGAAATGAAGCTAATATAAATTTGTCGATTTTCCTTAAATAGGTAATGACCGGGTCCATGACGATGGAAGAAGTCAACTTCCGAGTGCAGGCGGCAAACATCGAGGACCTCGTGCGAGGCACCAGATGCGCTCGCCCAAACGGGGCCGCAGATCTCACCAATCTCGTCGGAGGAGGTTCGACCCCTCAACATGGTTCCTCGAGCTATGGCGGTGTGAGGTTTCCTTAGAGATTGAGCGGATGTCCCACCGATTGACGCACGGCCATTAAGGATGGCCAGGACGCCGGGAGTCTTTTTAAATTACCTCCCAGAGTGACGTTCATAATATTATAATGAATGTCATACTATCTTCGGAGATGTTTAAAAATAGAGTTTAAATATATTCAATTTCTAACAGAATCTTTTACCATTTAACTATTTTCAATTCCAGTCGAAATTTTCTGTTTTTCTCTCAACAAACCACAATGTAATAATATTCTTAAAACCATATTTTAAACCTAAGACAAATTATATTTTTTATATTAATATAGCTATATTATTTAAGTAATTTATTCTATTTTGCACAGTTTATTGAGTCGTATAGCTTCAAAAGTTGTTAGATCGTTTATCAATTTTAGCCAAATTATAATTACAATTTTTGAAACTATTCGACTCAAAAATACAACTATATTCATTAATTTCAAAAGTTTTCAAATAATTATTATGTTTTTTTATTCGTATGAAATTCAATTATGATAATTTTTGTTCCTAAGCATCTTATAACTGTGTTATATTATTGATATTTATTATAGAGAAAATCATATCTTTTATATTCTATATGCATATTTTAAGGATTGACAGTAAACAATATAGAATAAAATTAATAAATTGTTATGTTTGCCATCTTATAAAATTCATTGAAATGTAAAGTACAAAAGCATATGTATGGATATTTAGTCTGAAACCAAAAGGACTTAAAAAACTTTTTGCAAATGAAGAATCTAATACACTAATTAACTTATTTGCCACCATCGATAAATATAAATAATATATATATCAAATATCAACATGACTTATTATTAAATTTTATCATTTTAATACATTTTTTAGACTAAAAGAAAACAATTAGGCTTCACCCATATATGACATCATACGATTACCACAAGTTAACCCCTTGCCCTCTATTTTCATAAAACATTGTAATGGTGCCCATCCTACTTTTATAAAAAAGTTAGCAATAAATTAAGTACACAAAATATTTAATTTTAAGTAAAAATTGCTCTTTATGGAGTAACATTTTATACAGCCTCCATCATCTCTTTTTTGTCATACTTAGACTAGATTTTCCAAAACTTTTCGTGCGACGGAACACTTTGAAAATCCTGAAATTTGAACGGAAGACCTTGTTTATTTGAAGTGTAGGTAATGATACATAACAAATAAAAATAATTGAAAATATAACACATGAAGATATATGTGGATGAAGTTAGTTCATAGCTTCGATGGGTTCTTGCTTAGCAAATCTCTTTGCGATGATAAAAAATTTGGTACTTCGTTGTATAGCCCCATGTGTAAAACAAGAACGGTCATCGCTGGACCTCGTCATCCATATGAGGTGTTACTCGACCGATTTTAAAATAGAAACAAAACATTCATACCTACCCATATTCATGCATGCTCGACTATCTAGTTCAAGCTGTCAGTTTATCCAGTGCTTCCCAAAAAATTTCATTCCTAGGCCCACAAAATTTGCAAAAAAATAACCACGACAGCCTGCCACGATGCGCGGGGGGACACATAGACAATAATTGCAAAAAAATTTATAGAGGATGAGGTTGGGCAGTTGGGATAATTTTAGAAGGCATTGCCGAATTTTGGCAGTTTATGGAGTCAAAATAGCGATTGTCGAAAGTAAGCAGCATACGAGCAGGAGCATTGGAAGCGGGAGGGGGGTGGCAGAGCAAACACATACATGCACGTCAGCGCTCTGCAGGCATACTTTTTGTGAGTTATAGACGTGTCACTTGTAAAATTATGGATGACTGAAATGGAGCTAGGGTTCCGTGTGCTCCTGCCTGGGGCTAAACAATGATGTACCAAAATGATGCATATTTATTCAGCTAAAATTTATTGATTTAATCTCAATATCAAGTAACAATACAATAGTAAGTATAGATGGTGTTTTTGAACAATGATAGCCTAGCGACTTATTACAGAAACAGTACTGAATAATAGAATCTCTCGGTGAGAAAAAATAGTAAATCAGATATACCAGTGTAATGATTTTTTTATGAGATATAATGTTTTTTTTTGAATTCTACCGTCTTAATTCTAAATAAAAATAAACAATGGAAAAAACGATCAATAATTTTAGTACACTTATGGTCTTTTTTTTTTATTTTCTAATACTTATATTTAAAGAACTTTCATTTTAATCGAATATTTTTAAGCATTGTTATTTTAACAAGGTTTTCCGTAGGACATATTTCCGTTTCTGCCAAAGCTTTGTCCCTGAAAATGAATATTTTGAAATAACGGAAAAACGTGTTTGCATTTTTAATCAGTTTTTATTTACCAAAAGTACAAAAGATTTACACGGTAACTCGAGTTCATAAATTAGCTTAAAAGTATTTATAGTAAGTATGTATTCGATTTTTTTAATCATCTTACAGATGTATTTTACAGAAAAATAGGAAAAGAAATATAACCTATGAGTACTTACATATTCAAGAAATATATTATATTCAAAAAATAAAATGTATTTTTAACTTAATGGTATATTCTGCCAGTAGACGTAAAAAGACAACTAACACCAAATGTATATTCTGCGAGATGATATTTAAGCTGTGATTTTAACCGTTGTGATTTTCTTTATAGAACAACCTTTTCTACCAGTGGTGGCGAACCTTTTTACATGCTCGTGCCAATAATCCCTAAATAATGGATCGACTGTCAAGCAGTTTTTTTTAAATATATTTATTTGAATAAGTACAAGTAGCAATTGTGCTATAATTATTATTTTAGTTAAAAACAACGCGACGACCTTGTCATCATTGGTCCGATAAGATAGAATGGGTTCATTGACCCTTCCAAGCAATTTTTTATAGGGAAAAGTGAAAAAAAGTGTTTAGTGAAAATGGAATTTACTATCATCAAAATTTTAAAAATACACGAGCTTGTCTAAACTAAGACTTTACGGCAAACGTCAGTTGAATAGCAAAAAACAAACAAAAACAACAGTGTTAATAATATATTGTGTAAGAAAAATTAAGTACAAAATAAACACCAGATATCTTATCCATGAGTTATCAATTTAAAAAATGCATTAATTGTTACGTGCCAGCAAAATTTTGGAACATGCCATCTCTGGCACGCGTGCACTAGTTTCGCCATCCCTGTCCTACCTCCACTTTGACACATTGTTTACCAGAAAAAGAGTTTTTACATCGTTTTTCAAATTATGAAGTATACCGCTAGCTGTCTTTTTAGTTATGGCGGTATTATTGTGGTTATTGGATATATTGAGTTGTAACTTATGTTCGATTTATTCTTCTATTTACATTTGTATATTGAATGTCCAAGTTTTACATGTCATAATTAGTTGATGACTTAATATTTAAAGATAAAATAAATATAATACAGGTAGTCCTCGACTTACGACGGTTCCCACTTACGACCAAAAGTTTTTTAAAACATTTTTTTATTGCATCACGGAGCACCGTTGCTAAAAGTTGATGAATACGGAAAGTGTACTTGTGTATTAGCAAGTAGTATACAAGAGTATGCACAAGGTTTTATTCTGTATTTTATTTATTAAAAAAGAGGATCGGTGGACCACTTATAATATTTTAACTGTTTGTCGATAACGATTTTAAAAGCGGACTCTTGTGTGTTAAAATGTATCCGTATCATTTTTGCTTGCAGCTGCTTTATTTCCGCAAATGAAAGTGACTCTGTTAAAACTGACCTGAACCAAACAATATTTAATTTGAACATCTTGTTTTAAATTCGTCTTACGACCGATTCTACTTACGAACAAAGTTCAGGAACGTATTCCGGTCGTAAGTCGAGGACAATTTGTAATACACGGCGAGTAGGTACTATTAGATTGGGAGAGAAGAAACCTGTAAGAAGATCGTGACAAGTGGGAGAATATCTTGTCCCTAGAAGGATTAAATATATGTAGATAAATCATGATTCTCAATCATGAGGAAGTTACTTGTAAAATATTTATTAGTGTTCAATCTAAACCAGATGGTAATTATCGATATGGTTCTTATATCCCAAAACATGCATTTAAATAGTTAGAAGGTAGTAAATACAAAAAAGAAAGTATTTAAATGATAATTTACTAATAAAGATATAACCAGTAAGATAATAAGTACTAAAGATATATTTTATAAGTTAAAGTACACCTAAAATGGCTTTATAGATTTAAATAATATTAAATAGAAGACAAAGAGTAGTTAAAAGGATGATTAAAAATATTTAAGATTTTAGGTAAAAAAGAAGACGCAATTTTATATAGTTTTCCAACGAAATTTCAGAAAACTATTTCAGTCTATAAATGTACTTTATTGAAGATATTTTTTTGAATGACAAAATAAATAGAGGAATGAAAATATTGATCTAAAAATGTATATTCATTCACAATATTGTTTCGTGCTGTATGTTTATAATAAATTGTTTTATAACATTGTATTCATGAGACTACAGATTTTAAGAATCCATTGAATTTTGCTAAAAACACTATGCAAGTTGGTACAAATTTGAATTTATACATTATAATATTTCAAAGTTATGAATATTGTGGTAATTATATCCTTTTTACAATTGAACTGGAAAATTTGATAATGGACTTAATTTAAATCCGATTTAATAAATAAAGATTACAGACGTTTGAAGAAATAATACGCCATGTGACTTTTGTCAATTTTCAAATTAATCGTTGCATTTACTATTCGAAAATATCAGTAGACGAATTAAATAATTAATATTTTTCAAATACGCACTAAATTATTTTTCGACTAGTTTTTAAAAGGGTTATAAATAATTGCATTTTGTGTTAGATAGTTTTCACTTGGTACACTTGAACTTTTATTTCGATAGTTTGCACTTTCGATTAGATAGTATTAACTTAGTACATTCAAACTTTGATTTTAATAGTTTCCACATAGACACGGATTTTTGTTATCAAACTGAGTAAAGTTCTAGTAGGTTATGTTAGGGTTGGTCTGGTTTAGTTTTTGTAATGTATTCTAATGCGTGGAGCAAAAACAATATAGGCGGCCTAATATAAGGTAAAAGAATAAGTGACATTTCATTACAGCTTCTTCCAACTATCGATTTCGAAGTGAGAGTATTTATATTGAGTGAAAACTATTTCATCTATGTGAAAATATTATATTTCTTCAATGTTAAAATACATTTTATAGTGTGGGATCACTTTATTTTTAGTGAAAGAATTTGTTTTTTGTGGAATGTATTTGATATAAGTGAAAACTATTTTTATGAAAATGGATATGATCTAAACAAAAGTGCACTTAATTGTAAGCCTTTTTAAAATATGTAGGTATGAGGGTGGCTTGAATTTTACATAATATACAGTATGTAATATACAGTATGATTTTTAATTTTGAGGATTTATTGAGACAAGCTTTTTTCTATCATTTGTCTATGGAAAGTTAAAAGATGTGCAGTCAATTCCGACATTGTGAAAAGCTTTTATTTTTGAGTTTACTTTCAGAATTGACATTAAATAATATCATTAAAACACGACTAGTTTAGCCTAGAGAATATCATGATTTCCACATTTCACGCAACAAAAGAAAATAATACTTTCTTTTTTTTTCAAGATTATTTAGATATTTCACGAAAAGTACTTTTTAAGATAGCCCGGTCCTGTTTATTTCTATAATAATAATCTGGATGTGATTTTTAGGGTAACTGAGCATCGTAAATATGCTTGAATATTTTCATTTACAAATTAACAAAACTATTCCAGAAAATATATCATACTTTTAATAGATACTTGAATTGGTCAAATAAAATAACAATGCACAAATTTTATTTTACAAGCCTAAAAAACAAATTCGTGGTACTTTTATCCACCCTGTTATTGGAAAAAAGTTGTGATTTGAGTTTTATTTATATAACTAAATAATGTATTATGAGAAATTGTAATTACAGTTGAGAGAAAGATTCTAACATAAAATTTCAATATCGGATTTTATTCAAGTGAGTCCCTGATTTAGCAATTAATTATTGGAGAACATTTCATAATAATAAGGTTTAATTATTAAAGTGCTTAGTGTCACAAGAATTATGTAATTTAATTTAAGATATCGATTGGGGTAATTGATGTAATTTGAATTGATGAATTTTGTACATCTTTTTTTTGTCAGTTCGAGTTCATTCATGTGCTAGAATGCCTGAAGATGGCGAAACGTCAAACCCGCGTCATTAATGTCGAAAAACATAGAAATGTGCAAAATTTCAACAAATTCAAATTAGAATTATATGAATTGGTTGGTAGCTCTTTCAGTTTCAGAACTATGTTCAAACTTCATTTAATTTAGCTAAATAATACAGGGCTGCGGAGTCGGTGTTGTAAAAAACGAGTGACTCCGATTAATTCTTCTAAAACTACTTGTTTCATTTTTATTTATGCCTATAATATCTTCTTGTCCTGCAATATCCATAAGTAGATATTTGCCAGATTGGTTGGTTGGTGTTTAATTTGAAGACTAATTACACATAAATATGAAAGGTAGGAAAAACCCTGATAAAATTAGACTTTTTAGTCGGAGTCCAAGTCGGGTTGTTAGTCAATGCCGGAGTTGGAGTCAGAGAAGAGTTTTTTGGACTACTCCACGCGCCTGATATAATATACCGGTTAAGAAGAAATCAATACAAACAAAATTGTCTTAGTCTTCTAAACCAGTCTAAATAGCTATCAACCAATTAACATAATTCTAGTGGAACTAAATACTTAATATTTTTACCTTATTACAACGAAGTTCTAAAAAGTTATTGCCAATTCAATCAATAATTTCATAATGTCTGGTTAAAACTGAACTTGAGAACGGATAATTTTTCTAACCACCAAATCGATACGAATTATGTTGTCATTTTTTATATAAAATTCAAATAAGTTGGCACGTTGTTATTTTCATTTGACAACTTCTACAATAGTGACTACTTTGTTTGTATTTGAATATTCAATAAGCTCCGTACAATGTAGCGTTGGCATGTCTGTAGTATCTGTTGCTTTCGTATCCGTCATATCGTGGGGCACTGTTGTAATAATGGGGAGGCGGCGGTGGTGGTGGAGGAGCGGCATACAAGTGGCTGTTCGGCCGGATTTTGGAGACACGGATGTTGATGTCGCTAGCGGAAACGGTTCGCAAGAAGAACTTGTGGAAGCGTGTTGTCAGAATCCAAACTGGTGAGGCATCGTCAGCCATCCACCTGACTTCAGCGGCGAACTGGATCTTCTCTGGGTCGTATGCGAGAACCCTGGAAAAACGAAAGAATGGCGATGAACTTTCAATATTTCTGGTGTAGTATGGAACATTCTTATTTTGCACGAAAGTTTTTCACTTGCATGGTAGAGTATAAGCCGTATAACTTTGCACTCCAGCTCTAGGGTGACCATGAAGTAATATTTTTTTACATATATTATCTATTTATTTATTTATTACTAAATACATTAAAACATTTTGTCGGCGTCCCTAGCGCAGTTGGCAACGTCGACAGCTACGGATGTCTCGGGTTCAATTCTCTGTGTGGACTGTTTCATAAATTGTTCTTTCAATCGATTTATGTATTTCTGTTCGTAGTCTTGAATGTTTATTGTGTCTAAAACTCCCTCCCACCCATCAGATCCTCAAAAATGGACCGTAGCAAGAGCGATTAGCTAACCACTAATCCTGTCCTAGCCCTATCCTTCTATCCCTACTCTCTTCGAAAAAAAGAGAGGTTGAGTAACAAGCAGTTCTCATAGAAAACTTTTGTTGAAAGACCTCCATTGGGAGGCCATATGCTCCACGTTCGAAGCAGACATGGTAAAAAAAATATCAATACAAGCGAATATCATTTGACCTAATTTTATAAAAGCAATTTTTTCACAGCGTAGTATAAGCATATCAATATGTGTCAGCTATTGAATCATGTTGTCCTTCTTGGAATTTGATGTCAGCGTAGGATTATTGAGTTAATTGTGGCATGAAGCATTATCAATGACCACGACAGACCTCGGCTAAAATAAATTCTAAATTGGGGATATTCATGCCTTTGTGGTAGTCTCTGGTTTTTTGGTGAGACTTCATAAATTATGGTCACCGTATTTTTCAATAAATACACAAGCGTGCGCCCACTTCAATTCATAAATGCGTACTGAATCTACCTAAAAGAAAACTACTAGCAGAAAATTATTTTGTTTGCCTGACTGAGCTTTAGTGTACCATTAAAATAAACCGATTCTTTTTCAATTACTGGGTGTATTTAGTTTCATCAAAAGTATAAATACAGATCGTTAAAAATAAACATTCACTCACTCGTGTTCGTTGGTGTGTGGATTCCAGGAAGCGATGGCAGTTTCTGTCAGTGGACTGTAGAAGAGGGTGTCGGTGGCGGGGTCTACGACTAAACCGATTCCTTGGGAAGACTTGCGACCGACGAGAGTGACGGGAAGCTCTTCACCATCTGCAGGAGGACCTTGTCTCAGCACCTCAGCTGGGATACTGAAAGTTCTGAAAATCAGAGGAGATTATATCTTAGTAACTTGAAAATTTAACAGCGCACTATGTAATAGAAATATTTTTTTCATCAGGTAAAAAATATGTTATTATTATTTAAGAAATTGAATTTGATGACTTAATGAGACGTAACGTCCTTTTTACTTGATTGAACAAGTATTTACTTGGAAGAACTCCACTTAACAGGGTCAACAATTGCACTGTATTTAGTTCGACGAGAAGAACTCCAAATAAGTCAAATTTTTCAAGAATTTTTTTCTCATTAAACTTAATAAAGAAACTTATTAGTCTTGAACTATAATAACCTATTTTTTTTTACCAAATTTTTGACGTTTTCTGTCTGCGCCATTCTAAGTGCCAGCACGCTTATAATACATAACGCAAAATATTTGTTTCAATCATGCCGTCGTTGTTCTGCAAGAAGAAACTAACTGAAAAATATTAAATTTGGATTATTTAGATTTTGTACTCTTCCATGTATTTGTCACTAACGACCCGGGTTTCGCCTTTCGGCATCTTCAGGCATTCGAGCACACGAATGCCTGAAGATGCCGAAAGGCGAAACCCGGGTCGTTAGTGACAAAATACATGGAAGTGTACAAAATCTCAATAATCCAAATTTGATATTGAAATTCCATCAAGCACCCTCAGTCGATGTCTTAAATGAAAAATATTAGTTTTGAGTAATTGGAGTAATTTAGTGTTTTATTCCAGAACAAAGAACACAAATGAATGACTTAATAACTTTTTGAAATTCAGATATAAAGAAAATTAAGACATGGTGTTATTTCTTATTATCTACCTGTCAGTGGCAAGAGGTTGGAAGTAGACGATTCTTTGTGAAGGTGAGAATGCAAGTCCTACGATTCCGTCCATCAGCTCGAAGGTATCGGTTCCGATTCTGTACGTGGAGAATTCAGGATCAGGGTACATAGCAGCATGGGTCACTCTCCAGGCGCTGTCGGCCTTGCTGTCGTATACGATCAAAGCTGGAAGCAAAACAAATATTCGATTATTGCGACTATCTAGAAATTCAAGTTTTCTTTTTCATAAAAGAAATTTACTGCCAACTGGCTTAAAACTATTCCTTTTTAAATGTAACAATTGGTAATCAGTGGTTATTTTAGAATGACAGCGGTTTTTATTACTTTAAATCCAAACTGTAACAACTACGAAAACACTGTAAAAACCTATGTAAACTGCTATTATTAATATTAGTTTTTTTTATTATTTTAGGTAATCCTATTTCATTTAAATCTACAAAAACATGGTATACAGTAGAATAGTAAACCTGCCCAAATATTGTTAACAAACTACGATTTTTGAGTTGTTAAACTTTGAAGCTGAGGTATCGATGTGGTTAGCTTTTATTTTTCCTATCTATATTTACCTATTAAAACTATGCGAAGCGAATTCTTGAGTTTTCTGTGTATTTTTATTTCTAAGGCTTTAAGTGGATACAACAACTAAGAAAACCTCTTTACAAATACTGGTTGTGGATGTAAAAGAATGTGTTAAATTTTTATTTGGAATTGTTCGTAATGTGACATTAAATCTGAAAAAGTTACTTTATATTGCCCAGTGCTCCTGACTGACGGTTTTGCCAAAAAATACAAAACATACCCAGACCGTAAAGTGTATTTTTGAACCTGAATTTGATATTTTCTTGTAAACCACAAATTTTATTATACCTGGTGCTGCGGTGTCAGTAATATAAACAAAAGCATCGTCGCAGCTGGCATGGGGAGAGCTGGTAGTCTCGTCGATCACCAAATTGGTGAAAAGGGAGTTCGGTCTGAGGAGTTCATCGGGGAAACGGATCGATCTGATTGGCCTGGAAGTCTTCATGTCGAAGATGATGATCTTTGGGTTGCAAGCCCTTTGGAAGTCATCTATGGAGTTCATGATGCCGGAGTCCAGAACCCACAGGCGTCCGCAGCGATCGGAACGGACGCGGTAGACGCTGATCAGGCCGCTGCAGTTGAGGTCGCCACGTCCGGCGCCGTGCCATGACCAGTCTGGGAATGGCTGAAAATAAAAGTAAAATTATATGAAAAGAATGATTTAGATCCTATATATACAGAAAATAATCAATCTTTTATTTATTATAAAGGATAATCTTTTTGGCATACAAATTATAAGATTTGGTATCGATGAGTTAAAGTTATATCATGCTTTTTGCCAAAAAAAAATAACAATATGACTACTGTTCTTATTTCAAAGCCATTATATCCCATGACTTCACACGTTAAATTGTTAAATTGCATACATTTTGCCATTTAAAACAAAATCATTAAAAACTGACTTAATACTTTCTGTCAGTATACCCTCGGTATTGTCTTTCGTGCTCGATACAACAGAAATCTATAAATAATGCGTTTTAATATACCTATATTCACAAAAGTATACATAGCTATATTTTGCGAGCTAAATATATTATTAACGGCACTTTCACCTGTTATAATATAAAACTAATGATTTAAGTCGGTAAAATGAGACTTATAATTAAATTTGATCTCAATAATCCAAACAGTATAGCCTCGAAACATGTGTCATAATTATCATAACATAACTTTGTCAGAAAAAAGGCACCGCATGAACTCAAAATGAGATTAAATAATAGTAATGAACAATAGTTGCAAAAATGTTTTCCAACGTATTAGCCAATATGCGTGAGTAAGATTTACTTTCGATATTAAAATAAAATGTAATCCAGTCCACACTTCCTTCTAAATTATGTTTAAGATATAATTCAGAAGGAATTAATTTTTAAAAATATAATACATTGAATATTTAACTAGAACATGTTGAGACATTTTGCTAATATTTTTTTGTATAATGCTACAGAGTATATGCAGCTTCAAATAAATTGAACGATGATGTCATAATTCGACATTCCCTAGTTATAATCCCATATCTGTAAGCATGACATTTTACAGGAGAGCGTATCAAAGATTCAAAACGCAGTTGGAAAGTAATGGCTGCATCTATTTTCTTCAAAATTGGGACAGTGCTATTATTTTAAATCTAGTATCTTATTTTATATAAAGTTTTGCTAAACAGTTTATGGTTTTTGAAGAATTACAAATACTACATTGGACTTCGGATTTTAGGTAAACTTTCTTATAAGTGGCTAGTTACAAGTGTATTCTTTACGAAAAAACGGTTAAGTGGGTACTTTTCCCATTGTATTTAGATGCGTAGATAACGAAAATGCAAAAGACGTATAATAGAGTATCGATATAGTTAGAATAACTAAAATTTGAGATATATTTGAGATTAATTCGGGCTTAGCGAAAAAGACAATGTGTAGCAGTGCTCCACAACCGGTGTGCCGTGAGACGATGCTAGGTGTACCGCGGCGCAATGATTTCGAAAAGAGAAAAAATCAACATTAATTTACATACAATCTACGAAATATGAACAAAGAAATAAGAAATGTCAAATTACATTTCTAAAATCAGACGACGTAAATATATATATTTATTGGTCCGCCATAGTTTTTTCAAGAAAAAAATCCAAGAGCAAATTTATGCAATTGATCAACCAAATTTTTCGTCGAAAGGACATAGTAAGAGTGTATAAATCAGGCAGAAGCTGGTTGTCTCCTTGTCGGCTATCGGCTATCTCCGCCGCAATGAAATGTCATTGACACTTGCCCGTAAGTTCCAATCGAAATTTGCACGTAATTCAAAACTACAGTATGTTGGAATGATGAGTTAGCTAGGTCTTGACTCTTGAATCTTAGTGAAGGAGTCAGTGTGGCCCTTAGGCTAAAATGTTTGGAGACCCCTGTGCTAAATGATAATATATTAAAAAAAGTTTCAAACTGGTATTTAAAATATGTATTTTGTAATTTAATGATAAGATTTGCACTCTAGGCGTGGAAATAGGAGAAAAATACATTTAATTGTCAGTATATTCTTTTATTTAGATTAATTAAAATACATCTCGTATTCATCACGCCATCGCTTGTGATTTCTTTCCTCTAGAATCGAACATTTTTTTATAGCAAGACTGGTTCAGCAATAAATAACGTAATAATTAATTGCTTTTTAATTAATCAAATGAATAATTAATGACGGGTTAGGTAGATATAAATTACGATTAAATTATTTAGTTCACACGTTTCTTTTTTCCTCAACAAAACATATTCCCATGTGTATACCCATGTATAATTATTTATACTATGTAAATAACGTGCGTTCTACATAGCGATCATCAATCTGTGAAGAAGTACATCAAAATATAAAATTGTTCATGATTAATTATACATTTTAATTGAAACGTGAAGTTGAAATAATTAAATTTGACTGAATAAAATATTTCTTAGGTCTCGGTTGAAGCTTCATTTCTTTTGGATTTTTATAATACATGAATTCTGTACGAATTGAAATATAAAAATTATATTAGAGTTTATCGTCAATATTTGATTATTATTATTCGATATTGACCTTGCCAGCGCTAAAACCAGAAACTCCTATAAAAACAAAAACGGCAATGATCGTTGGTTTAGATAAAATATTCGGCAAACCAGGTCTATTCATCATATCAACTGATGATAATGCTCGTGAAGCACGAAACCGGTCCTGATCATTATAAACACGCGGAAGTAGTACAAACAAATTGTGTTTTATTTTTAAAATATAATAACTTTCCGACAAGAATTGACAGTGAAAACCCTAAAAGACACTTCGAAGACTTTGTTTTGAAAAAATATGTTTCGATCCATTTCTTTCAACAATCTTTAATTCTATCTTCTATTGGAAGCATTGTAAAATTTTGCTAAAATTCACAAAACCGTTTTTGTTTCAATCTCTACTAAAAAATGAAAATCATTGTAGAAAATATATTTATTTGATTGATAAGAAAATACACACAATTTTACTTTAAATATCAATTTTTTGTGGAATGGCATAAAAATAAAACATAATTTCTTTTGTACTACTCCCACATTTTTTAAATGAAAAGGACCGGTTTTACTTAAGGATTATTATACAAATGCAGAAGTAGAACAACATTGTGTTATGTTTTTAATATATGTTGTATAGAAATTTTGGCACATTTTATACCAAGAATGGATCTGTTTGTAGGAAACAGCAAACGGAATCTAGCGATTTTTGTTTCAATACGTCCTACGTCTCACTTTTATTGAGTAAAACAAATATTAAAATTTCGTCATAATAACCATATCAAACCACGATGTATGAAATCTTAAAACTATGCTTTTTCTGCACATTAAATAATAAGGTGGTGGTATACTTCATGACAGTTGCAAAATAGAAAAAAAAAACAACATACGATTAGGTATCGTAAGCATTAATTGCGTGAAAATTTTTCCCCAAGGTCCAATTGATATGGAATTTAACTTTTGACCGTTACTGTATCGACACACAGTTTGATGGACGAACGGTGAACAATGAAGCGATTTAACTGATATATAAAAATCCATTTAATAATTCTTAATTAGTAGTGGATTGGCTCTAAAAATATTGGTTCCCAGGAGTCAAAGGGGGCTCATCCAAAAATTTTGTGAAGGGCCCCCACCCTATATACTAATTCCTATATACTGTAATAATAACTAATTGATAATTATAAAAATTCATATGTTACAAACAGCTAAAACAGGCATAGAGAATAAGTTTGTAATCATGATGAGGAATTAGTTCATTGTGTATATCGTAAGAAAACATATTTATTTGTATTGATGAAATACCGAACGTGCTTTTTCTTGTCTATTTTTAAACACGAGGTTTTTAGGAGACAGTTTTTTCTATCTAGTTAATTTTCTCATTTATTTTTAACACAAAAGTAAACAATAGGAACGTCAAATAGGTCAAAAAATGTTGCCGGAAGCAAACATATGTTGAATTTGGGAATTTGGATTATTAAGATTTTGTACACTTTCATATATTTTGTCACTAACGACCCGGGTTTCGTCTTTCAGCATCTTCAGGCATTCGACCGCACAAATGGACTCGAACTGACAGTAAACAGTGTCCAACGTTTATATAGAAGATACAAATAGGGGTCGTTAGTGACAAAATACATGAAAGTGTCAATAATCTAAATTTGATATTGAAATTCCATCAAGCACCCTCAGTCGATGTCTTAAATTAAATTAAACATATGTTGAGTGGTTATAATAATCATATAAGTCTGACTTATGTAATTATTCCCCCTTGCATTTGAAATACATATATAAGTCACTGAGTCACTAAACACACTAGTGGTAATTTTACAATAAAATAAGTTTTAATATACATATGTGTTCTATCGATAGATCTATCAATTTTGCCTATTGGAAGTCTAAAATTTCTTCCTAACATGTCCCCTGTTCAAAATTCAAGTATTTTTCAAACTTAAAAATGTAATTTTTTTACACGATCTCGATCCTCGTTTTACGCGATCGACGCGCTCCGAAAAAATGACAGAGTAAAAGAATATTTCACTTTTCCTTATACACTCGATGACAAAATAATCAAAATTATATTTAAAACTATCATACTGGCCATAACAGTTTTTCGTGATTTACTCAAAGCTCTAAAAACCTTCGGGAACGTGTTGAGCGACTCATCGATTCATATTATTTGGTGTGTTTATGAAAAGTATTTGACTGTTGTTATTGGATACACATGTGAAGATATGTAAAAGCTCCAAAATGATAAAATAAAAACAAAATCGAAGAACTTTACTTATGATATTGTTCACCCAAGCCATCGACATAACATTTACACTATATTTTTTACTTATTAAGAAAGGTAACGATTATAAAATAAAATTGATTTGAAGAGAGGCACTGTATTAATAGTGCCAACGTGTGATAAAAATGATTAACCTAATCCAAACTAGCGGACCTTTATTTATTTGGCAATTATTAACTGAACAAACATTATGATTAACTAACCATTTATTATACCTTACTGATCGTTTATGGAATTAGTTCCTGACCAAATAGTTAGTTGCCTTAGTTTATTTACAGCTCCACTCTTGTTGATTTTAGCACGTATGTTAAGGTGTGTTGAAAGGAAGTCAGTGAACGATGAAAATTGTATGTAAAAAGTGTTTTTTACGCTCTAGCGATTGGCAAAAGTAAGTGCGATGCGTTTACAAATTTTACCATTCGCATATAATAAGTAAACATGCGTGGTTACATTCATATTGCGGCTGCTAACCACCTGTTGTGATATTGACCAAGTACCGAATAAATAGCGAGAATGTAGTTTATTTTAATGATAGATTATCGACAGTTTTTAATTTCGGTTATCAAGCAATTGCAAAAATTCATTTCATTATCAGATTATTCGAAAAGATCACTTTGACGAAAAAAATCGCTCAATACAGATTGAGTCAATATAAAATTAAAATTGATAACTTAGTTATTCCACTGACTGTGTAATAAATGTTATGCGTTATAATGTTTTCGATAAAAGCAGTTTTTACTCTGTCCTGAACAATTTCAATTTTGAGGGTTACATCAATTGGCCAAAACACCGTCGACATATTACCAGCAGAATGGTTACAACCGTGAATATAAAAATATATTAATTTAATGAATAAGGTAAATTATAGCCTTTCGTTTAATATTTCGTCAAGCGCCCTCTATCAATAATAAAGGAATAATTATTGTTATAAATATTCATGAATAAAAACTGTGCGTGACATTCATTTTTAATAAAAAAAATACAAAGCAATTATTATTATATTAAAATTGCTAACTTTTCAATTAACATTTAGGTACTTCAGATCAATAATACTGTAATTATATTACATTAAAAATATATCCCGAAATTGCGTAATAAGCAACTAGAACTAAAAAATGTTGTGTTTACAGTGCATATTTCTATTATTATCAATTTTAAGCACAGTACAGTCAGATGTAATAATATTACACGTGCAAAAAGCTTTGGAAATATATTGTCAAGTGCTTTATATTGCGTCATTTTTAAAAATACTGACACGAAAAATTCAACGGAATGAAGCAACATAATATATGTCAACAATTTTTAATTTCAATTTTTTGTGTCCGCTCCTATTGTTTTCTGCTAATGAAGTAGAGTATTCGCTGTAAAACTTAGCACTTTTTACTACACTGATACGATTTCTGTATAATATACAGAGCGTGTCAGTGTTTTAGTATGTATGAGTCCTGTGATCCTAGAGCAGTGTATAAATACCGTGTATGTATCAGTATGGATCCTAGAGCCGTGTATGGATGCTGTGATCCTAAATACTAGAGCCGGAGTGCAAAGTTATACGGTTTATACTCTATCATAAGTGGAGTAGTCTATTAAAAACTGGTCGTAAGTCTAGCAACTCAGAGTCACTCAATATCATAATTTAAAATTAAAGTTGAAAACTTTTTTATTTAATTTGGATATATTACTAAATGTGACACATCTTCAAACTGACACAGCCAGCGGAAAAACAAAGTTATCAACTTTAATTTTATATTAAGAATGAGTTTCCACAAATTTACCGCTGAATCTATCGAAAATATCACCCAATCTTTGTTCGTAGATGGTATGGATAGACAGATTGAGTTAGAATAGGATTAATAAGTAACTATTCCAGTCCCAAAGCCGAGTAGTAAATGTTGTTCAATCTTTCACCTGGTTGTATGGTGAATGCCTCGAACCCTCATATGGAAACTTACACACATTTTCGATCAATTATTCGATAGTTATATACTACTCAAAACATCTTAAGTGAGATTATTAATTACCCTGTTTGTTTATTTGTTTATTATTTTTTTGTAAGTAAATACAATAACTCATTAGTTATTTGCTAAAACAATTTAAAGTATTTTAAATGAAAAGTATTTATATCAGCAGTTACTAAATTAAACGTTCACAATGTATTTTTAGATTATTATCTATACATATAGTTTTCTAAGACTGTACGCCATGTAGCCACAAATAAATTAACAAAAAAATGCGTTCAATTATGAAATTGATCTTGCAAGGTCGGGCGTTGTTTTTTTAATTCGATTTTTTTCGAAATATATTATTACCGACTTTAATCTTTTTCTCTGTCTGTTGTCTGGTCGACAATCGCTCCGATAAGCGTGACGTGACAATGGATACATATTTAACTTTGAGAATTTTGAGAACTCCTTCGAATAGGCAGTGTCATTGTCATCTGTCATTTTTTGTTATTGTTTTCAGTAATGCTTTCTGCAGTAATAAAAGCTGAATATTTTATCTTCCTGTACTTAGTTTAAAAAACTGATTACACGGCATGCTTTTTTTAATTATTTTCATACCCAAAGAGCTCTGTTAATAGTTGTTGTCTCTGGCCATATATTATCTATGATACGCATAATAACATTCAACATATATTTACAAAAAATTACTTGCTTTTTAAAGTTACTAGAATTAAACATAAGATCTGTATCGCGTAGCGCAATAAAGATATAACTACGAATATATTTTAAATGAACTTACAGGCTGGAATCAAATCTATGAACATCCGGCTTCTAATTCAACACACAGTGAGACCAGTAGGTCAAACTAATTTAGTGGACATGAGGGTGAATTTCCATTTAATAAATTTGCAGTTTCACGTGGAGAGCAAGACAATTTTAACCTACATAAAAGCTCTCCGTCCACATGCAAATTCAATCATTTGAAATTAACATGTAAGAAAAAGATAATTTATGCTCTATATTAAAACCGAAACTGTACCGAATGCTGTAGGTCTATAAGTCAACGGTAATAAAATATAAGACATAATATCGACTATTGGTCTTGTTAGTCAAAAGGCTTTCGTCTGTTCAGCTACAGTTTCACGGGCTCGAATCCTGGAATGGAAAATTTTCACGCATTGGTTTTTTGATCGATTTATTGTCTTGTACCCAAAAGCATAGAATGCATTACTAGCCACGGTGGTTAGTGGATAGACCAATATGCAAATGTGATGCTATAAATCAGGATGCTGAACACATCATGGTGAAGCAGTGGTGGATGGAGTAAGGCAACTAAAACGCCTTTATTGTTTTTATACTTCCTTATCCCACCATGAAAAAAACACAGAGAGAAGGGGCAATTAGCTTACTGCTTAATCTTTCTTAACTCCATATCCCTTTCCTTACTCTATCCAAGGGACAGGTTGAACAAGTAACTAACGATCAGTTAGTTATGTTGAGAAGACCTGTTAAGAGTCCACATGCTCCACAATAGGAGCGAAAATGGTTTTAAATCATCTATAGCATTGTTTAATAATGTAGTATGTCTTGAAATAGAGTCTAAGAGCATATTAAATCAGCAAATCTTGTTTTAATAGATTAAAGAATGTACAATTTCCATTACCCAACAAGCCTTCGTTGTAAAATTATAATTACTGTAATAATCTACAATAAAAAAATACTTTGACAGCGTCGACGTACTGTCTAATCTACTCCATTGTCGGGCCTGCGTGTATAATTTATTTATTTGTGAAATAATTGACATGATCGCAGCATTTTAATGTTTTATGACATTGTGTCCTTATTTGTCTATTGGCCACTACCGCCATGCTCGATTTATGTTCAGTTTTTTTTTAATTTGATTTAGCCCAACGTGGAAGTAAAAACACGTTAAATATTGTTTCTCAAACGTAAGATTTAAAAAATTGTCAGCTATTGCAATAAATTGATATTTCTTTATAGTGCGCGCGGAGCTTATTTGAACTAAATACATTTTAAATTAAGATTTATTGTCATAGTGGCACTGCAATTAAAAAAATAATTAATCCTTTATTTAATCATTGTAAAATAAATGTAAAATTTAAATTAATTGTTTTGTTAACATCACTTGTAATGTTGCTACTGAATATACATATCGATCGCCGAATTTCAAAATCTTTTGTTCGAAATAATTATTATTAGCTCTATCAATATTTATATATTTTTTAATTACGAAGCAGTAGAGTAGTAAAAATAATAAAATATTTAGAAAATGAAGAGAGAACTGGCGGTTGATATTTTTCTCATTAATTTCCCTGTTCGAAAAAACATTCATAGTAAACTTTTTCATCCTGGTTTTTATTCTTGATTGTGACATAGCTATTTGATATTTAGTTAAGAGTACTTTATCGGTGGGATTAAATATCTACTGAATATGTGGATATCATACATCATAATTTATTTAGGAATCGTGCTCCTAACTTGTACAACAACTGAGATTTACTTTCAGGATAAATCGACCGTCGATTTCGTCATCCAGAAGAAAGGGCGGACCCGTGCGGCCGACGTCCAGTGAAGTAGTATTGTTATCCGTCCTTGTGTGTCGTAGTACTTCTTCTGGTTTGCCATCTGTATTGATTTGTTCCCCACATATATACGAGGAAAGCTGGTTTAATTAAGTGTGGATTTGGGAGATTAGGAAAAGGTTTGAATAATTAACTGTTATATCGGCGGTCATACCGTCAAATATTAACATTTTGAAATCGTCGTATATCGGTGTAACTAAATGATGTTGGAATTACTTGGAAGTAAACAAAAGGTTTGCGGGTCAACGGGATTCGATAGAGGCGTCGTAGTGGTGCCATATGCTTCACATAGGAAGCGGATATCTTCAAACAAGAGAGAGAGAATTTACGTGTCGATTTAAACCTTGACTGCCGTGATTGACAATGAATATTTATCATTAAGTCATCAAACTAGTTTTATTTAATTAACCCAATGAGCGCGCTGGACATGTTTACATGTTCAAGACTTTATCTCGTATATCCGGTCAAACTAAAACGAAACACTTGTGATTATAATGCTTTGAAAAATAGTTCAAGCCTTTAGGTAGAGAAATTAGGCAACAGACCATGAAAATGTCAATCAAAACACAAGAAAATATATTTTTGAAAAAAGCTCTCGATATTTAATCTTTCGAATTTCAGCTTTGAACTGCCGATACGCAGCATTAATCCTAAACCCTGTGTATTACACATACTTATGTGGCTGCGCGCTTGCTGGATATGAAAACTGGCCGCAGCCATTTTGCTTGCAAACTCGTAGATTAAATATTTGTCAGTTTTTTCGATTTATTTTAACGAGAATGCGACGAGTTTAGTTTAATTCTTGATGTATTTGGGATAAGTAATATATATATATTTCCAATAATTCTCCGTTTTTACGGTTGAGATTGATCTATTTTTAGCCATAGTGAGCGATATAATAGATGAATTGACTGAAAATAAATTCGTGCGAAGACGGCTCGCCCTGTAAGGGTTAAATTGAATTTTGGTTTATGTCACTAATACGAGTAAGACATAATGGAAAAGAATTTTAATTGGAAAAGGGAAAATAGTAAAATCCCTGTACAAAAGTGCAAAATTACTGTGTACACATAATTCAAACAACCGTTTGTATTTTCTGTCATTGTAGCTATAAGCGTCTACTAGTATTACACAATGGATAGAAGGAAAAACCATCTTCTTGCAATAAGCAAAGTTGTGTGACCGCGTGTTTCAAATAATGGTCAAGGAGTGCGATAGGTGCAATAGGTGAAAAGAGAAAATAAGACATGTCAAACAAACCAGATATTCATAGGCACAACGGGTCGATGAGTACCATCCATTACAAAGTGGCAGGCAACTGTATTCTCTACTATAGGATTGCTTTTTATGTAGAATATTGATTTGTATTGTGATGTTTTTAAACCGATCCCACCCTGAAAACGGGGTGACTAGCTAACTATTAACCCTTTCCCAATCCCTTTTTTCCTTACGACCTTCGAAAGCGTGAATTTTTATTAAATGATTCTCAGTCACAACTTTTGACATGCTCCACTATGAGTACATAAGATCAAAAACGGTTAAAAACATTTTTTTTAATGTATCGTATTTTTTCAAGTGTATGAGTTATAATAAAAGAATATGGTTGCCTATGGCTCATGCGAAATGGAGAGTGAATTATGTTCTAATTAACCGGTCTTTCTGACATGTCACGAAGATGGCCGCCAAGAGATTGAATAAGAAATAACTGTTGGAATAACATATATATAAATACGCATAACATTTTTGAGTTACAACTAGTTCACGCTACCTGTAAAGTTTTATTTCATGCTGTAAGGAATAGCGTCGTCATGGTTGGCGACTTGGCTTTACTACTCGGTTATGCGACCCAAATTTGGAATAATCAAATCGAAACCTCCAACAACGGCTTTTTAAATATATATTCAATAACTTGTTTCAACAGGATTGGACGTAACTGTGTGTTTATTGCTTTTCACTCCATCTATCCTTCCTCGAAAACGGTGCGTATCCGCATAAAACTTTACCTATGTGTAAAAAGCTCATGAATACTAAGGCATCCAATCCTGGAACCTTTTTATGATCCCGGGATTTCGAAATTTACAATTTTTTAATCCAGGGGTAGGTCATAAAGTATAATTTCATGTGTTAAATTGTATATTTAAAATTAAAACTCATTGCTTCAATTTGTATGAAAATGTGATTTTATACTTTTTTAGGCACGGTAATGAATTTTTTTATGAAAATAGTGAAAAATAAAAATATACTGTCTAAGGAAGATACGAAAAATTACAACGAGGGAGATCACAATATGCATTAATTAAATTGATTTGATAAACAAGTATGTGCATTAAAAAACCAAGGTACATGTTATTGTCAATCACGAAGTATTGAATTTCAAATTTGAATTATTTTTTTAAATTTACAGAAAATCCCGCAATCCCGGGATTTACTAATTGACCGGCATCCCGCGATTGGAAGCCCTAATGAATACTCACTAATATTCAGTCCACTTTTTTAATTCTTTATTACGAGTTCATACGGCTTCAATTATTAATACTGCTAAAAAATCACTCGTATAACGAAAAGTTTGATCAACTTCTGTATGATTGAAGTAATCAATGATCTTCCAACTGTGTGTAATTAAAACGGAAAAATTCTTGTCACTAAATAAAAAAAAATTGACCGTCAATTAAAACTGTTAAAAGGTATTCAAGCATAGCCTCTTTACATTTTTTTTTTTGTAAACCTGTTTCTATGATGGCACGCTGATATCAATTTTTTTAACCGAAAAAGAAAGCACTATTTAAAATCGATCACTGAAAATATATCAAAATTTTTATTCACTTTCATAACCTTAGGCGATCCCAATTTATTAGGTTGTCGTGATTGAAAAGAAACAGTAGCGGGGTTAAAAAATGCTTTTTTGAAACAATGTTAAAATAAAATATATCGATCGTCCAGTTCAATAGTCAGGCAAATAAACCAAGTGAAATTTGTGTTAAATATATATGTAAATTTTTGCGCTCTATCTGATAACTCAAAAATGACACCAAAAAATACTAAGGCAGATAACCTTCTTACGAATTAAACAAAATGTTGATATTTCTGTGTCAGTAAAAGGATATTTCTAAATATCCTTCAATTGAGTATACTCAAAAAGTACCTAATTGTTAAGTACCTGTTCATAAAATGTATAAATCTCGCATACAAATCAATAATATTTGATTTATGGTGACCATTTGAATATCGCTTTTCCCAGTAGGGTTATTTGGGAGTAATGAAATGGATGATCGATATTAATATGACTTTGTGTGTTTGTTAGACGGTACTGTTTTAACGATATGTATGCAAAAATTCATATAGTGCATATTAAAGCAATCATGACATTAAAAACTCGGAGAAAAATGACATCTCTTGATAAAAGAACTAAACAACATATTGATATTTATGTGTCAGTTAAACGATATTGGTGAATATCATTCTACTGATTATATTAACATGGAAAGCATCTAATTGTTAAGATAAGTAACGAATACACAAAGTCTGCTGGTTAAATCAATGAAGTTTAGTATAGATTATCCTTAAATACAATTTAATAACATTATTTAAAACTAACTATGAGACCTGCGTGCTCTGATTGTGATATTCGTCCAATTGTCTGTATTATAGTTTCCAAACAAAATATCATTGAGAAATACTTTTCATTTAAAATCTTTTATTTAGTTATAAACTTTCTCTTTTAATATTACGTATATTTTGAAGACTCCGAATCGTATTTTATTACGCCTAAATGCAGTAAATAAAACTCGAAATAAGCATTATGCTACCATTTTATTTGATGACTTTTTATGCCTTATGAAAAATTTTCCGCCGCAAATAGTTTTTTAAAAATTATAATATTTTTTAGGTGTCGCGAATGCATTGAACAATACTATTGTTACTTTTTTATGAAGGCGATAAATTTTTGCATAAAAATGTATTGAAGTTTATGACTAGTTTACTCGCAATCGATTGATTGAATTCTCGTTATTTAGTACTAAAAATGACTGTAGTTCATATTGGACGATATAAATGTTTTAATATTCAAAATAAATAAATGTTTTATACAACAACTACAATAGTACTTTGTTCTGGTGTATCTTTCTGTCTGTAGCACACATTCCAAACACAGTAAATGCACATTCTCTCTCTGTCTGCGATGTCGCAATGTTGGTCGACCTGGTATATTTATAAAGCTTACAATGAAATGCACTTTGGCTCAGATCATATTCACTTTCATAAACATAGTTTTCACTTATAACAAATACATTCCAAAAAAACCATTTTTTTTCACTAAAAATAAAGTGATCCCACAAAATAAAATATATTACACTTACGAAAAAATATTTGATAAAATAGTTTTCACTGAATATAAATACTCACACTTTGAAATCGATAGTTGCACGAATCTGTAATGAAATGAAAATACTTGTCGCAGCTCTACCCTATATTAGGCTGCCTATATTGTCTTTGCACATTACACAAACGATACCATACCATACCAACCCTAACATAACCTACTATAACTGAACTCACTTTGTTAAAAGAATCATGACTAAGTGGAAACTATTAAAATCAAAGTTTGAGTGTATCAAGTGAATACTATCTAACACAATGTGCAATTATTTATAACCCTATTTATAATAGACAACTAATTATATAGTCAATAACTAATTCGATAAATTAATGTTCAGTTAATAATAATGTTTGTACAGAATATAATTACCAAATTTTCAGGTTAGGTTAAGCTTATTTAAAAAACTAACAGTTTTTTATAAATATTTGACTGTCTAATTTAATAACTGACTATTTTATATAAATTAGTGAACGTTCATTTGATCAACTGAACTCGCGCATACCGGACAATTTAATTTTTGTTCCATGTCCGCTCCCGATGTGGAGAATATGGTCTCCTAATGGAGTTATCTTAACAGATTTTTTCTACGAGAACTGTTTGTTACGCAGTTGCTCAAACCTCTCCTTTTTTTTGAAAGAGAGTAGGGATAAAAGTATTGGGTTAGGACAGGGCTAGTGGTTAGCTAATCGCTCTCGCTACGCCCCGTGAGGATGGGATGGGTGAGAGGGATAATACTACGAATAAAAATCCATAAATCGATTGAAAGATCAATCTATGAAAACCGTCCGCACCAGGAATTGGACCCGAGACATCCGTAACCGTAGCCAGCGATGCTACCAACTGCGCCACGGACGCAAATTAATTACTCACCATTTATTAAATTTACTGAAGAAAAATTTAAATAGTTACTCACCTAATAAATGTAAGGCTTTATAAATACTACCTTTAAATAATAATCATTTCGTAAACCAAAGCAATATACTAATTTATTACTAAACAAAATAATTCTTCGTTTTAAACAACTTATTAGAGATAATTTTTTCAGTCGTATTAATTTGGATTGATATTAGCACACCACTGTTGTCGTTGCTGACCACACCTAACTTTTATAGCCTGTATAATATTGGTTTTACTTTTGTATCGCATGCTAGCCGTATTGATTGTAATACATATTAGTTTATTTAGCCCATAGGTATTTTGCAATCGTTGTCATTTACAATTGTATAGGATACAGTATAATATGAAATACTTTTTTTGGCCAATCGGGTAGCTGAACGGAAAGCGCTCTTTAGCTTTCGTCCTACTTGGTTACGTGAAATTCATATGTACACTCCCTTCGTAGAATCTACGTATAGTTGTGATTTTATGTTGTTAACGCACGTTCTATAGGTATCAAAAAACATTGGGAAAAGTGCTTACTTAACCGTTTTTTCGCAAAGTATAAACACGTAATTAACCACTTATACGAAAGAAATTTACCTAAAATATGAAGCCCAATCTCGCATCTGTAATATCTCAAAAACTTTAAAATTTTGAACAAAATTTTATATACTATAAGAAACTAGATTTAAAATAATAGCACTGTCACAATTTTGAAGAAGATATTTTTAGCCGTTACTTTGTAACTGCGTTTTGAATCGTTGAAACGCTCTCGTGTAAAATGTCATGTTTGCAGATACGGGTTTTTACGTAGGGAGTATCGATATATCACACTTTGGAACCAGATATATTCTTTCTACCCCAATTGCTGACCCTCAACTTTCGTATTTCTTCTCTTCTTACAACGTCTTGTTTCATGAGTAACACATGTTCAGCACAACAGTTGAGTTGTAACTACGATTCATTAAAAGTTGTTACGAATAGTTACCTATATATCGAATAGTCAAAAAAGGCCGAATACATTCGAATATTTGAGCTGTAATCCCTAGTCAAGAGGGACCGGCTTTTAATAGATTATTTTTTCTGATATTGTAGTTTTTGACTATGATTAAATGTTATTTTGCGGCTGGTTTATTTTTTGATTTTCATAATATTTATAAAGTTACTTTGTCAACCTAATAAATCACGTAGGCTTCAAATATAAAAAAAATACCAAGAAAAACTAATACTTTAGCGTAAAAAAGTTTTTGCGGTAGATCGTGAGGCGTTAGAAAAGTATATTTAAACGATCACGAATTTTAATAGCACGGCAAAGTTATGAAATATATTATAAATCTTTATCATTACTTGAAACATCTGTTTTTTAATAATTTATTTACTATTTTTTTTTTCCATGTCCGCTCCCAATGTGGAGCATATGGTCTCCTAATGGAGGTATCTTGACAGAATTTTTTCTACGAGAACTGCTTGTCACTCAGTTGCTCAACCTCTCTTTTCTTTTTCGAAGAGAGTAGGGATAGAAGGATAGGGCTATGAAAGGACTAGTGGTTAGCTAATCGCTCTCATTACGCCTCGTGAGGATGGGATTGGTGGAAGGGAGGACTCAGACTACGAACAGAAATCCATAAATCGATTGAATGATCAATCTATGAAAACCGTCCACACCGGGAATTGAACCCGAGACATCCGTAACCGTAGCCAGCGACGAAACCAACTGCGCCACGGACGCCGACAGTCAATCAAATTCCTGTACAAATACAATTTACAGAGATACATATCAAATTAATTGGATTCTTAAAGCTGTACTGCCACTTAAAATTTTTTGATCTGTACTTTCAGCTATGAAGAAGGGATAATGATCGAAAAACATTAAAGGAATATGTCAATTATCAAGGTGGCAAATACTTATATTCCAAAATATCTCGCGTACATTTTTAATTTATTTCTTATAGTTAAATATGCGTCGATATAATTTTTGATCAGAATTTATTATATGAAACGATATACAAGTATTACAAAAATGTATTTTTATTGTGCAATTCAAAGCATTTAATGTTAAGTAGTATAAAATTAAAATTGATAACTTACTTATTCCACTGGCTGTGTTACCAAACGTGACGCGTGTTTCGATTCTTAAGAAGAATATTTAGACCAACCATACTATTTCTCTCCCACGTCCAGTAGAAAGAAGTAAACCCCCCCTTCATTTTTATGTTGAGAATTATAATCATTGTTTACTTTAGAAATAAATAACCTCACGATAAAGTAAGTCTGAAGATGTTTTTGAAGAAACGAAAGTGACATATTTAGTAACACATCCAGTGGAATAACTAAGTTATCAATTTTAATTTTATACTAAAAATGAATTTCAACAAATTTACAGCTGAATCCATCGAAAATATTAAGTAAAGTAAATTTTTTGGGAATATCATTCATTGATCAAGCCAAATGCAAGATATGCAAATGTAGTTTAATGCATGTTTATATATTTTTTTGTATATTAAATTCTAATGGTGCTTATTTAAGCAGAGAGTAATGATAGAAAGATGCGATAAGACAAGGCAAATTAACCAAACACTCTCTTCTCCTCGTTTTTAGAATCTGATGGGTGGAACGAAATTTAGACATGACAGATATCTATGTCTTTATTAAATTTTATAAAACTGTTTGTGATGGAATTCGAGCCCGTAAACTCCGCAACTGAATACAGCAACGTTCACCACTTGGCTACATTACTTAAATGTATTTCGTCATTTCCATTGCAAAATTGTATGTCTTCAAAATCTCAATTTTTCAGGGCAGCATAAAAACAGTTTAAAAAATATCTTCAACTAATTTTAAAAAAAATGGAAAAACACATTAATTACATAATATAATATATACTTAATCATAATTTTCGTTAGTTGCGTTATTTTGCATGCACTTAGGGGCGAAATTTGCAGTAGTAATACTACAAAAAGTCGAAAACGCATTTGCAAATAAATAGTTTTTAATGGAGACGACGATTTGTAGTCTTTATGTAATGGTACGTTTTGAATCTTTCTACCAATACTATCGTTTTTTTTTCAAACAAACTTTGGTCAACAGAAACCAATTTTTAGGCGAGATCTTCTGCGTGACTCCTGACAATTATTCTAAAACTCTTAACGCTGCTGTGTTGCGAAATACGCCCAGTAAATGATTCTGCGAATCTGTAACGGGTACAAAGTTCAGTACCCTAGTAAGATAAAGATTCATATTCAAAGTGTGTATACAAGATTATTGAGCATATCGGAGGTGTATTTAATTATATTTTAACCGGTTAACGAGCCCATTTGGAAAGTACGATAGAACAACAAAATTTCACCTCGACCTACGGCGTTATGAAGATTTAACGTCAAATCACCGAGCCTTTAAATCGTTTTTTTAATCAGATATCAAATTGATTTATTGATATCAGGGGGTCTTAACCGTGTGCCTGCGGGCGTACATGCGGCCGAATGAATGGTGAAAATAGTTTTGACCTAAAATTATTCATTTTGCATTTTATGAAGATTTTGGAGCAACTCAAAAGTAATTTCCAGTAATTTACTAGTATCGATCTAGTAGCTACATTTTTGTCAATCCTTTTAGTACACGCATATCCATTACTGAAATTGGTAAGTCCATATCTCAAATTCTTCGATACGAGATATATAAAATGAAGAAAAAGTTTAGGGTTTTCAAATTTAGTCATAAAATCATACGGTCCAAATACAAACTTCCGGAATTTTGGAAAGAGGAGCTTACAATATTACATCCTGTTATGTTTTAAAATATTTGTGCGAATCTTTATTTTTCAACATTAATTTAATAAACATTCCCAACATTAATAAATAAAAATAAGCATAATATAAAGCAAATTAAAGCTGTCTAAAAGGTTGTCTTTTTTTATACCATGTGAAACATATGGACTCCTAATGGAAGTATCCCAACAGAAGCTTTCTTCGAGAACTGTTTGTTACTCAGTTGCTCAACCTTTGCTTTTTCGGAGAAAATAGGGATAGAATAATAGCTCTCGCTACATTCCGCTTTTAGGGTCGGATGGGTGAGAGGGAATTTTAAATACCAGAAACACCCATGCCTACCAACTGAAATCCATATATCGATTGATAAAATCAATTTCGTTACTCAGTTGCTCAACCTCTCTTTTTGGAAGAGAGTAGAGATAGGACAGGAATAGTGGTTGGCGAATCAATCTCGTTACGCCCTGTTTTTAGGATGGGTTGGGTGGGAGGTGGGAGGGAATTCTGTATGGTTGGGCTAAATGATGTGACTAGGTGAAGATTATTGGTTCTTGAAATATTTCATTGTTTTAGTATTGCATTAAGACGTTTAACGTAGACTATAAATTCTATGGATATGTTTTACTTGATAAGCAAAAAAGAATACGATTTAAAATATTGAAACGAACCGCTATATAATCAATATAATGGACTACAATATTAAAGAAACTGAATTCTCAGAATTTTGCTACCGTTTTACGCATTATCGATTAAATAAATAACAGTATTTTAATACACGAAAAAATAATAAAAACGTGGGATAGGTCAGTGGTTTCTCATATATCACATAATGTATTTTTTTTCAATTCATATCTGTTATACATTTCACATTGAGATACGATAAATTAGCTTGAAATTGAGTTATCAGCGTGGAAAAAAACACAATAGCAATAGAAATGGCGATAAACGTTTAGCCTGGCGATTTATTAAATAATAATAAAGGCAGACATTTTAACGGTGCGAAAAGATTTATGAGTGTGCAGGGTGGGACAAAAATATTACGTTTACTCAGCGTATAGCATTGAGCAAATTTAGTTTTGTATTGTATATGAAATTATTGAAAGTAATCGCCGAACCCTAAAAGATTGCGGGACCTTCACAACCAGATTCCGGAAACGCGGTGGGCAGTTCCACACTATTCTCTAAGCCAACTGTCTTTTATGAGACAAATAGTGCTTAAATTTGTGTATCCATTCACCAAAGAAAGGAATAATTGTTTAAGATTTAAGAAAATTCTGGATTTTATTCCTTACAGTATTCTCATGTTACTGTTTTTGGTTTTTTTTATTTCTTAATTTTAAAACTGACTACTGTAAAAAGATGTAACCCACACCAAACAAAAATTGTGTATAAAAATAGAATTTTTTAATATGCGCTTTGTGTGGGCTATATACAATATTTTTTGTGTGTGGGTTATGTTCTTTTGTCTTTCCACAGTCGATACACAATCAATAGTAGACAATTTTATTTAATATAAAAAATGGCGATACAGATCTGAAAAAATGTATATTTTTCAAGATTATTAAGATTCTGTTATTAAGAGTTCTAAATGAAAATAATCCCGCCCTAATTGCTTGTTATCAATCTATACTTTCGACTACTTTCGTATAGTCATCCATTTTACTTGAGAAATTGCCAAATTCGATTTACCAATCGAAAATCTAATTCTTTTTATAAATAATAAACCAATTTACATATATTTAAAAATAAAATATTTGCTTAGTACTGCAATAAACAAATTGTGTTTTATTTTAAAATATAATGCCTTTACACCAAATATTTGCAGTTAACACTACGTGAATAAAAGATATTACAGCCCAATCGATTAATCTATTAAACTTAAACTATCCATCAACTTTTCGTGACCATTCAGTTACAACAATTAACCTTATATATGTAAATTTTCAAATTGATATTAATATATTTAAATACATTACTTTCGAGCATACTGTATGTTACAACGGGCGTGCATAAATACATTTTAACATGTAGGCGAAACATTTTTTTTATTGAGTTGTGAGAACTTTGTATGCATTGTATAATGTTTTATTTGATTTCCTATTGTGCATTTTGCATAAACTTATCAATATTGAAAAATCTGTTTCGATGTGAAAATTAGGTTTACATGAATAATAGGCAATTGGAAACGATAAATGTATGATTGAACGGTATTTCGTTATACAGTTGCAAAGAAACGTTATTTATGATACAAAATAACTACTTAAAATTACGTTCATGCCGTTTTTAGAGTTTAAATATGGTTTATTTAACTCGTGAAACAATTATTGTAACTTTTACTTCCCTTTTAAATAAATACGGAATTCAAATTTGAGATAATTAAAAATTGATTCTTTAAATACGGAAACGCGAAAAAATACACGAATGTGTTTTTGAGCAGATCATATTATTTACCTTCCATTGTGAAAGTATTCTAAGAAATATTTCACGTTTCAAAAGAAATGTCAAAGTTTGTAAGTAAAGGAAGTTATGCTTCGATCCAAAACGACTGTTGTACATATTTTCTAAGGATTTGGCGGTAACATTGAGGAAATTCATTTTTAATATAAAATTAAAATTGATAACTCAGTTATTCCACTAGTTGTGTTACTAATGTAACGTGTTTTGTTTCTACAAGAAGCATCTTCTAACTAACTATATCGCAAGATTATTTATTTCTTAGGTTAACAGTGATTCTATTTCTTAAATTAAAAATTAAGGGTAGACTGGGTTTATTTGTTTGTTACTGAACGTGGGGAGGTGGTAAGACACAAACAGTGGCAGTTCTAATTACCTTAACACTACTAATTACAAACTAGTTACCAGTGTTAGACTGTGGTACACCTTACGATAATTCGTCGGCATTGTGATAGAAGGCGATATGTCGAAAATAAGTTGTTTTGAGTTGAATGAATGCAGTATGATAGATTTACGGTCTATCGTCTGAACAAAGAAGCTCAGCCATATTCCATGTATTTTTATGTCATTTAAAGAAACCCGTATCCCGTATGAATTAAGTCAATTTCGTTCATATTTGTTAGTGGAAAAACTATAAAAAAGAATTACTAATAATCAAATCTAATTCGTAAATGATTAACGAATCTAATTAAGTCATTAAATTAATAGTTAATGGTTAAGGTATATAAATAGAAAGACTTAAATTTCTGGATTATCTTAAAAGTCGATTATCTGAAAACAACATTTTTTACGCAAGATTTTTTTACGTAACAATATTTTTGTGACATCATATTGTGTGCCACACAAAATTCCGATAGTTGAACGTTTTAACAATGACTGGGAACTTTACTCATTACGATTAATTACTACACTGCAGTCTAGACACAAAAAAGATTAGATCAAGGCTTGATAATTAAATTTTATTAAAAATTACACAAAAAGATAGTTATTGATTAGTATAACATAATTAAAATTTAATAATGGCAATCTTTTCGTTAAATATGTCCGCTCCCAATTTGTAGCATATGGGCTTATAGTTGGCTTATGGAGTTGGTAAAGACGGGGCTAGGAAAAGACTAGTGGTAATTTCTCTCTCAGAGCTCCGTTTTTAGAATCGTGCGATTGGTATTATTGGTAAGCAATGTGAACATCTCATAAATATATGTCTTTAATCAGTAACGGTTCTTCAGAATTTGTATTGGCAGAGCTAAACGCTAGAGTATGCAAGTTAAAATAGTTTACATATATTTAATAACTATTATAACCATACTCGTCATATATGATCGAATTGAAATTGAAATACTGAATGTCTAAAGTAGCCAGTAAGTCGGAACTGTGTGTGCATTTCATATCATTTTATTTTATATACACCGCGGATGATGCTTAGGTCATGAGAAAATTTCATACCTACATGTGATATGTGATAATAATAAAACGTCTATAGAGCGGTCTGGGCTATTATAAATAAGATAGAATACAATAATCAACTACCACTCACTGTTTTTAAAAAGAGAGTATGTTTGGTAAGACAGAAAATGTTGATACATAAGCTGAGCTGTTACCATTCGACTTGACAAATAAAAATTTTAATGTACAATAACTGTAGTTAGCTACCTTATGCCATGTCAGTCAATTTAAGAAGTATAAATATCTGCAACATCAAAAATAAATATAATACTTTTAATTACGTCTCGGTTATTTTAGATTTAAATAGTACCTCTAATGCAGGGCTGGACCCGGGGGGCGAGAACCTAGGCACTGTGGAAAGTGTTGCCGCAACTCCCATCCTTAGTCGAGGTGCCGCTAGAAATACTCTATCAGATGAAGTTTCTAGTCCAGTCAATACGGTGTTTTCAGGCCTGAACTGACGTTCATTCTCAGCAGCCAATTCTGAAGAAGTGAAATCGTAAGAGACCAGGTTCCACTGGAATACATCTTCTAGTTGTGCCGATGATTCTTGCGCAAACAATGTCACCACCGAAAACACGCATATCATGAGTGAATATCTCATTTTGATTTCTTCAGTATTTCACTGTACAACTTTATATTATATTTACACTTTCTATGCGCGAGTCCTGCAAAAAAAACAATAATTTAATTAGTTTTATCAAAATTTATAATTATTTCAGTATAACTTGGAAGTTGTAAACTCTGTTTCAAGTTAATTTATCGTGGGATAATCTATATTTTATCCATTATAGGTTGGGAAAATACAACCATTGAATGAAATTAAAATTGAATGATACATTTATCAGTGAAATAAATGTAGTAATTTTACCACACATACGTAAGATGTTTAGAGCCGGTATCGCTTCGTTCTTAATTATTCACAAGGCTTTTCCATTTCATTAAAATTCTAGTAATAATCCGCAAATTTAATTCATTTACAAAAACCAATTGTTGCATTTATTGGGACAGTAACTATTTCAATTTGTAGTCAGTAAGAAATATTCAGTAATTAATTTGAAAATTATTAGTAATTAATTTGTCAGTAATTTATACAAAATGGTCAGTTGTTAAATTAAGTGGTCGGTTTTTTAATTGAATATAAACTAACCTTTATTTATTTGGTACTTATTTATTGACTATTTGTTATTTTTACTGACCGTTTACGGAATTAGTTACTGACAAAATAATTATTTGACTTTAATATAATTCTCTTCCAATTAGTCATCTAGTGCCTATAATAATTATAAATCTATAAAGTATGTGCTTCAAATTGCCCCTTTTGTTTTTTTAAATTAACAATTTTAAAATGGAAAAGCGCTTGGTCCCATAAGCGATATAGGGTCGTTTTGCCAGTGCTCGGCCAGTTAAGCGACAGGTGTACTTTCAAAAGAGATTGAGGAGTCAATGACTGATAGATACATATTTTTTTCACTGTTATTCCATTAAACAGGGCTTAAGTAATGTACCAACTAAAAATAAAAAAAATATTGTACCAAGCATAAAATAATAGACGTTTACAAAAAAAAATGCCAATTGTCCCGGTGGTTGGCCCCCAAAATCCAATGGTCGGCCTTTCGTTACCCAGTGTTCGGCCATCACTATGAAACTTCATCAATGTCGCGAAATAATGTACTGATTGTAGAAAAAACAATAAAAAACGTAATGATGCAAAGTATGACAATATAAAGTATCTTTTGTTAGCGATCCCTATACAAGATGAATTTGTTGAAACTTGCGAAGTAAAATTGTGCTTTTTTTAATTGCGTATTGCATCATATAGGTCAGTATAGTGCAGATATACATTGGCAAGTGGCAAGACTACCTACACGAATTTAATAAAATCTGTTTTTTAAATATATCCATTATTATTTAAGTTTTAAGCTCAAAAGGCCGACTACTGGCTACGGTTGACTTTAGGAACAAGCACCCTATATAATGTTTTACTATATTTCATTTTATCAAAATCGATTTCAGCCAAGTAAATATCAATTCAGTTAATAAATAACTTATATTTTTAGAATTTAATGAAAGTCCCTGAAACAAAAACTATCTTTATGCTCTGTTTATCTTAATGTATGTTTAAATTCATTTATTTTGATTTAATTGACTTTAACGGCGTAAAATTGCGTTTCGACTATTCGAAACGACGTATAATATTATATTTTGAAATAATTTTATTCAAAAAACATTTTTTCACATATGTTATCTGTTATTCTGTTTCAGGCAATAAACAATTGAACATATTACAATAAATCAAAAAAATAATCATGAAAAATAATCGTCTGCCACATTAATATATTTCATTATAAATGTTCGAGCAAATAAAAGAATGTGTTGTAATGCGGTAATTAAGAAGAAAAATTACGTAAAATATTCGCGATAAATGTTATTATTTTTTTAATTAATCGTGCAGGTATAAGTCTACTTTAAAAAATATTAAACCATAAATAAAACTGAAACTTCCTGATTTTTTGCAATACATTATATTAAATTTTATTTTATGAAAAAAATCGTTGCAAATAATATGTTAGTGTTGTAATTAATGTTTAAATGAGTACACAAAAAAAATAATCGTAATTACATAAAAAACGACAATTTAATAACTATAAGAAACATATATTCTTTCAATGCGGAATGAATTAGTTTTTTTTTTGAATTGCAAACTGGCCATAAAACGGAACAACCTGTACCTAAAATGCAATGGATATGTGGAGATATTTATCAGGACACGTGTTACTGGTATATATATTACTGTCCTTTTAAATAAATCTACAGTATGTGATATTATCAACTTTTAAATTTTTTTTATAAATACAAAATTTACTTTTTTTTAGGTTTAAATTTTTTAAACGCAGAAAAAAATAGCACGTATTGGAGATCTTAAATATCCGTAAGATCCGTAACCGAACCCAACGACGTTGACCACGGCACCACGGACCCGACATTTAGCTGTGACTTAACTTCAACAATCCTTGTACAATTGATTGAAATTGCTATATTTGACGTTGCTTTTCCAATAAAATAATGAAAAGAGATCAACTGCTCAGTGAATTTCTTTTCTCCTATTATAAAAACAATTGTTTATGTTCAATATGTTTGCAGTCTGCTCGAGCGTTAAAATACTGTATAATTGTGAATATTGTGCTACGTAAAAACATAATAAGATATTTTATTACATTTTAAGTTTTGTTTTTAATATCTAATAACATGTTCCATTGTAAAATTTAATCACATTTCTGGATACAAATTCATTATTAAATTGAATGGTCAATATTTTTCGATTCGTTTTTTCCAGATCACAGAACGATAATCTTGAGCTTGACGTCCTGCAAAGGTTTATTTGTACTTCTATATTTATCAGGGCTGTGGAGTTAGAATTGTAAAAAACGAGCGACTTCAACTGGTGTTTCTATAAAGTGCATTTTTGCATTTCTACGTGTATTAATGTACTTGTTTCATTTTTATTTATGTCTATAACATCTTCTTATCTTGCAATATACATATATATATGTATCTACTATTTGGCTGTTTGCTGGATTGATTGGTTGATGTTTAATTTGAGACACATAAATAGGAAAAGTTGAAAGAAAACCTGACAAAATTAGACTTTTTTAGTCGTAATCTGAGTCGGTATCACAATCGATTTCGAAGTCTGGTTGTTGGTCAATGTCGGAGTTAAAGTCGCTTATTTTTTAGACGACTCCACACCTCTGATGTGTATATAATTAAATATAATTTATTTTGTGACTGCGTGTTTTAAAAGATATTAAATAAGTACAATTCAAATTACTTATTATTATATAATATTGATAACAACTTTTGACAATACGAGACAGAGGTTATGCGACCATAAACACGCCCAATGACAATGATCAATTTGATTGTCTTTGGCGAATACTGCGTGACTTGTAAAACAGATAAACATTTGTTTAACATGTTTGCAGATGGCAGATAATTATATTGATTTGCTTATCAACACAATAATCAATCAAAAAATGCGTGTCAGGGACCATGTAATATATTAATCAGTTTTTTTATAATTCAAATATGTAACGTGGAGTGACAGTGTACAAGTGTGAAGCAGTCATAATTGAATGTAGTTCTACAGAATGAAGCCAATTCACAACAATGTCCTGCTGAGATAATGGAAATTTTGCATCCACATGAAATTAAAAATTAATGAAAGTCGCAGCTCTGAACTAGTATTAATATGATAGATATAGCTACAATTAAACCTTTTTTGCTTTTAAACGGAGAATATGATCAAGTGAACTATTTAACATAGAATATAAGGTCATTCAGTTTATTTTAATTGCAAATCGTCGCAAAGTGACTGTTACTTGAGTGCCTGGCTTAATCAGCACAATATTTCTATAGTCTTTTATTCAAAAAATATATTCTTAGCCAAGATACTTTTAGCAGAACCTGGAGTAAACCTTTACGAACTGATTTATATATTTATAAAATTTTTGTAGATTAACTACTTTATGTATAACTACGTCCAATTTAGTTTAAAATTGTATACGTATTTTCATATAATAAAAGATATTTGCTTACGAAATTTTTTTTATTCATTTAAGTGTTTTCAAATGGGAATTGATTATGAACCAACAGCACAACGTCTTTCTTTAGAGAGAGTATAGAAAGAAAGATGTAATAAGAAAATAAATAGTAGTTAACTTGTCGTTTTTTTTACATTCTATTATTGGAATTGCGTAAGGGATGTGTGAGAGGAATTAAAAACCCCACATAATCGATTTGTTTCGATGAAAACTCAATAAAACTATTAATAAATCAAGTTATGCAAGATTCAATTCAGGGATCTGAATCCTTGATCACGCGACTCAGTAGGAAGAGGGCCCAAGAGAGATATTAACCACTTGGTTATGTGACTGGTTACAATAAACAATGAAACGTTGAAAAGATTTTTTGAAACTTTTAACCGCAGATATTCCATAGATTTTCTTTTAAAACTGGCTTTGCTCGTCTGGTGAGTATTTTGTAGGATAAGTTAGTTTCATTACATTTAATATTCATGGAAACAACAATGATTAAAAGCGAAATACTATTTCGTTCATTCAATAAGCATTACGCATTAAATGTTTTTATATGTCAAGAATTAACATTCTTGTATACTGATTTATGCAACAGTGCTTATCAAATAAAAAAACTATTCCCTTTACACTTTCATAAAAAAAGAATATTGCTTACATTTTAATCTTTTATTTCTACTGTAAAGCTTGCTCCTTTTAGAAATATTTAACTATTTTTGATTATATGGAAGTTTTAATCAAGACTCAAAGTTATAATTTACAAATAAAAAAGCTATTCCCTTTACACTTTCATAATAAAAGCATATTGATTACATTTAAAACTTTCATTTCTACTGTAAAGCTAGATCCCTTTAGAAATATTTAATTATTTTTGATTATATGGATATTTTAATCGAGACTAAAAATTATCATTTATAAATTCATAATCATTGGGATAAATCTGAATTCTGATATAAAATGAATGACAATGCCTATAATTAAATTGTGTAATTTTCACGAACTAGTATCAATTATAATCGGTCGATTATACATTCACGCTGAACGGGTATATTTCCAACATGGCGGTATCATTAATGCTGTGATTATATTAATTGAAATACACAAAAAAGCGAATGAAATTCTTCTACGGATTGAATAAAAACGCCACACAATAAGGCAGGGTGTTTTTAATTCGCTCACAGAAAAAAGCTCAATCACCTTGAAAGTCGTCTGTGAATATCAAATTATATAACAATGTGTTCATTCGCAATTGTGGTTCAATTGTAACATAATAATATAAAAACATTTAACTTTGATCGGCATTGTATTGACGTACAACTTCGCGACTGTCAAAAATGTAATCCATTTTAGGAAAAAATATAAAAAATATGACCGACTTGAAACGTTTATCTTAGTAAATGTAATATTGTTCAGTTGTTCACTGTCAATTACTGATGGAAATACATTATAAGACAAATTGATAATAATATTTAAAGAACATATCTCACAATTTTCATTTAACAGGACCGGTTTCATGCAGCTTTTGAGAGTTTTGAGACCAGTTGTTGATAACACAAGGATAGAAAAAGCTATACGTAGATAATGATTGTTTTACTAAAAAAGAAGAAGTTAACACAGCGATTTTAGAAAGTTGATAACTCCGTTATACGAATAACTTCATATCATTTAATTATAATCTTTTTGATTTTTATTAATCTTTCGTTACAATAAGCTTCTAATTTATATAATAATGATTTTGTTATTTTACGAATAATTGTATTTTGACCGAAATGCTTCAAGAATTTATTTGGAGATTTTGTACGTTTCCATGTATTTTGTCACTAACGATCCGGGTTTCGCCTCTCGGCATCTTCAGGCATTCGTGCACACGAATAGATATCAATATTGCTAGTACTGCAAGTTTAACTGAACTCTACAGTAAATTATTAGACACTGTTTACTGTCTGTCAATTCGAGTCTTTTCATGTACTCGAATGCCTGAAGATCCCAAAGGCGAACCCCGTGACGTTAGTGACAGAATACATGGAAACGTACAAAATCTCAACAATTCAAATTTGATATTGAAATTTCATCAAGCACCCTCAGTCGATGTCTTAAATTAGATTTGGATTTAAATTACGTAACCTTGTTTGAAAATTGATTTCATTTTCTATTATGAAGAACCTGAGACATGAATTTCATATGATGAAAAATTGTTGAACAATTTAATTCAAACAGTGGTATTAAAGATTTATTAAAATACCACAAGGCATTGACCTTGCATTGAACATGACAAAAATCATACATCAAAAAACTGCGCGATATTTGTACAAATATTTCTTACTTATTATTATATTAGTTCAGCTAAAAACATAGAAATATCAAATTTCACCCAAGTGTCACCCATGTTACATTCTATTAGGTTAATATTAAAGGAATTTTTGTAGTAATGAAAACTTTTGTTTTGTGTCAAAGCATTTCATTATGTCAGCAGTTACGAAACATGATATTCTTAAGTGTAAAAATAAATAAATATGTGATTGTAAGAGAACACCGTCTGCAATCGTGAGATATTTATAAAACATAATAGGACGACTAAAGTGGAATAAGAAAAGGGACAATCATTCTGTCGCCACTCGCCGAGCGTGAACTGCATTATCGTCATCGTCATCAATAACATTTGAATTATATTCAAAAATTGTTTAGTGCTGTAACATAACATTAACTAATCAATGTTTTTTATTCTTTTACCATTAAGTTTTCCATATAATATACTATATCACAATACAATACAGAGTTCTTTCTATAGAGACAATCCACAAAAGAGTTTAAAATGAATCCAAAAATTGTCACGATTTATCAAAACGGCAATTAGTTTAGAGTGCTTAGACTAACAGTCGTGTTGTTTTAAATTAAATCTTGACTTAGCATTGATTCGAATAATATTTATTGTCATAGGACGAGTTGTTATTCAAGTGCGTGTTGTACTCGGCAAGAATGTTGTGATGCCAGTTGGACACGCGCTGTAATAATTTTACTTTGATACCATTACAAAACCCAGTTCGTTTCTTCGCTTCCGATGTAAGTTTAAAGCAATTTAGCTCGAGCGTTTGCAGTTTTAATAATGAAACTATTTAGAAATTGCAGTGCCAATTTGTGCAACATGTTTATTTCGCGTCTGTGCTAGTATTTCAACGTACAATACTTATGTATTATTTACCAAAAAGCGAAACTAACCTTGCGTATAAAAATTAACTGAATTAATAATAAATTCAAGAAAACATCACATTTGTCATTGACTTGATGGAAGCTTCTGCAAACAAAAATTGCATCTTTTCTGGATATCAAATCATAAAATCAAAAATACCAGCTAGATTACAAGATCCCAAACTTATTTTCCCCATGGACTCCTTGCAGTTCTTTTTATTCTCATTGGAAGCCTGTCCAATATTGATTTTTTCTAAACTTAACTTCAAATGTGGACACAATGCTGCTCACTGTGATCGATGTTTTTTTGTAGAGTGGACAATTGTAAAAACAGAAAAAATGACTGTTTAATTGTTATTCATACCTTTGTTATTTATTGAAAACAAAATGTAAGTAAATATTTAGATTTAGAACGAAACAAATCAGAACCTAGTAAAATTCTTACATAACTAAAACCGCTAAAGCCCCATTCCTTGAAGTATGAAACTAGCGATAGTCCATAATGAAGGATAAGCAACAGAAATATCTTTCTGAAGCTAGAGCTACTGGTAGCCCTTTGTAAGCTGCACTTTAAGTTCTTTGTTTGTGCTTAATCCAATCACTTTGTCTTATAATATGACATCCAATTACGATGCTGCGTTACTATACGTGTAATGAACCCCGAGCTATGGAACCCCATTTTTTTCTCTCTGACATGGACCCCTTACAAGTCTATATAAACCACTTTGGGAACCTATGAGTTAGATAAAGCTAATATAATTTATTGAAGTTTTATACAAGTTCATATTACAACATAAATATCGACATAGAAAAGTGTACAAAAAATGTTCAGTGATAATTTCTTCGCATAGAATAAGCGCAAAAAGTTTTCAGTTATATATTTAATATAATATATTATTAATTGATACGGAAATTTGTATTTTAAAATCTGACCCAAGGCACTTCTAAAAGTAGGCTAACTTTTAATCACTAACATTTTTCGCTATAATAATAAGACCAAAAAATGTGCAACGGCTTTTGCCATTTTTGGTTCTAGATATTAAGCAATACTACATTAGACGTCAAATCATAGCTGCGAAAGCTAGTTGAACAATGTTTTAAATGATATTAAACACGTGTTATCTAAATATGGAATAATTAAATCATATTCTATGCATTTGATCTACATTTAAAACATTAAATAAAATACTTTTAAGGTGTTAACTGTCAATTCTTGGTGGAAAGGCTTTATATTTTCAAAATAAAACAGAATTTGTTTCGCACAACTTCTTTTTTTGTAAAGTTTTCCCATTTCTGTTAATGAATATTTATGTATTACTAATATTTTTACCCGGCTTTGTTAAACTTATATTAGTTCAAATTTGGATTATTGAGATTTTGTACACTTCCGATGTATTTTGTCACTAACGACCCGGGTTTCGCCTTTCGGCATCTTCAGGCATTCGAGCACACGGATGGACTCGAACTGAGAGACAGTAAACAGTGTCTAACGTTTATATAGAAGATACAAATGCGACAAATATTATTTACGAGGTAAGATATTATACGTCCGAGAGCCACACTGATACCTGAATTAAAATTTCGGGAATTTCCCTAATTCTTATTTTGTAAACACCATATTAACAGAGTGGCGAATTGCCGCTTTTCAACTTCTTTTAGAAATACCAGTGATTTTACAATTATAATAGTATTGTGGGTTTTGACGGGATGTAATTCGACGAATGGGTAAATATATACAATCATTCCACATTTAGTGACATCTGTTAGGTGTTTCAACGTATCGGATATAATAGCGGAGAATTAGGAAGGTTCAGCTGCTCATTCAAGATTGGCAAAGAGTTTAACTGGGCTCTATTAATTTCCAAAATTTCTTGATAAAATAATTTATGATCCCCCATGTTTTTATGCAACAGTTTAACCCCATCATCCGCATTAAACGTATGGTTCTCCATTAGCAAGTGATTTGCGAATGTCAAAGTTTCTTTTTTTAATCTAAAGGCAGCTAAATGTTCTGATACCCTTATATCTAATGTACGTGTGGTTTTACCCACATAGAAATGTTGGCAATCATTGCATTGTAATTTATAAATACCAGATTTGTTCTTAAAGTTTACTCTATCTTTATTGTTAATAAGTAATAAGTTAATAAGTTAATAAGAATATAAATTTCCTTGACCTTAATATTGATATTAAAAACTCCATTCATGAATTTAAAATCTATCGAAAACAGACGTTTTCAGAAGCCGCGATCCATTTTAACTCAGACCATCCTTTCTCATATAAATTGGCTACTTTCCATTCTCAGGTTCACAGATTAGTCACTATACCTCTAAACAAATTTAATTTTGAAAACGAACTAAACATTATTAAACAAATTGCCATTAAATAATGGCTATGAAGCGTCTCTTATAGATAGTCTTGTATCAAAAAAAACAACGTTAATTAGCAGAAAAGATGCTATATTTCGGGAACTTGTCTAAAGACATAGACCACCCTAGAATCTGGCATAGAATTAGTTATTTAGGTTGCACAAGCTTTAAAATTAAAAAACAACTCGCTGACAGTGTTAGACCGGCGTTCTATTGCAAACTATTATTAACAATAAAGATAGAGTAAACTTTAAGAACAAATCTGGTATTTATAAATTACAATGCAATGATTGCCAACATTTCTATGTGGGTAAAACCACACGTACATTAGATATAAGGGTAACAGAACATTTAGCTGCCTTTAGATTAAAAAAAGAAACTTCGACATTCGCAAATCACTTGCTAATTGAGAACCATACGTTTAATGCGGATGATGGGGTTAAACTGTTGCATAAAAACATGAGGGGATCATAAATTATTTTATCAAGAAATTTTGGAAATTAATAGAGCCCAGTTAAACTCTTTGCCAATCTTGAATGAGCAGCTGAACCTTCCTAATTCTCCGCTATTATATCCGATACGTTGAAACACCTAACAGATGTCACTAAATGTGGAATGATTGTATATATTTACCCATTCGTCGAATTACATCCCGTCAAAACCCACAATACTATTATAATTGTAAAATCACTGGTATTTCTAAAAGAAGTTGAAAAGCGGCAATTCGCCACTCTGTTAATATGGTGTTTACAAAATAAGAATTAGGGAAATTTCCGAAATTTTAACTCAGGTATCAGTGTGGCTCTCGGACGTATAATATCTTACCTCGTAAATAATATTTGTCGCATTTGTATCTTCTATATAAACGTTAGACACTGTTTACTGTCTCTCAGTTCGAGTCCATCCGTGTGCTCGAATGCCTGAAGATGCCGAAAGGCGAAACCCGGGTCGTTAGTGACAAAATACATGGAAGTGTACAAAATCTCAATAATCCAAATTTGATATTGAAATTCCATCAAGCACCCTCAGTCGATGTCTTAAATTATATTAGTTCATTTAACATTTTTATCTTCCTTTTGGTATACTTCTTGTAAAACCAACGAAATGAGGATTTCACCGTTGAAGTTTTACAATTTTAAATGATAATTTTCCCCTAAATATTTTGATTTTTTATAAATATTACGATTCGCATAAAAAGTTATGATTTGGGACATTTATAATATGCCAAATTTATTGTCGCTAAGTAAATTCAACACAGATTGAGTTGTTATGGCAATTTGTTCAACTCAAAGATGCTCACAAATAACTCAAAGCCACTCAAAGTCGCTCACAAGAACTCAAAAATCTTGAGTTCTTGTGACCGACAGACATACAAACAACTATACAGATTTCTACATGCATTTTGTGCTATAAAGTAGAGATATTTAAACTCATTACATTTTTCTCTCATAATTGATTTTTAATGTAGTTAAGGATTTGATTTAAGATTACTGTAAGAGGTAATTATGAAAGAAGATAGGAATTTATGAAAACAATTATTTACTTATTTACTGTGCTAAAAACTCTTTAGTAGACCAACGATATAGTACTGTGAATATCGGCCACTTAAACGTAAAATATTCTTGATTGGTATCAGGACCTTCCGTCTCGCAAATCAATAAATGGAGGGCATCGATGTAAATCACCAGCCTTGCATAGGCGGATAAGGCCTCAAGGACGGCGGAATAAGACAATAAAAATTGCGGAGCACCTTTCACCGCGACAAAAATAAGTACGGCAAACAGCCAAGTACCCGGGACCAGAAACCGGCTGTCGCCACGGCAATTACGGGACGTGACTTGGGTCACTGATCAAAACCGTGCGCTGCGTGCTAGCGAGACTCTTAACCCCCCGCATCACGGAATTATAATAATTGCATGCTTTGTTACGATTATGGCCCTTGAAGTAATTGTAGCATTGGTGTAATTTGATGTTAATTAATACTACAATATGTATAAGCATGTTCCGTTATAATACTACAAAGCATAACTCTTGTATTATAATATACTAGTAAGTACCCGACATGCGTTGCAATGCCAATCAAAGAAAGAAAACGGTTTGTATTTTAATTCTATTTATTGAAGTGCTTTTAGATTAGAGGTCTGCACGGGCCGAAATTTCATAAAATTACCTAGTTCGAGCTCGTCATCTTCAGGCTCGGCCCGGCCCGACCCCGAATCTCAATATCCCACTTGTTACTCGAACCCGACCCGAAGTCCAGACACATTTTTCTCAGCCCGAAAAAGCCCGATTTTTTTAAATATCAATCGTTCATCTTTATTACGTAGATAATTTCTCTTATTTAATTCTATTATGTAGAGTAAAAACCATTCAACGAAAATAAGATTTTTAATTGACATCAAAGTCTAGTGACAGATGGCTAATGTATTCGAAAATTCAAAAAAACATAAGAATAAAACTGAGGTCGTTATGAATAAAGGTATTTATTGCCTCTTCTTCCAGCCGGTGCGATTCCGGCGTCCTGGAAGACCATCGGGTATTATTCATAAGATGTACTCGACGGATCTGAGGGAGCGAATCATGGAGGCGCCGCGTGGTGGCCATATACTCCACATAGAGAGCGAATATGGCCAAAGAAGAAGAAGACTCTATTACATACACCGCAAAGTTTTGGGCAGTTGCTCCTGAGACACTTCCTGTTATTTGAAAGAGAAATAGATTTCATTATCGCTTACAATAATGGGAAAGATTTAACGTAAGACAAAGCTATATTTTTGATGGATAGAGTTAGTCTGAAGATGTTTCTTAAAGAGGCGAAACACGTGTCACAATAGAGGCACAACTAGTAGAATGGCGAAGTTATCAATTTTGATTTCGTATTGGGACAGAGTTGTTGAACAGATTTAATAATTTAACGAATGTAACGTGACATTAACGAATGACTTTTAAAAAAAGGGAGGTTTAAAAATGTGACGGTATTTAGAATATTTTATGACGAAATGTGACGACGGGAGGGGACGTAGGCAAAAGGGCTAAAAATGTGAAAATTTTGCTTATCTTACTTTTCGTACAAGCTCCAAATTAATTATTTGAAAAATCATAATAAACGTAAAAAAGTGATTCAAATTTTACCTCGCTTTTATAGATAATTTTTTATAGTACAATTTCTCAATGGAGTACAAACTGTTCATTACATTCTTTGTTAATGTCCTGAGATGAACCACGAAAGCGAAAAATGGTCAAATGAGTGCAACCTATGGATTGAATAGACAATTTTTTTCAAGATGGTAGGTATGATACATTACAATAATTGTCATATTTGTAAAAAGTTGATCCCAACTCGTAGAAATTTTGCTATTATGGAGGTTATAATTTATAAGTAATACTGTGATCGTGTGAGGACGGACATTCCAAACTTGTTAATTAAGCTAGTTTTATGTAGTGTTACTTACGTCCTGCTAGTCAAGTCCGCAAGCACTTACCCGACCTTAAACCGGCTTACGCAGAGAGTTTTTTTTATTATTTTAATAGTTCAGTAATTGTTTTTTAATACATGCTACCCATAAACGCATTAACATAATTCTGCAATATGATATCAAATAATTGTAAAAAAACATGCCTCGAAGCTTAATAAGAATAGAAAACAAGCCTATGCTTTCTGAGATTAATACATAGGTGTTTAATTTAGTATACTTATATTTTGGTATTTTTTTTTAAATATATAGTATAATATATATGGTGCAGATCAGATTAAGCTTAGATTTAATAAAATTGATGTTGTTTTATGTGTAAATTTTCTTTTTATAATAATTGTGTTATAGACAGATTCGAAATATCAAAAGTTGTCTTTTTTCTCCGAGTTTTTAATGTCATGATTGCCTTTAATATGCACTATATGAATTGTTGCATACATATCGTTAAAACAGTTGTTACCGTCTAACAAACACACAAAGTCATATTAATATCGGTCGTCCAGTTCATTACTCCCAAATAACCCTAGTGGGATAAGCGATATTCAAATGGTCACCATAAATCAAATATTATTGATTTGTATGCGAGTTTTATACATTTTATAAACATGTGTTTAACAATTAGGTACTTTCCGAGTATACTCAGTAAAACGATATTTATAAATACCCGTTTACTGAGCCAGAAATATCACCATTTTGTTGAATTATATAGAAGTTTATCTGCCTTAGCATTTTTTATGGTATTTTTGAGTTAATCAAGTACCAAATCAGATAGAACGCAAAAATGTACACATAACTGCATATAATTTAACACAAATACCATTTTTGGAGTTGTTTGAATAATGAAGTGGACTATTAATATATTCACATATATTCATTTCTTAACTGTTTTTAAACGAACGATCGCTCAGTTATATATTATTTCATTGATTTCAATAAACACAGCATTACCAATGTATTTATGTTCCAGAAGATAACTACAGTCTTTGTATTCCCTAAAAGTTTGGAAACTAGTGAAAATAACTACTGTCCATATTTTAAGAAGGCTTCTAATTATTTGGCAACTAACTAATTCTATAAATGGTCAGTAAGCAATTTGACCAATTATTTACTGATAGCACATATATTTGACCAATTATTTACTGATAGAATACAGGATAGGTTAGGTTACGTTAAGTTTAATTTAAAAACTGACCATTTTATATAAATTACTGACCGTTTATTTCATTAAATGACCATGTGTATACTGACGATTTTGATTAATTACTGAGCATTTATTATTTATTACTGACCAAAATTTGAAATAGTTACTGACCCAATAAATGCAGGCGTATTTATTTTTATAACCTATAATTTTCTCAAAGATGCGAGATATTTTAAAAATAAACTTTACATTTGAACGCTTTTTAAATTATTCCGTTTATAGAGACTTTCGTTCCGAATTGACAATTTTGATTAAACACTGACCATTAATAAATTTACTGACCAACTATTTAAATAGCTACTGATCCAATAAATGCAGGCCTTTTAATAAAAATTCGTTAGTGTTGATAAATTAAAGCCAAATCAAATACCCACAACGAAATACCAAATCAATGCAGTCATTAAGTATTTATAATACTTCAATGTATTTAATAAATGTTATGCAAGTATTTTAATATACACGATTAAATCATTTGTTAGCCGTCAATTTTATTTGCGCAAAGTTCCTAACAACCATTAGTTGTTAGGAATTCTGCTAATTATCCTAAAACGTCTATTCGGCAAACTCGTAGACGAAATATTATCCTTTTAGCAATAAAGCATAAAAAAGCTCCCCTACAAAGCACGTTTGACCGTCGCTTCGGTTATCGAGATATTGATTTCGTGTAATAATATATTATAGACACGGCGCCCGGTTAAATTATAATATATTATGTTTTGTGCCGGGCGTGGTCACATTTTTAAGCAGACTTGATTATTTTTAAGACACTCGTCATAATATTGTAAACAGAACCAGTGGTGGATTATAAAAAAAACGATAGAATAATTTTGTTATTTAAAATAGTTCACGGCTAATTTTATGTCTTTTTTGGATGTGAAGTAATGTTCTCAGCGCATTGAGTTTGTTTATTTACGCTCATTGTGTCATTTAAACGTTTGGGCAGCGTAATATATATCGTTACTGTTTTGGAAAAAAACACTAAATCGAAAAAATGACATATTGAGTTAGTTATAGTAAAATGTTCCTTATTTCAAACTCTATCGAGTGGAAGAACACGCTTATTTTTCAAAATAACGCTTTTACTTACAAAAAGTACAAAGAAACAAAACGAAAAAAGTAATACATTTCAAACATTTGACAAACTTCAAAGTCTAATTACTCAAAACTAGAGTTTTTCAGTTAGTGTCTTCTTCCAGAACAACAACGAAAAGTAAACAGGTCCTAAAAACAGGGCGTAGCAAGAGTGATTAGCTAAACACTAGTTATGTTCTAGTCCCTCTTCAAAAAAGAGTTGAGCAACTGAGTAATAAACAGTTCTTGTCGAAAAATATAAACTTATCCTACGAAACATCGGCGTCCGTGGCGCAGTTGGTAGCGTCGTTGGCTACAGTTACGGGCGTCTCGGGTTCAATTCGCGGTGAGGACGGTTTTCGTAAATTGATCTGTCAATTGATTTATGGATTTCTGTTCGTAGTCTGAGTGTTTGTGATGTCCAACTCCCTCCCTCCCACCCATCTGATCTTCACGGGGCGTATCGAGAGCGATTAGCTAACCACTAGTCCTGTCATTGCCCTATCCTTCTATCCCTACTCTCTTTGAAGAGAGGTTGAGCAACTGAGTAACAAGCAGTTCTCATAGAAAAGTTCTGTTGAGATGTCTCCATTAGGAGACCATATGCTCCACGTTGGTAGTGGACACGGAAGAAAATTGCTGTGTTAACTTATTCTTTTTTAATAAAAGAATCATTATCTGCGAATAGCTTTTTCTATAATTGCGTTATCAACAACTAGTCTCAAAACTCTCAAAATCCTCAAAGGTGTATAAAGCCGGTCCTGTTAAATGCAAATTGTGGGATATGTCCAAAAAATATTATTTTTTTATTATCAATTTGTCTTACAATATTTGACTCTTGGCAAAGTAAAATATTAAATGATAATAAGTTTAACTTATAGATCTTTTATAAATCTGTCTATTTGATGTTTTTCTCTTCGAGTCAATCTCCAACGACTTTATTTAATGCTCTTTGAGTTAAGCTCTTAAACGACCTGAAATTAAAAAATTTCTAGCGTAATGGTGATTTGCTGCGACAACTTTTTTGATTAAAATTACACCATTGACGAATTGAATAAATTATCTCTTTTTTACGCTTTTAATGTAGAGCAAGTGGACTCCTAATAGAGTTTATCTCAACTGGAGTTTTAGTCAACTAGTCAAAGTCTAGTTTTTACCAAAGAGAGTAGAGATATAAAAATCGAGCTAGGACAGAACTTGTAGAATGTTAAATATTATTGACCCCCAAATAAGTTTTATTAATCTCATTTTTTATTATTTTTCATTGATGAACACTGTACAAACTTACCATAAATGTCATCAGTACATATATAGTAATAAATTATTAGCAAGAAAAGGGGCAACATTCAAACATAGTGAAATTGGATATAAATAACATAAAAAAGAATATGATTTTGAAAATAATTTACAGAAGGTAAAGAACTACTGATATTTCCCCTAAAACTGGGGAAATTTTGCAACTCCGGTCACACTGACAAATTTTTTCGTATCTTACTTGTCATAGTAAATACTTCATCTCTGGGACTATTGAGTGGAATTAAAAGCTTTCCTTTCTGATTCTCGTTCTCACAATACTTCACTACGGTGACCATAATTTATGAAGTCTCACCAAAAAACCGGAGACTACCATGCTGACATGAATTACTTATTCCAAATTTAGAGCCCAGGTCTGTGGTGGTCATTGGTAATGCTTCATACCACAATAAACTCAATAATCTACGCTGATATCAAATTTCATTGAGGCTGATATGGTTCAATGGCTGAAACATATTGATATGTTTATATATATAGTAATACGCTGTGGAAATAGAATGTTAATAATATTTTTCATCCCTAATCAACCAAAATCGTGAGGTAAAGAAGGTTAGTGAAAAAACAGCTAATGCAAATAATCATTAAATGTTTGTCAATCTTGTTTTACTAAAATATGATAATAAATAAATATTATTCATTTTTATCTCTCAGAAAATTAAATCAAATAATATTTACTTGTATTAATATATGTAATAATAAATAAATAAACAGATAATATATCAATAGCCTAGTTACACAGTGATAAAACCAGAAATTGGTAGTTTTGAGATATGACCGATCAAAGTTTTGAATCATCTAAACTGACTAGTAAAAAGTAATGGCTTGTTATCTGTGTTAATTTTTTATTCAAATAGGATGTCAATAGTTTATCGTTTTAGGATTAAAGGTTGTTTCTTTATGAAACGCCACGATTCACAAAAATTTATTTCCACATTACGATATTTCAATATGTATATGAAACTGAGAAATAATTTAATTTTGCTGATTTCCGTATGCAAATATCTGCCTTTTGAGAGAAAACCTGTACATTTTACAAGCTGTATTTTTGTGGAACTGTAGATGAGCAGTGCTCAAATATAATGGTTAACTTAACTCAAAACATCTTTGACTCATCGTCCTATGGAACTGGGCCATCGATATGTAAAAAAATATTCCATCGTGGCCACCCTAGAGCCTGAGTGAAAAGTTATACGGGGTATAATCTAGTTGCTATAAAAGTAATAACTCTTTCAAAACTTAGGCTTTTATTTTTTTTTAAATAAGCTATTATAATATAATAAGGAACTGTTTATAATATTAATATAAAAAATATTTGCATCATGACAAAGACCGCTACACCACCCTGCGAAACATCGAAATTCATACTAAAGAGTTGACTGTACGGAAACATATATCGATACACAAGAAAATCTCAACCAGTTTCAATTAGGAATGTTGATTCACAAGTTTTTTTCCTTCCTCAATCAAATGCAAGTAAAAAAATTAAATTCAATGCATTCAAAGTAATGTATCAACCGTCTTTTATTAGACTGCTTTCAGTGGGCAGATCGAAAACGAAGGTCCCTTAAATCATGGCACATTCTATAAAAGCCACTCCCTCTTATCTTTGGATTGTTGCTTTTCATTTACAAGTGATAATAAGTGTATTTTAAGCATACTCGATAGTGTATGGACATTCATTAAAATGTTTCACGACATTCAGTGTATGAACGATATGATAATAAAATAAAAAAAGCATGTTAAAAAAAATTGTACAAGTAACTTCGATCGCCCTTTAATTTATGAACAATAACGACTTATTATTAAATATCTACAGTACTCATTTTCGCTCAGAAGTCAGGAGCGCGGGGGAAGACATCGAGAGAGTCGATGGTTTCAGTTACATGGCAGTACACATCACGGGAGATAGTGATTAGGGATAGCTCGAGCAACCTTCAGCTCGATGCGGTAAGTCTGGGACTCCAAGTGTTATTTATTCAACGCATGCAGCCTGACGGTGTTGCTTTTCGGTTGGGATTTGTGATTCATGGGACCTCATAGTATAGGATAACCTTATGTTGTGCTTTGAAAACAGATGCTTGCGACGAATACTTTATTTTAATTGAATGTTTGTCTGTTTATCACAGTCAATGCAATTATGTGCTATTGAAAGATCGTTTGTATAAAAACAGAGGTTGACGAGTTAGTTCGAGTCCATTCGTATGCTCGAATGCCTGAAGATGCCGAAAGGCGAAACCCGGGTCGTTAGTGACAAAATACATGGAAGTGTACAAAATCTCAATAATCCAAATTTTATGAGAATATATTGATCGTGCAATTCACTAGTTAGACAACGCAAAAAATAGTTAAATTTGCAGCTATATGTACAATGTTGTGCTGTTTTTTGATTTTTTTACGAACTCATCTCATCTAAAGGGTACAATTAAGGGGAATTAGGAAGATTATTTTGCACCTTCGGCGTCCGTGGCGCAGTTGGTAGCTTCGTTGGCAACGGCTACGGATGTCTCGAGTTCAATTCGCGATGCGGACGGTTTTCATAGATTGATATTTCAATCGATTTATGGATTTCTGCTCGTAGTCTCCCTCCCACCCATTCCATCCTCACGGGGTGTAGCGAGAGTGACTAGTTAACCACTAGTCCTATCCTAGCCCTATCCTTCTATACCTACTCTCTTCGATAAAGAGAGGTTGAGCAACTGAGTAACAAGCAGTTCTGGTAGAAAAAATTCTCTTGAGATACCTCCATTAGGAGACGATATTCTCCACATTGAGAGCGGACATGGAAAAAAAATTTGCGCCTTCAAAATTGGTAAAATATTTAGCCGTGTACTATTTATTTCGGAAAATTCTTAATAAAGTAATTTATCGACTCCCTACGTACAATGCTGTATCTGCAAACATGAGATTATACAGAAGAGCATTCCAAAGATTCATAGCGTAATTGCAAAGTAACAACTGCATGTATCTTTTTCCAAATTGGAGCAGTGTTACTATTTTAAATGTATTTTTTCCTGTTGCTTGATGCCTATCCATAGAACTACAAAACTGCAAATTACGTATTTGGCACTTACGTGATTATACGTAGGGAGTGTTGTTATGATCGCCCATGAAATACTTTAAACTAATCCGCGTTGAACATGTGATTCTTCGATATTAAATGATGACAACTGAACGATTCAAATTTAATTCCAATACATATTATAGTTCATTCACTTCATAAATTATCATCAAGACTAAATTGCTCTAAATATCGATATTTCATTCTAAATGGGCGTTGGCCAGTTTATTAAAACACTTTTTCATAACTTTATAAAACAGGTATCGTCAAATTCGCAATTTAGACTTCCTAGCAACATTTTAATGTTTATTGTGTGAAATAAACGAGTATATATTTTTTGCGTAACAATTCATTTTTTTCCTTTATGTCATACTGTTAACTCACTGAACCGGAAATTTTTAAATTTTTGTAACGTGTTTCTGAATAATAAATAGATTTGACAAAAAAATAATTTTAAATTAAAGTGACCACATTTTTATTGCGAATTAAGAGCCTTCGTATATAATTATTTAAATTACAACAAAAACCATATTTTTTTTCAAGAGAGAATAAAACCAATTCCTTTTCGCTATTATGAATTTTAGCTAAAAAAATGTGTAAAGTAATACAGCGACACAATTAAACTAATTTAAACAAAATAAAAATATTTTTAAAATAAAACCATTTTTATTAGTACTACTTTCACATTCCACAAAAAATGTGGAAGTATAGTATTACCACCATTACTTGGCCACCGCCAAATTTGGAACTAAAACTGTCAGTCTAGAATAATTTTCTCCAATTGCCATTTTAAGCAAAGTAAATATCATGTCTACTTTTAATAACGGTCGCTAAAATATTAGTTTTGGAATTTATTGAAATTTCAGTTCTGGTTGAGTATGGGAAAATTCCTAACGCGGCGGTGGCATCCTAACTAGTGGCCAAGTTAAATAGGTACCAAATAAATTGTGTTTACTTTAAAAAAACTAATTCCTTTCCACCAAGAATTGACAGTTTACACCTTAAAAGTAAATTGATATTAGATTGGTGTAACAAGCGTCGCTTCGAATCCAAGCGTTCTCATTATTCACCATTGAGAATGAAACATAACAGTTTCGAAAAGTTAGAAGTATATCACCAATAATAACAATACTGTTCCTGTCCAAAATCATTTTATTATGAATTTATTTTAATTTAAATTCGAATATAATACATTTAAATTATTGAGATTTTGTACATTTCCATATATTTCGTCACTAACGACACGGATTTAGCCTTTCGGCATCTTCAGGCATTCGAGCACACGAGTGAACGCAAACTGTCCAATTTCAGTTCGATTTACGACTATCAGTTCACCCGTGTGCCCGAATGCCTGAAGATGCCGAAAGGCGAAACCCGGGTGGCTAGTGACGAAATACGTGGAAATGTACAAGATCTCAGCAATTCAAATTTGATATTGAAATTCCTTCAAGCACCGTCAGTCAATGTCTTAAATTAAATTATATCGAATACAGTATTTTCAAAAGTAAGATATTATTTAAATTAACTAATAGTAATATTTATATCTTATTTACGTGATTTTTGAATGAAATATTACATTACATTTTGTATAATTGTGTGACAATAAGTGGAGATGATAATTATTTTAAAAAAAAAGTAAATTTAAAGCAAAAAACTGGTGTTGAAAAATATATTCCGTCCGGTTTCTTTGGCGTATTCTTAGTGCTGTTTCAAAACGACATAACAATATTTTTTAAAGTATGATTGCGTAAAATAATTGTAATCCCGGCTAGGCACTAATATGTTCTCTGGGGACTCTATTCACACGGGGACTCAATCGAGACACGACACGTTATCTAACGTGGTTTTACTTGATTTCATGAATAGATTTCTTATATTTGAACCCATGGGGATTTCGGATACTGGTCAGACAAGGCGATAAATCAACATTGCAATAGTCTACATGTCATGCAAGTCTCGCTATGTGCCGATTTCTTTTTCGCGATCAATCACTATCCTTCCCGGAGTTATTCAATATTGTATTCCCTATAGTTTTAAGCCCCTTCCTTTCAAGTGAACGGCATTAGTGTCTCAGGAGTGACCCAACACTTTGTTGCTATGCAGTTAAGTTTGTTGAAAAATTACTGAGTGTGTGATCAATCCATGATTTAATTACGTTTTCAATTAAAAATAAGCGCATCAATTATATTATTATTTAGTAATTGAGTTAATTAGAACCTAGTTATTATTAAGTTCATAGTAAAGACTTGGTGGTGTCACACCTAACCAGGAGTGCATGTTGTTCACACCTCTCCATCTCGGATTGCAATAACTTGTAACATATAGAATTAAGTAGTTTTTTATGCGTACGTTGCAATTGGAAAAAGGCGTTTCTCGAATAATTTACTCATGATACACAATGATAAATCACTTTGTAATACCATATTCTGCCATGAAAACGCGTGCTTACTCGTATTATTCGTTTTATTCGTTTTATTCGTATGCCGATTTCGAAATAATATAAATAAGTGTTTCTTCATAAATAAATACAAGAAAACTATACAGCAAAAATCTGATAATAGTGAACACCAAGAATTTTTACTGTGATACATATTGAAAATATTTTTAGCAATTAAAAAACAATAGAAATTACTCGTTCAAATATAGTGATGATATTCAAAAAAAGACAAATGATTGCAACACTACATAAGCATAGATAAAGTTAAAGCAGAGAGATACCATGTTAGTGGGAACGCCCGTTATTGATGACGGTATTGAAATACCGAACGTCTAAAGTAGATGTCCTTTAGTTTCCATACTGACGAACTGACTTGCGTCATGTTGGAACTGTGTTTATTGTATATATACACCGCGGACAATTTTTCGTTGTCCTACTACGTTCATATTTTCAAAATGATCAGGAACGGTTTCGCGCATTACGAGCATTATCATCAGTTAATAATGCGCGTGATGTTAAAAACAAATTGTATTTTATTAAGTTGGTATGCATATTAAGTAGTCAATACATATATAGATAAAAAAATTGTTAATGCTGTATTTTTAAACTCATACGTTTCTTTAAATGAAAAACCACGTGCAGTTAGAACATGGCCATTTTCAACGTTTATTGACATCCGTAGATTTCAATCTTTCCAAAACGGATACGACGGGAATGTCGACGGAACCTGTGTGAATATTTTACGACATTAAAAAGTCACCAGATGGTCAAGAGAGTCAGGACAAGCGTTAGTCCAGTTGTCTTCTAACTTAGCCATACGAATGTATTTATTATTGGAAAGTGAACAAGTGTTTTCGTACTTTAAAGGCTAGGCACTCACGATTAAACGCAATACATGAATACAAACGACGCTTAAAAAGTATATAATATATACCAATACTTTATTTACATTATTATTCTTGGCAAAATCAAGCTTTATGCTTCAACATCGGTTAAAGATATATTTTTACGTTGGCTATTTCAACCGCTATTTTCTATCTCGGTTAAAGATCCGAAAGGATTGTTTTGAAAAGGTTTTGTTTATTAATTTTAAGTTAAGCGAATTGGTTTCCATATCATTGTTTACAGACATTAAAAATGTATATTGAAAAATGAAAACTAGCCTCTTTATTAACCGATTAATCATACGGCTATGTCGTAATTTAGTCCTGATCAACGCAGTAAAGCATGGGTGCGCGACTTTTTTGAGCTTGGGAACTACTTTTAATGTTAATTTTCATGACGATCGGCTTCTTATAAGAACCGTATAATTTAAGATAACGACTGAGGGCGCTTGATGGAATTTCAATATAGAATTTTAATTATCCAGATTTTTTACATTTCTATGTACTTTGTCACTAACGACCCGGGTTTTGCGTTTAGGCATCTTCAGGAATTCGAGAATACGAATGGACTCAAACTGACAGACAGTTTACATCGCTTATATACATGATAAAATACGACAAATCTTATCACTACTGTTTATCCATTCGAGTTAAGTCGTGAGTTTGAATGCTTTAAGATGCCGAAAGGTGAATCCCGGGTCGTTAGTGACGAAATAAATGGAAATATACAAAATCTCAACAATGCAAATCGTATAAGTAACTTTTTTAGTCCTTTTATCAAACAATACCACAAAAAAGGGTCCCCCTTACTTTGACCATTAATCCGCTTCATTATCATATAATCATGAATCTAGGAAAAACACTTTTTTTCAATTATGGTTGTAAATTTAAAATATGAAAGTCATAATTATTTCCAAAACTCCCAATCGTATTTGGGATCGACCGGTTGCGCACGCTTGCAGTGTTAAGCGTTTGAAACCCTGCATGGACGCTTTTCAATCGATTTGTATCCAAAGTAATGTTATCTGTGATTTTTTATTGCTATGTTGTTAAACAAAGCGTATTGAAGTGACTATCAAACTACTACACTTTTTTTAACCTAATTTTTCTTTCCTTACGAAGAGAGAGGTTGAGTGACAATTGGTTATCTTAAACGTTATCTGTGATGGTCTACTAGGAGAAAATTTAATTGCTCCTCACCTATAGCGGTTAAAGTCATTAAAAAAAATGAAAGAAATATTTGTCTGCCCCCAATGTGGAGCATATGGTCTCCTAACGGAGGTATCTTAACAGATTTTTTCTACGAGAACTGCTTGTTAATCAGTTGCTCAACCTCTCTTTTTCGAAGAGAGTAGGGATAAAAGGATAGGGCTAGGACAGGACTAGTGGTTAACTAATCGCTCTCGCTACGCCCTGTGAGGATGGGATGGGTGGGAGGGAGACTACGAGCAGAAATCCATAAATCGATTGAAATATCAATCTATGAAAACCGTCCGCACCGGGAATTGAACCCGAGACATCCGTAACCGTAGCTAGCGACGCTGCCAACTGCGCCACGGACGCCGACGGGAAAGAAATATATTATCTACAAAATTAAGAGTGATAAAATTGATATTACCTTTGGTGTTTTTTAAAAACTCTCATCAAAAGTGAATGTGAAAAAGTTGTTCATTTTGGAAACTCATATTCCCCAATGCTCTATAGTTTTCTAAACCAATAAGCCGATGAGGGTGCAGCATGGCTACCAGTGTGTGTTTACCTATCACGGTTGAGTTTTACTTGCATGAAAACGGCTTAGAGCCCTCAAATTATATAAAGCAGACAAATACAGTTAATAAAAGGAAAATTATTTTCAATATGGTAAGCTATTGAGACACTATTAGCTTGCATCAGTATTCCAACATATATATCTCATTTGAGTACCACAATATTTCGAAAATCGAATACAAAGCCTGTCATATCGCATTTCCCAGGTGTTATTTTTACTCTTGCCTGATTATCAATAATTAAAACCAGAACGCACGTGCTAGAAACCGTTCAAGCATGCATGATTAGGCAATTTAGCGTTGATCGTATAATTCGCTAAAACCACACAATTATAAAAGGCTCAGCAGTTATGCGGCGCCATTAACCTGATCATTTTAATTTACAAGAAAACTGATAATTTTATCACCAGCAAACTACTATTCACGTAAATCAATTGTAGTGTACGATTCAATATTAATGTTGATAAACTTTATTATTGAATTGTTACTCTTTTGAATATTTGTTTCAACAGAATTGTCTATGAGCATACTAAAACAAAATATCCAAAATGTTTAAGGACTTAAATCAAATTTTTAAAACATAATAAATCATTGAATTGAAATTTACTTGGCTGATATCAATTTTAATAAGATGAAACATAGTAAAACATTACATATAACTCTTATGAGATTTGGTTGTCAGGTATAAAACATTTATGAGTTATGTTGTATCCTTGGTACAGTGGTCAACGTCCCCAAAGTCAAAGTCAAAGGCATGGATGTTTGTCATGTTTAAAATTTCCTCCCACCCATACCAATCCGATACTAAAAACGTGGTAAAATCAAGTGCGATTAGCTTACCACTAGTTTTATCCCAGCCCTACCTTTATATATCCTTATACTCTCTTCGTAACAAAACAGAGGGTTGAGCAACTAAGTAACATGCAGATCCTATAGAAAAACTTCAGTTGAGATACCTCAATTAAATAGCTCCACATTGGGAGTTGACATGGTTTAAAAAAATGTATTGCGTCCAGTTTTTTAAGTGAGTACACTAAAATGGATCGATTGATAAATTTATGAAAATGTCCAGTTGGGAATTTAACTCCCAGAATTGCAGCACGAAGAATGTTTTCATGGTGAACGGAATTTTGTAGCACATAAATTGAAAATAATATATTGTGGTTTGTATCGCGCTTAGATTTCCCTATGGAAATTACCTGTGTTCAGTTATTTACGTAACCATATATGGCAAACGCCTATCTCTGGGGGACGTTTTCTACCAAGGAAAACGGTCTGCATTTCAACATTCATAACGAGTTGAAAAAATATAAACGTACATTTAGTAAAAATAAATGTTATCACACATAATAACTGTGCGTTTTTGTAGAAATACTTCACCTACCTAGAGACCAAATCAATTTTTTAACATCATACCTTCTATGAAGTTAGTACTGGTAATGTAGTTGTAATAGGGTAAAAAATGTCAGTCTCTTAGCTAACTAATCAATACTCTTGGGCTTTCCATTACTTAGAGCGCAGTTAACGATTGGAGTATTCGAATGCAGTCTTTTAAAAAATAATTTTGCAATCGATTTACAAAATAAATGATTGTATTTCTGTAATGTTTGCATTCTTTCCCAAACCAATTCTGTTAAATATTAATATGACATATAATTTAACGACATCAAATGTCAAGAATTTTCCGAATAAAATCGCAATGAAAAATCTCACAATACAAAATATGAGTACCTTGGTATGAAAGTCGGACAAACGCCACATCCCACGAAAGTCGTGTTTTTTTATTATTTTTGGTAGTGCAAGTTATGCTCTTTTCAAAAGACTCATCAAAAGTGGAAAAGCGGACATTACATTCCATCTTCGCAAAATCAGTGGACATACATTTACACATTGACCAATCCCAGAGCTAGAAATTATTTTAAAGTGTCATGGCTACCGGGTTTGATGCAGTGGAGAATATGTATAAACAAAAATCACCTCTGCTGTACATTTTCGTAGATGGCTTATGTCTTAATTTGATACCAATGTACTCATATGACGCAAGAAGCAATGGAAAAGAGTTTCAGATATTGAGTAATCTATCAATGTTAAAGCATTTAAAATTCTGAGTTACCGGCATCAAAAAAATGAACTCCGATTAAAATCCTTGTCAATAATAAACTCACGGTAATTTTCAGTAAACCAATATATCGATGGCCCAGTTCAATAGGACCATAAGTAAAAAAAGTTACGTTAGCCATTACATTCGAACACCGCTTTTCTACAGTTCCAAAAAAGTACAGCTTGTAAAATTTACAGGTTTTCTCTCAAAAGGCAGATATTTAAAAATGGAAATCAGCAAAATTAAATATTTTCTCAGTTCCATATACAAATTGAAATATCGTATTGTGGAAATATATTTTTGTGAAAGAAACCACTTTTAATTTTAAAACAATAAACTATTGTCCACCTATTTTAATAAAAAACTAATACGAATAATATGCCATCACTTTTTACGAGTCAAAACTTTGATCGGCCATATCTCAAAACTACCAATTTATAGTTTTATCACTATGGAACTAGGCCATCGATATGAATACATAATAGTATAGTCATATTTTGTAATTACAGGATTGAAGTTGTAAAAACCCGGCGTTCAAAAAACTGACCGAGATTGCAATCCTTACCAAAAATAAACTCTCGGGAATTTTGCGTAAAAAAAACATAACATTATCAACAATAGAACGTTTAAAATACGAATCACAAACAACACTTTAGTAAAAGTACCATTGCGTAAATAAATCAACAAAATTCACGACTTCGTAATAGTTTGATGTTGTGTTTAGCAAATTAGCGCATTTTTAAATTCCGGTACACAGTACACTTAGGTTTTCATTCTGTGTTTCGAGGAGTTGTTTCTTTTTTGTATGAAATGAGTCCAGTAAACGGTAATAAAATTCACTTCTCACATGTTCAGTTCACTTTCACGTTTTCGATCGCCATCTGGAACATTTCAGTGTATTACTCACTCGTATGTTCATAGAATAAAGTCGAATGAACATTGTTATCTAGTTCAATTTGATATTGAAAGTTATCACCTGTTGAAAAGATGAAAAGTATTTTTATTTAGTGTGACGAGTAGCGACTTAACAAATTGGACTGTATCTTTAATTTGAATACTGTTTACTATTAATCCTTGGTGGATAAAACATACTTCAAGTTTTTTACTTAAAGAATATAACTTGTTTTGCTTAGCTAATGAGCAATTTCAACTGATAAAAAAATTAATTAACAACAAACTTATTTAAAAATTTATCGCTGTGTTAAAAATAAGCCAACAAATCAATAATAGATACAATTATGTGTAAGTTCATAGCCACTAGAGAAAGATTACATCATTATTAGCATATTTTAAAATGTAAACAATTTAATAGCACTAAAAATTGGGATCTCTTCTTATTCATAAACTTAGTATTGTATTGTTGATGAAGTTTTTGACACATTGCATTTTATGTTTAAATAAAATTTAGTACTACACACAAATTTTACGTTGTAGCTGATTTTGTATCTATTACAGTTAACAATTTAGGTAAAATCTTATTGAACAATAAAGATAGAATAGAATCATTGTCACAGTGTGGAATATACCGCCTCTCTCGTGAAGACTGTCAAGCTTCCTATATAGGACAGACAGGTAGAAGCTTTAATACTAGAGTTAAAGAACATATCAGATGTCTCAAAAGTAATAATTTTTCAGAGTTTGCGAATTATTTAATTGAAAATGATCATACTTTTAATAAAAGTAATAACTTAGAAGGACTCCATCGTGTAATTAAAAAGGTATTAAAATGAATAGCTTAGAATTTTTAGAAATTAAAAAAACCATTAACAGTAATGGACGATTCGTAAACAACATTTATAAACAGAACAGGCGGCTCGCCATTATCAAATTTATTCCCATTGGGTTTTTCACATCCAGGTGCCAGTAATTGATTTGTATATAGTGCAACAGTGTTTATAGCTTACCCCCTTCCATACGTCCAGTAGAATGTAATAAAACCCACCCCCACCCTTTTAAGAATTAAAATCATCATTTTCCTTCGAAATAAAAAACGTTGCGATAGGGTTAGTCTGAAGATGCTTCTTAAAGAGGCGAAACGCGTCACGTTAGTGATAAACCAAGAGAGTTTAACTAAGTTATAATTTAATTTAGTTTTTTTATTTATATAGTTTTAATTTAATTTAATATTAAAAATGAGCTTCCACAAAGTTATCGCCGAATCCATAGAAAAAAAAGATAGAGAAAGACTAGAGTGGAAAAATGAGTAAAAGTATTGACATTTAATACCTTAAAAGTAATTAGGTTAAGGCAGACCATATTTAAACAAAAGTTTTATTCACTTTTAAGGTGTTAACCGTCAATTCTTGGTGGAAAGACATTATATTTTAAAAAATAAAACAAAAGTCATTTGTACTACTTCCACATATTTATAATGATTAGGACCGGTTTCGCTCATCACGAGCGTTATCAACTGATCAGTTTGCAGATACGGGATTTATACGTAGGAAGTGTCGATATAACAGTGACTTACATTAAGTAGCCGGGTCAGAATTTTAAACCCAAAGCCAATGTAAAATGATGTTTCCGTCTCAAAAAGTGGTCAATTTATTTTTCTAATTTACATCATTTGGCCGAGACTTGCTCTGTCGTCTTTAAAGTGAGATTCAATCATTAACTCATTTTATTATTTTTACAGATTAATAATAAATATACATTTTTAATTACAGAAAAATATCTCCACAATTCGTAGACCTATTTCGTTATTTCGTACTGAATACATTATCGATAGGTACGTTATTTTCTTGATTTAAGTTGATAGGATTTAAACATGTCGCTGACAAAAAAACTGGTTTACTGTACAGTAGAAGTTAATCTACATTTTATGACTGGACAAATTTCAAGACCACTTTTTCTTACACGGAAGAAAGTTAGTTTTTTATCACCCACTGTCAACTTCTGTCACTATCGATTTGCATTTTTTGAATGGCAATATTATTTTTTATTACCAGTGTGTGTATTATTTCTTCTCTTACTTTCGGACTAGTTATAAATTCGTTCAGCTGACAATCCAAACATGGTTTTGATATCGATGATGTATAAACTTTCTTGGTAATTATCTTTTTTCACGTAACATAATCAAACATGCTGAGTTTTTGAGAACCTTGTAATGAAAAACATAGTTCATTAACGCGCAAATAGACAAGAAAAAATAAAGTATTTAAAGCTACTTGTCAATGGATTTTTTTAATGAGTTTTAGTGACGGAGCAATTCTCTTGTTGCAGCTTTATAACTTCATATGATCTATGATGAATCGCAATAGACATTTTATTTTTTAAAAAAATACGCAATTCTTTATTCTGATTCCCGTTTAAAAATCCTTTTTTTTATAAATGTTTTAAATCGGAGTCATGTCATTATAGTAAGTAATACTTTCGTTTGTTATTTCAACTCTTACTGTTGTTTTACCGCATTTAAACTTGAGGGAGAGATTATATGTAATAAACAACCGTCGATAAGTATTCTTGACTTAGATAGACCTTGTTTCATGCATTAAAAAAAATGTAGTAAATTCTAGTGGTTTACTTTAAATGATAATGGCCAGTTGATTGTTTTATGCGAATAAAATAAAAATTAACATTTATATGTGGAAAATCTATTCGTAAAACATGATACAAATATAAAATTAAAAAAATATTTAACCGTTTTTACAACGCTCCACCAGAGCTTCTCAAATGTATTTATTCGTACGCGTTCAGTTTGTTATATTTTGTGGTTCTAGAAAATTTCACCGACTGCAATTCACCGATAGAAAGTTCACCGCCCCAGAATTTGTCGACAGGATAATTCATCGATTCTACAGTTGCCAAAGGTTAAAAACTAAGAATCATTGTTGACCACATTGATTTCTTTCGTATCATACAATAAAGATACGTAAACACTTATGCTGTTATATCAACAATATCTAATTAATCATTAATATTATGAGCAACATTTCTCAAAAGTTCTAAAAAAATGTTTTCTGTTATAATTTTCAATTATCCTAAAAAGTTTTTCAGCGAAATTTCTATATTTTTTACGCGCAAGGGGCACCTTTTTGACCACTCACTTACTGTTTTATTTGCATTTTTGAGTGAAAAATCTGTGGGTAGAATATGACCCACAATTTTACGGACACTGTATAATATTTTCTATTGTAATCTGAAATCATAATTGTAGAATCGGTGAATTATCCTTTCGACGAATTGCGGCACGCTGAACTTTATAGTCGGTTAACTTTCCATCGGTGAATTGCATTTAGATAACTTTACGGATACCCTATTTTATCATTAGTAATGGCATTTAATTGAATAGTACCAATTTATATTCAAACTGTTGTCAATTAAATTAAAGAAGTTCTCGGTTATTTCTCAAAATGGCGTTGTGTTTTATATGTAGAATGTGGTCGGTTACTAATTAAGCTTTTAGTATTTTAAGCACAGCTTTCCGTATTTAAATAAAATAGTCAGTAAAATCCTCCTAACCTTGCCTTACAACACACTGGTGGTAAATGACCGTTTTTATAACGAGATAACTAGATACTGGCCGTTTATACAATAAGTTACTTGCCAATAATTATTTCCATATGTATTTTTTATCAAAAATAATAGAATAGAGCAAAAACGACCCATATTTATTTAAACAAAGTATTTTTCAAAAAAATTCTTGATGTTAATAGATGATTGAAACTTAAAAATACAAAATTTTGCTTCAAAAAGATTTAAAGATATCATCGTATTTATATTATTTCATTGCTAGTGTAGACTTATAAAAAATAGTATAGTAATACAATTAAGTTAATAACACCATTCAGTTCATCAGTTGATAATGTGCACAATGCGCGAAACCGGTAATGATCATTATAATAATGCAGACGTACTACAAAACAAATTATGTCTTATTTTAAAAATATAACGCGTTTCCAACCAGAATTGAGCTAAAAACTTTAAAGTGAGTTTAGGTATTGTTTCCTTCTAGCATCGTAGATTTCACGTCCCCGTGTGTGGAGCTTAACGGCCCTCATTTTGAGAAGCGCTCCATTAAGCAATTAATTTTATTGCTGAAACTCAACAATAGATTTCAAAACGGTTTCTAGCAAGTACGTTTATAGTAATATCAATTTCATATACGGATGGCTTTAATAGGTTTTAGCACGTATATGTACGCAAAATCTTTTATAAAATAGAGACTGCTAATTTACTGCAATTAATATATTATTAGTTTCAATTTTTATTGGCGGATATCCGCTAATATTTATCAGAATGATAGCTTTTCGATATTTTAACATTATACTAATAATCTTTAGATCGATAAGTCTAAAATCCATATTGCATGCGGTTTGCTTATAATTATAAAGGAAATGTCAGTACAGCTTATAGTTTTAATTGATATTTTATTAATCAATTCTAATTTTACAAATTTTTTTTAATAAACTCTGATATTATTATAAAAATTTTCAATCATAATATTTTTTTACCATTTCCTCTTCCAGTATAGAGCATATGGACACCTAATAGAGGTATCTCAACGGATTTTATTTCTACGAAAATTGCTTGTTACTCAGTTGCTCAACCTGAATTCTTTTAATGGAGGGATAAGACTATGACACGACTATTGGTTATTTAATCGCTCTCACCACGTCTTTTAGAATTGAATGGGTGGGGGGAGGGGAATTCTATTCATCTTAAACATCCATGCCTACGATCCATAAAAATCATATTATGAAAATGCCGTTACCGGGACTTGAAGGCGAGACATCCGTAAACGAAGCCAACCACGTTCAACACTATACCAAGAAAGGAACCAACAGCTCAAAATTAAATAATGGAACATAAAATAATACTTGATGGTTTTTTTCGATAAACTGTAAAGAAAATTGGCATATTTTTTACTATAATTATTTTATTTATAAAAACCCAGTACGATCAGTAAAAATAATATTCAAAAGAATCCTAAATAGGTTGATATGCTAATGGTTTTACTGATACTAATTACCTAAAAAAAGAACCAACAATGGACTATCGCTAATAGATCAAACAAAGGCAGAGGTTGTTAAGCCACGGCACAAGAGGGTTATGGGTATTTTTGTCATGTCCGCTACCAACGTGAAGATTATTGTTTCCTAATGGAGGTATCTTAACAGATTTTTTCTAATTGCTTGTTACTCAGTTTTTTTAATGCCCTAGGGTACTCAACGTTGTACCCACCACCACCCACTACGGCTTCACACTCTTACAGAGTGTATTCCGCAGCGTAACAACGTTATGCATGTTTCAAATGTTTGTCAGGAATGTCCGAGGAGAAATTCCTCAAGACTTGGTAGCATGCACTCAAGTGTGCAGGAGGTTACGTTTAAAACAAGTATTAAAAAAAAAAAAGGAAAAACAAGGGGTTTAATGTCTTAAGGAATTGCGTTCCAATCGCTTTCCATAGGACGCTGTAAACTCTATAAATGCCTTTTCAGAGATGCAACCAAGTCGGCATGACCGACGGGGCCGACAGATCTGACTGATAGTCGTATAGTCTTGAGCAATTTTTCCCGTTCGTTGTTAATGTCTGGACATTCCCAAAGGATTGTTATTCATATAATTTAAGACATCGACTGAGGGTGCTTGATGGAATTTCAATATCAAATTTGAGTTATTGAGATTTTGTACACTTCCATGTATTTTGTCAGTTCGTCAGTTCAAGTTGATTCGTGCGCTCGAATGCCTGAAGATTCCGAAAGGCGAAACCCGGGTCGTTAGTGACAAAATACATGGAATTGTACAAAATCTCAATAACTCAAATTTGATTATTATTCAGTTGCTCAACCTCTCTTTTTTTGAAGAGAGTAAGTATAGAAGAGTAGGGCTAAGACAGGACTAGTGGTTAACTAATTGCTCTCCCTACGCCGCGTGACGATCGGATTGGTGGGAGGGAGTTTTAGATATCGCAAACACTCAGACTACGAACAGAAATAAATAAATCGATTGAATGATCAATTTACGAAAACTGTCCGAACCGGTAATTGAACCTGAGACATCCGTAACCGTAGCCAACGACACTACCAACTGCGCCACGGAGAGCGACAACTTTTTGGGTAATACAGATGTGGTTCTTGAATAATATTGAAAATTAAATATTCATGCATCATATCAAAAGTAATGGATTACTTGAGATTTGCATTTAAATTAAAGACTAAGAGTGATATATCAAACACATAGAGACTTTACAGGTTAAATAATACAAACTAATAGCTTAAATTCGTTCTAATAAATGCATTTTTTTATTTATTTAAAAATACTTTAATACGAGCCCTTGAGAAGTGAATCGAGCCATCTGATAAAATGGTGAAACTTGTTTATTGAAAGTTTAAGTTAAATGGTCTCCTTACATTAATTTACATGTTATTAACATTAACTCTTACTGAATAAAATACTTTTGCAGTCTGTATTTACTTAGATCACTTCAATTTTATAATACTTCAAGACATTTAGAGCACGAAAACGCATTTTTTCTAAGATATCAGTTGGCTCACTTTACTTTTCATTGGCTCATATTTAAAGGACATATCCAATATGAAATATATGGATTATGAATGAACTACGTATCATCTTACTAATAGGAATTTTGTTGAGAAAATTTGTTGTTAATGGTAGAATAATAATATTAAGAAGACTAGTTGTCGTTTTTCTCAATACGTCGTTTTTAAGATCTAATGGATGGAATATAATGCGCTTAAATATCATAGAAATTCAAATCGTTGTATCCAAATCCTTTTTGGAACTGGCAAAAGTGTTGACTACTCGACTACACAACCGTTAAAAAAGAAATATGAAAAGTTATCACGCCAAAAAAAATATTCAAAAAATGTTTTGTTATTCTTGCAAGACTCTTTTGAAAGAAGATTTTGACGACCGCTGAATTGAAAAGACGGCTGTAATTGAGCTTCTAGTAAAAGTGAATATGTTCATCCATTGTGTTTGTAGCAGCAAGTAAGTTAACCTGCAATTATTAGTGTGAAATATGTAGGTATTATGAGCGCTTACCGGTTGCGAAATTTTTAAGAAAATGATTTATAATTATCGAAACACTTTTATTTGTTAAATACTGGCATCAATTCTCGACTAGAAGAGAGTTGTAAAGTTTCTCTACTAAAATTACCTGTTTGATAAAATGTGAGTTCATAACAAATTATGTGTTTGTTTCAACCATGTTTGCGGAGTCGGAGCCGTGAAGTCGCGCTTTTTTTGGCCGGTGTTTGAGTCAGAGTTGCAAAAAACGAAAGACTCCAACTAATTTTTCTATAAAGTAAAGTGTATGTTTACAGTTCTGCGTGTATTAATGAACTTGTTTAATTTTAATGTATGCTTATAAATCTTCTTGTCCTGCAATATACATATATATTATACATCGACTGAGGGTGCTTGATGGAATTTCAATATCAAATTTGGATTATTGAGATTTTGTACACTTCCATGTATTTTGTCACTAACGACCCGGGTTTCGCCTTTCGGCATCTTCAGGCATTCGAGCACACGGGTGGACTCGAACTGAGAGACAGTAAACAGTGTCTAACGTTTATAAACGTTTATAAACGTTAGACACTGTTTACTGTCTCTCAGTTCGAGTCCACCCGTGTGCTCGAATGCCTGAAGATGCCGAAAGGCGAAACCCGGGTCGTTAGTGACAAAATACATGGAAGTGTACAAAATCTCAATAATCCAAATCCAAATTTGAAATTACATATATATTATATGTATAATATGAAAAATTTGGCTATATGCAGGATTGGTTGGTTAGTGTTTAATTTGATGAACAATTACAAATAAATAGGAAAGGTAGGGGGAAAAAACCTGACAAAATTAGACTTTTTATTCGTAGTCTGAGTTGGAGTCACGTGTTTTTGGGTGACTCCACACTTTTGGTTTCAAATCATTAAAAATAGCCGTAGAGTTCGTATACATACACAGTAATCTTAAGGTAAATTTAAAAATTTACGAATTTAATAGTTTAAGAATTCCATACCATGCCGAATTCACACACACGGTAGAAATTTGCCTAATTCATGATTGAGGCAATGGGCTTGCACTTTTCATGAATTAGGCAACATTTTACCCATTTCACGCAATAAGCAATTTTACACATTCGGCGTTACATTTACATAATAATCTTAACGTTTTTATTTCCCGTGTATTGATAGTAAGATTTTCCCATAGTTATTATTGAATTATTAAAGAATTGCTTATAGAAGTTTGAGTAGATTGTAGTTATACGCTTAAATACAGAATTTAAACGCGTTATTTATTATTTCTGAAATGTAAAATGTAACGTCTAATCCCTACACGGAAATAAATCGAAAATCTTGAAGAGTATTGTCAAAGATGAATCGAGGTGATAAGATATATTTAGAAAGTTATTTGAAAATATAATATTCATTTTTCATCAAGGAATTGTATCATAAATTAGCCAAAATACTATAAATTATATATCGAGTAAATTGAGTTACATTTCGTGAATTTTCTTTTTCGAAAATGAAAGTCACAATAGGTAAGATTTTAAGTAATGTTGTACTTTAGAGAATGATTTTTTTAGTTATTTAAGTTGTGCAATCTCAGCCATTAGTTGTTAAATGCTTTTATTTTAATCAGATAAACTTTAACAATTCTATGACCTAAAGGTTCCTTACAAAGCTTTAAATATTCGTTCACCCGCTTCTATAAAAGGATCAATGGCCGTTGATATTAAATAATTTAAAATGTAGAATAATCGTAGCACCTTTGAGCACGACATAGACAGATAAAATCTAATGCCAAAGCTAGCAGTGATAATTCATTTAATTTAACAATGCAAAAACAACCGACATTTGTGTAATGTTAAATCGCAAAAATGAACACCGTAACTATGAATATAAAATTAGAATTCATTTTTAACAAATCATGGTATTTGATGAGATTGCAACTGTTTCTTTATAAGGCAATTGCTCAGCTTTTATTTTTAGTGAAGTACTGATATAAAGATCGCGTTAAGAAAGGACTTAACTAATCACTCTTGCTTCACCCAGATTTTTAAGGATCGTATGGGTGGGAGGGTGTTCCATTCATCACAAATATCCATGCCAACGGACAGAAATTCATAAATAGACTAAAGAATCAATTTATGAAAACTTTACTTACTGATATTTGAGCCCGTAAGATCCGTAACCGAAGACAACGACGTTGATCACTGCACCACGGATCTTTAAGTTAAATTATTTTCGTTGAAAGGAATTCTTTTTTTTAATAACTATTTTTCATGAAGCTGGGATATTCTATGAAACTAAAAATGACCAAATGTTAATATCCGCTCATTATATGACCAAAAACTGTGTGTGTATTTGCTGTGTTGTGTTAGGCTTTATTGACAGACAGACATATAAATTAAAACAAATATATACTTTGATATCACTATTATAGCAATTCAATTGTTGACTAACTTTTATTATTAAAATGTGTAGCAGAATGGCATAACATATTTATATATCAAATTTGGATTATTGAGATTTTGTACACTTCCATGTATTTAAATACATGGAAGTGTACAAAATCTCAATAATCCAAATTTGATATTGAAATTCCATCAAGCACCCTCAGTCGATGTCTTAAATTATATTTATATATGTTAAGTTACTTTTCAGCAACGAAGATAGTTTTATAGGAATTAAAGAGCATAATAAAATTCAATATTCGGATCAAATACAGTTCGTTTGCAATGCCAATAAAAACAGCTTCCATAGAAACCGCTTCCTTTTCATCTGTGTGAAGAGCGAGAGTTAATAATTTAAAAAAATAATGAGAGCATTTAAATCAATGAACGGTTAACATTCGTAAATGCTTTTGGGCAACAGGTGTGATCTATTGAAACGCTAGTGTTAGATAACTTCACGATAATTGAAATTAAAAAATTACGTGATATTTCTAAAGTAAATCACTGATAGAAAAAAAAACGTTTTGATAACTTTTCCCTTTTTACTACAGTGATACGCCTTTGTGTATAATACACAGAGCTTGTCAGTGTGTTCCTTACATCTAATTGAATTGCTTCTTCCTGTCTGTCCAATAAAGATCGAATCACACTTCAATTAGATTTAAGTAACATATAATATCATTTAAAAATAATATAACAGGTCCTCAATTTGCTAACCACCTCTTGGAAGAAGCATACAACATACCCGCTAATTCAGTTCCGGTATTCTTACATTTGTGTGATAAAAGCTTCAAGCTTAATCTTTTAGAACAACTTGAAATTAATAGATACAAAATGACAATAATCTCCTTAGTGACCAAACAAATTCATCACCCTTACTTTAAACATTACAAGAAGCCCATGTAATTACGCATCGTCAATAAAATTTAATATATTTATTTTAACGACTAATTAATAACACCACGTTAGTACATTAAATAATTTAATTTTAAATAAACATTATGATATTGGAATATGTGAGATGACACAATATTGTCTATCTCTTATAAACAGTATATATAGGCTAAGCTAAAATAGGTTTAACTATAGTTCTGACGATGGCGTCCAGCCGAAATAGCTATCAACTATCCAATAAAATGTTGTAGAACTAAAAACTTTGTTAATTTATCTTATTATAATCGAGTTCTACCAAGTGAATGGCAATTCAATCAATAAGCCAAATTAATTTTGTCAATGAGAATGCCACCTAAAGAAAATGAAACATAATTTTCGATGTCAGATTACGTATATATAACAATACACAAATATTTTCCATTGTCTCGCGGTTGCTTTGGAACGCACAATGACATCTACGAAAATCATTGAAGCGTTGACAGAGAATAATTGAAGGCCGTGATCCAATTTCCAAGTTTACATCACCGTCACTTCCGTCTGACGTTTATTCGGCCGCTTGTCCAAAAACAACTTTCATACAATTCACTGTGATGCTATCTCGTTAGCGTGTAACTTATTATAAAATGTCGCACAGTAGGTAGCGAGATTAATCGAGATGTGCTAAAAATAATACCTTTAATATTGTGTTCATTGATATTTTAATATGGCTTACAATTAAATGCACTTTTGTTTAGATCATATTCACTTTCATAAAAATAGTTTTCACTTATAACAAATACATTCCATAAAAAACAATTTCTTTCAAAAAAAAAGTGATCCCACATAGTAAAATATATTTTAACGTTGAAGAAATATATTACACTCACGAAAAAATATTTTCTCATTGATAACATAGTTTTCACTCAATATAAATACTCACACTTAGAAATCGATAGTTGCATGAAGCTTTAATGAAATGTCACTTATTCTTCTACTCTATATTAGGCCGCCTATATTGTCTTTCCTCCACGCATTAGAATACATTGCACAAATCAAAACAGACCAACCCTAACATAACCTATTACAACTTAACTCCTCGTTTTGTTAAAAGAATCCTTGGTTAAGTGGAATAAGTTAATATTATCTAATCAAAAGTTCAAGTGCACCAAGTGAATACTATCTAGCACAAAGTGCAATTATTTATAACACTTTTGGCAATAATAAACTCTTGCTTTCTTTGTTGTGTATTCTATACTGTTAGATTTGTGTTAATAGTAAATACCGTGCTTTATTTGTTGATTCATTTGTTTAAGTTTCATTTTAAAGAATTGTAGTCGATCAGTGATATAATTTTGATTTATATTTTGATTGTTAATGGAGTTATATTGATTCCTTTCCATACACCCATGCTTTCCGAAACCGAAAACTGGAAGTAAAGAGAGAGTTGAGATGACTGTTATTAATATAAAATTAAAATTGATAACATAATTATTCCTCAGGTTGTATTAGTAATTGTGACACGTGTTTCTTTTCTTTAATGAGAATCTTCAGAATAACTATATTGAAAGCTTATTTATTTCCAATGTAAACAATGATTCAAATTCTCAATACAAAAATGAAGGGAGGCGGATTTATTTCCGTCTACTAGACGTGGTGAGGAGGTACTGATTACAAAATAAATTACTAGTGTTTGGAGGTGAAAATCCCAAAAGAAATATTTATTTTTAGTGGTAAACCGCTTTTTATAATTAAAATGTTATTTACTAATAATCGATTACTGCTGATTGTTATATTAATTTCTAAAAATTACAAGCTATTTTTATAATTCCTTTTTATTTACCCGATGGAGTATTTCTACTTATATTTTTTATTAAATTTACAATCATTTTCATTAAAATGATTCTGAAACTCTGAAAAATTATTACTATTAAGATATCTTCTTTAATTCTAGTATTAAAATTTTTACCTGTCTGCCTTACATAGTAAGCTTGAAAGTATTCGCGTGTCACATGACAGTATTACAGCCAGTGGAATAAGTTTGAATTTCATATGCAAAATTAATTTCCACAAAGTTACCACCGAATCCATCGTAAATCTTATTTTTTTAGTATATTCCTAGCCCAATCTGTATCTGTCTAGCCCTTTAATTTTATGAAAAAAGAGATTAAAAGACTAACATACAACTTATATTGATAAAATTGATATGCTCTATTATTTTTCTGTAGGATACATGACGTTGCAGATTTCCAAAAGTAATACCCGCCTGCAGCGAAACATTATACTTTAATTTTTGTCAGCATTATTGACTAAGCATAATTAATTATCGGTCAAATAGTATTTTATTTTGACCGATATTCGATATTCTGCAGACGCTGCGTAACAGGTAGAAACTTATCAAAGCAAGTCATGGGAATAAGAATGTCACATAGTCAACGCGACAGTATAAATAAACAAAGAAGGAAGAACCGGATTCATTCTAAGACTTCATTCTGTAAACGCCACCGAACGTAATTTCTGTCGTCACTCACCAAATGGACGCTGAACTGCATAGTTTTGATCATCATCATCCGTTATACCGGGAATGGACCATTTGTCCTGAGAGTAATACTACTGTAAGAACTTGACTGAATTATTAGAATAATAGCTTTATAATATAATTCAAAAGAAAACAACAAGAGAAATAAGAGCTTCTTTATTTCATTTTAATTAAAATGAAATGTCATGAAAAATAAAAGAATAATGAACAACCCATGTCGCAAACCATAAAAATGATAGAAATAGCAATGATTAAGATAATCATGTATGTTGCAAAGATCATCACGCTAATTGCCAGACCCTGCAATCCAATACATTGTTTTGTAAGTATTATACGTCGTATAAGGAAAACTCTTCTGTCAGGCTGGTTGTGATTGCGACAACATCTATTTATGTTCGTTATTAAAATTCATTTCACTTTCCGAGTGACGGAAAACATGACTGGATAATAAAGACTCCAGGGAATAATACTCCGATAATACCTGTGTATTGCAATTGTCGTTCATTATACGTTATGTCTAGGTTTATGCTGCTTTTTTTCGAATGATATTATTTTTAAGCGTGTTGAGAAATGGGCAGTTGTTCGAAACTGTTGATTAATTACAGACATGGCCGTTCTAAATTATTGTAATGATAGAGTAAATCTTGCAAGTACTTGTTGAAATTACTTTGTTATTATATTTATATTACGATATATTTTATTGTGTGCGATATATTTTATATTATACAACGTCACAAATAATGATTACAGTATTGCTTATACTATCATTACGATCAGTTTTGATTTATAAAAAAATATTTTTTATTATATTTTTAGAGTTGTATTGTAGGCTGGTGGATCACATGTCAAAAAATAATATTTTGTAAAATTATTTACAGATTTTAATAAAGCCTAATCACTATTTAAATATGATTTAAAGAAATAACAAGCGTAGTGTTGAGGCAGACGATGAACACCGATTTAATCACAATGGTATTTAATAAAAACATGTCCCTGAAAGATGATTACTAAATGTATATATTTTTATTATTTCCTAAAAGACGTATATATTAGAATGTTTAATTGCTATATTTAAAAAATATATATTCAGTATAATTTTACATTAAATATCAGTCAGAAAAGGTGCATTATGTTACATTTCAAAAATCGAATGCAATTTTCACATCGATTATTTTATTAAAAAAACCTTTTTCTACAATTTTGTTTTATAAATCAAATCTTGGTTACCTACAATAAACTATAATCTAGTTACGGCGTAAAACAGTTAAAAACATACCTGAAAAAGTATTTGCTAGACAGGCTTGAAAACTTTACTATATCAAATAAAATTAAATAAAAGTGCAATAGTTTAAATTACTGTAAAAAATACTCTGACAGCGCAATAATCATTAAAAAAAAGAAAAATTCGACATGATTTAGGATTAAACGATTTTCGCCAAATGTGAAAAAAACCTTTTTAGTTATTCATCTCAAGTTATATTATTATACTCAGAAAAAAATGCAACAATATCTTGATTCGTACGAATGGTTGACGTCAATGGTTTCGCGGTTCATATGTTGTGAACGTATGCTTTATAACAGATAACCGCTATAAACATTTCAAAGATAAGTACAAACCGGCTGTTATCATTTTTAGCATGAAAGTGCGTAACCCATAATGAAAATGAGTTAGCACAAAATAATAAGCCGTCTGAATGAAGTCTAAATTATGGGTGTCAAGATATGCATGACAGAATTTTAATTCTGCAGACAGTTTTCATGAATTGCACTGTAACTTTGAGGCGTGTTGTTTTAGCAATAGAAGGTTTTATTTCGGCACACGTACTAGATTAGAGCGTGTACAGAAAATTGATCGCAAAAAAATTAGTGTAACACTAGTAAATTTTGTTTCAATCCAAGTTAAAAATATGTTGATAAGCAATCGCGTAATATTGATTTCAGTGTGATAAACAATGACGCGAAGTATGTGTTTGTCATGAGATTTAAGAAATGTAAATCTGACAGCAAACGACTCGAATACATTTTTAAATTTGTAGCAATATCGCACTATAGTAAACGGTTTTTTTTATAACGATACACTGGAAATGCATGATAGAAGAGCAATTTTCTATTCACCAAACACTAGTTTGTATATATGTATTTATCATGTCCGCTCTCAATGTGGAGCGTATGGACTCCAATTGAAGGTATTTCAACATAAGTTTTTCTACGATAATTGCTTGTAACTTTCAGTTTCTGAACCTCACTTTTTTGAAGTGAGGACGAATAGATGGATAGGGTTAGGACAAGACTAATGGCTAGATTATCACTGTCGCTATGCCCTGTTTTTAGTACCGGATAGGTGGGAATGAGTTGCAGACATCAAAAACTTTCATGCTACGAACAGAAGTTCATAAATCAGTTTATAAAACTGCCCACACCTGGAAATAAACTCGAGTCATCTGTAACAGAAGTTACCTCCATAAGAAGGTCATAAGTTCCATATTGGAACCGAACATGGTACAAATTTTTTTTAGATAAATTATCGAAATGATTTATATTTATTTCTTCTCCTGTAAGCTAAGGTAAAACTCACATATCGTCGTTTTCATTGCAAAAGTGTGTATCTTTTTTTTTCATGCCGCTCCCAATGTGGAGCATATGGTCTCCTAATGGAGGTATCTTAACAGATTTTTTCTATAAGAACTGCTTGTTACTCAGTTGCTCAACCTCTCTTTTTCGAAGAGAGTAGGGATAGAAGGATAGGGCTAGGACAGGACTAGTGGTTAGCCAATCGCTCTCGCTACGCCCCGTGAAGATCGGATGGGTTGGAGGGAGGACTCAGACTACGAACAGAAATCGGTAAATCGATTGAAAGATCAATTTACGAAAACCGTCCGCACCGGGAATTGAACCCGAGACATCCGTAACCGTAGCTAGCGACGCTACCAACTGCGCCACGGACGCCGACAAGTGTATATCTACAAAATCAAAGCTTTTCGGGAGACATTAAAAACAGTTTAAAAAACAACTTTAATTCGATAAGATTGTTTTTTATACTCTCCCGGAAAGTTTTGACTTCGCAGACTTCTCCATAACCCCACAGAAATAACTAGGTTGGTTTCTTAACCACGGAAATGATGAGCGATTAACTAAAACATAATATCGAAAGCTTCTCACTATTGTAAGCAAAGCAACAAAATAATACAATCGATACAACTATGTATAAAAAATGGATTAGGTAATAATATAACATACGATAAAAAATTTAAATCATTTCTATTCATTATTGAATTTACCCACGTACTTTATGTGGCTCAATTTTAATTTTTCTGAATTGAAAAGTAATAAAATAGTACTAAGGAGAAAGGCGTTTTACAAGTATTCAAAGGACATTGATAAATTTTAAGCCACTCGTATTAGTCTATGTTAGGCTAATTACGAATTTTTGCTCTGCAATATGTTATTAATAGATTTTTAAAATTGTAGTATTTTTTTTTTTAGAAAAACATTACTCCTACCGCCTACTTGTGATATATTTTTTTTAAACTGTAAAGCTGAATATAAAGTTTTGTAACTTGTGATACATTTAAATATTATTTCAATCAAACTATGAAATGATTTATGAATCGGCGAATATAAAACAGGGATAACTGAAGAAAAGTAATACATAATATTATGTTTGTTTTTATTTGAATTAAAATTAGTGCAATAAAGCCCTACTCACATACAATATACAACATGCAAAATGACACCATTTCATTCAAAGCCTTCGTTCTTTAGTGGAGAATAAATGTCCACAGGGGTATTATTGATGTTTGTAATCAATGATAATCTCGATTTTACATTGGCGTATTGACACTTACAATATAAGTCGATAGTGCTAACACTGTAGTTATGTACGGTCAATTAATCTAACGCAATATTATCATGGTAATTAAATTCCATTTTAATCAAGTATGTTATAATTCAATGAAACTGCTTTATAGATAAAATTTGTAGGCTTATAATTTAATTGCGTTTGTAATTATAAAATTGAACATAACAACTAGATTACCGAAACTCGTGGATACAACTTCCTATAATAAAGTTGTTGATTGCACTATTATTATTTCTACCAAATTTTTCCGATGAGCAACTGAAATACTACATTTATTTTTTGAAATGATTGAGAGGTTTTGTAAATTGATTTGTAGTAACTCATTGATTTAGTAATACTCACTTATAAGGTTAACTGATAATTCATTTTTTTTTTAAATAAAACAGCATTTTATGTACTAAATAATTCCACAATTTTATGTAATTATCAATGATTGGTTTCGCTATAAAATACGACAAATCTTATCATTACGTCTTGGAACTAGATTGACACCTGGATGATCACAATAATAATCCCCGATCTTAGTTGGGAAAACAATCGCATTATCGGTGGAATGAATGGTTTTAAAATGCAACACCAAGTTAATGGGCCCTGCCGAGTTCATTCGTGTGTTAGTGACGAAATACATGAAAATTTAAAAAATTCGACTTTGATATTGAAATTCCAACAAGCACCCTCTGTCGATATTTTAAATTAAAAAATACAATTTGTTTTGTACTACTTCCACTTTTTTATAATGGTCAGAACTAATTGTGTTCATCGCGAGCATTATCATTTAATAATACTCGCAATCAGTTGGTCCTTATCATTATAAACATGTCAAAGTATTATAAAACAAATTGTGTTTTATTTTTAAAATATAATGCCTCTCCACCAACAATTCACAGTTAACCTTATAAGTGAGTAATTAATACCTATATTACTAAATCAATGATGAATTGCTTGCAAATCAATTGACATTGACTTGTTAGTCATTTCATAAAAATAAATGCAGTTTCTCAGCTGTTCATCAGAAAAATTTGTTAGAAATAATTATACAATCAATTAATTTATTATAGCAAGTAAACTGTGTTTATTTTTACAAATTTTTCATTATTTTTTAACGAAGTAAAATCAGTGTCATAGCAAACCAATAAAGACTTAAAGATAATGCATTACTGACGTTAGGTCATTATTTTAAATGTTTTGAAATTTTTATCCGTCGGTTTTCAATCGTTAAAAAACGTGATAACTTACGCCGCAAACATCAAATCACTTAAAGTGCAACACAAAAAGAATTCGACAAAACCAATGAAAATCAACATAAAAAGACAACACAAGATGTATTGAATTTACCAGGTTTTCCACCCAAAACCTGTAGACCGCTTACTGATAATCTTCATAAGCCGATTTAAATACCACTGAGTACCCTCAGTCGATCAATAACTCGTTATTGCGTAACAATATTTTAATTGTATTGGCATGTGAAAATGGATTCAATTTTAAGATAAAGACGTGTGGGTTTTATTCTAAGCTCATTATCTAATATAATCATTGTTCGAATTTAAAATGTATATTGATTCAAACACGGTTTTATGTAATGGACTTTACATACTGAATACCAATTTAAAATATCCTTTCATTGTTTATCGCTCCGGAAGTAATAGAGTATAAGAAAAACTGCAATATATTATTATGATGAAACAAAATAGAGTCAAATTGCATTTCATTAATGTGTTATGATTTATTAAGTAATATAATAATGATCAATGTCAATTGCTGAGTTAACCATTATTTGGGGAAATGCCTTGTTATAATTGGTGTTAATCACACAACGTTTAGAAACTATTTCATTCATTAAAAAATGAGAAAAAAAATTTAACATACATTCATTCATTTTATACGATATCTATAATTTTTTTTAAATAGAAGGGTTCTTTAAAAAGGCAACTAATTATTTGATCAGTAGCTTATTCGATAAATGGTCAATTAATAATTATTTTTGGTTAGTAAATAATAAACCATAAATAAAGGTTTTGGTTAAGTTTGATTAAAAAACTGACCGTTTTATATAAATATTTGACGGCTTAATTTAATTACTGACTGTATATTTTGTTAACTGACCACGAGTAAACTGACCAAAATTTTACATAATTACTGACACAATAAATATAGGCTTTTTAAAAACTATTAATACTAACTTCTATCTCTCAGACTAATTAATTTAATAAAAGTTTTGTTGGAAATTCAAAATCAAATTTGAAACGTTCAAATTTCAATGAAGCACTTATGACAAACCCTATTGGAATGTACAAATAATAATGATTAAAAATCAATAAATTTGACACTATCGAGTGGAATTTAAAAACAAATGTATACATATTTTGAGTTTACTTCGTGGTTATTCATTTAAAAGTTAAAATACAAATTTCCGTGTACATGTGCTTCACTAACGATTTGCTTTTTTTGAGAAACATTATTTGGGGTCGAGTCAATGATTGTAACACGATTTCTTTATTAGTGGATAATTTTTGATAGAACGGTACCATAAACGACACATATTTTATTAATAAAAACCAGAAATAGTATCAATAAGTCTAACCATTAATTTGGTTTAAATTGGTATTTACTTGATACTTGCTAAGCCATAGTTAGTTTAGCTATTGATGATTAAACTAATGATAATATGGACATGTTTCTAAACTTAGCAAACTTTTTAAAAACAAAAATAATTTTTTGGTTGGAGAATTGGTTTAAATGAAAATTCACAACTGTAAACTAATGTTACTCTTTGGCGTCAGGGAGGGTTTTTTAGACTGGTTTCGTATGGGTTAATGCAAGTACACAAATTTGGTTAAAAGATCACTATATTTATTTTTATTTACGTAAGCACTATTATCTTCCTTTTAAATATAACAGCTTCACTGATTTTTTGTTATTTCGTTTGGTTTAAATATAACAATATTTATTCTAAAAGTAAAAAAAAATATTTTCTTACCACGCCGACGACATAAAAACAAATTCACTTATACAGCCAAGTAAGCACTTACTAACCTCAAAATAATGTATTATTTTGATAAAACAATAAAAGTGTTATAAAATATAAGTGCGATATAAAATATTTTAAGCTTCTACCGGCAAGCGTTTCTACGAAAGGAAATGTATATTATTATGTCAGCTTTCATTGTGTTTTAAAAATGGCATTTTACATAAAGGTGTCATTCATATTTATTTAATAAAAACGTTTATTACGATGGAAACTCTTAATAATTTAATTATAAAACATAAATATTAAAGTATACCTAGTTTTAATATTCATCTAACCGATACTGTGCATTGTTATATGACAAAAGATTTTCTTAAGAAAACAAACATTATAGAATTTATAGTTCGAGATTTAACGGTGAACTTTTTAACATTACTGCCCTTTTAATAATGACTCATTGTGAAGTATCTTAAAAAATAATAATATGAAAATGGTTTTAACGATGGCGTTATACCGGAATGATTATCAATTATATATCATAATCATTATAATGGAACTAAATACTTTCAGCCTAGTCAATTCTATGATTAATTAATTTAAAAAGTACTATTTACTGCAAATTACTACTATTGCTAAAAAATACATACAATAAATTAATTGCACGATGGTCAGGTTAAATAAAAAATATTTATAATTTTTTCGTTTTTCCACCAAAACTTATATTAGACGTGAATTTTCACAATTAACTGAAGAATTCATAAAAAAAGAATACATTTATTTTCATAGCGAATAAAATATCAATTAAAAACATCGCATTTTTAAATTAAAGTAAATTTCTACGTAGAGGGGCATAGAAACAAAAACATTTTATTAAAAAACTACGTTTTGAAAATTGTTTTAAAACATTTTTAATTAAAAATTAGTAAGTTTCTATTGGACGAAAAAAAATGCTATATATATCGTCGTTGTTCTAAAAGAATCTAATCGAAAAATACTAGTTTTGAGTAATTGGACTTTGAAGTTTTTCAAATGTTTGAAATACTATATCTTTTTAATTTAGTTTTTTTGTACCAGAACTGTTTTAAGTAATAACATAATCTATAAAAATGCGTGTGTTCTTTCATACGGTAGAGTTTGAAATAATGAATATTTTGGTATAACTAACTCAATATGTAATTTTTTGATTTGAGTGTTTTTTTTCCAGAATGTTACTTTTACGATTGTAATTTTGTTTTTTGAAATATGCACTACCGCTTTTGTTTCTACATCCCTCTTGTTCAATCGATGTAATTTTGTTGGAGCTCATAAATCAGAGTATAACAAACACCTGTTGATGAAATATTATATCACGATTTTTCGAACGCGTTAGATAGCTAGTTCAATAAAAAATTAATTTTCTAGTACAATGAGTAAGAGTAAAATCAGATTTTAATTATTTATGACAGTATAGAAACCGTTTAGTTATTTGCGTAACTCGAATGAAGTGAGTATTTTTAAGACAATTTATGACGTCAGATATTTACAATTATCCTTTAACATTCATCCGATTTCGATTAAACTTAGGTGAATTGTTGTGCGCACACCTGTGAAGGTTTCTGAAGAAAAAAAATTAAATCTAAAATCTAAAAAAAAATCAAATATGTGTGAACGGCGATATCTCTGAAAAAACTTATAGAACTTAAAGAGACTTATTTTATTACCATGCTCGGGTCATGATTCAGCCATTGAGAAATATTCATAACTTAAATAATTTATTTCACATGTGCTGTGAATATCGTTGGAAATATGGAAATTAAAGATGAATTACTATATTAAAAAAAATTGGAATTTTTTGTGACAGAGAAAAATAAATTTGGGCTTAGGGTCGGGCTTGGGTAAAGTGTAATATTGAGACTCGGACTCTGGTCGGGCCGGGCCAGATTTTATGAAATTTCCACTCTTGCAGACCTCTTATCCAAAAGCATTTCAATAAACATAATTAAAACACAAATCGTTTCTTTCTTTGAGTGGCATTGCAACGCATGCCGGGCACTCACTAGTATTTGTATAAAAATTAACTCCTGATAAATTCGGAAATAAATGTTCTCATATAATTAATTTTAAATTATGTTTTGGTCAACAAAACAAACCATATAAAATTGAACAACAAATGCATAGAAATTTCTGAAAAGACGTCTTAAGTTATTGACATAATTGACAAAATTTTAAGTTATTTACTTATTATTTTTATAGCTGAATATAGAATAAGTGTGATTTTTAATCTTTTTTATTTATATTCTAGTTTTAATAATAACGGACGTTTTTATTATCTGCAAAAAATAATGTACCTGCTTGTTTAAGGTATTTAAAAATATTTATGATTTAGCTTTTCGTTATTAACATAAAAAAACTATTTTATAAAAATGTGTAATTTTTGTTTCAATTCAAATATCAATCTGTTTGTAAAAGCAAGAGCGAATTATGATCGGAATCATTTTTTTTCTTTTAGATATCATTTAATATAAGAAGATATATGTTTGAATAAATCGTCGGCATAGTGGCAGAAGAGTTATGAATTGTTTGAAAAAAACGTAATCTTAAGAAATCAATATGAATTAGGTCAATTTCATACACAATTATCAGTGGCAGAAAGATATAATTGTATATTAGTATAAAAAATAATTACTAATAATCAAATAAAATTCGTAAATGGTTGTGTGTAAATAGAAAAACTTCAATTTCATGATTTTCTAAGAAATTGAAAGTCTCAAAACAAATAAAAGATTCTTTCTCACTAAAATTTATAAAGATAACCCATTTAGCGATTTTGATATTTAAATACCTCTTTCTTTTACTCACAAAAATAATGTATATAATATTATTAAAGTGGAAACATATACAATCGTTCAGATGTAAAGATTAATTATTATTTCCAGTACGATTGTTAAACATTTTTAATTCACGCAACTTATAAAGTAATCAATATTAAAGTGTTGTTACTTTTTAAAATTTTGGCGCGAAACAGTTTTCCAAATTCGAAACTCGGTCGTTTTCCCGCGCACGCGTCTTCACAGAGCAAAGCACCGCGATCTACTGCCGGTAAGGCATTTCGCGTTGCACTTAACATACCTTGTATTTCACTTTTACTGAAATTCGATATCGATTCGTATTACGTGGTGTTACCATGCTCTCTCGGTCATTGTAACAAAAGCCGATTTTCGCCGAGAAATGTGGAGCAGATTTTAGTTGCAGGCGATGCCAGCACGAGTATCAAAAATTTGCATAAAAATTGCAATCTCACACTAATTGCAGATCAAGAACAGGTCTGAAAAAACCACGACAAGCGTTTTTTTTTTTATTTTAAAGTAATTAAAAGTATGTTCTGATTTCGTGATGTCTGAAACTCCCTCCCACCAATCCTGTGTTAAAAACGGCGGTAGTGAGAGCGTTTTTTTCTTATTACAATGTCCGCTCCGAGTATGAAGCATATGGTCTCCTAATGGAGGTATCTCAACAGAAGTTTTATACGAGAACTGCTTTTTACTCGGCTGCTCAACCTCTCTTTTACGAAGAGAGTAGGGATAGAAGGGTAGAGCTAGGTCAGAACTAGTGATTATTTAATTGTTATGCCTCGTTTTTAGTATCGGATGGGTGGGAGAGGATTTTACACATCACAAACATTCACGACTACAAACAGAAATCCATAAATTGATTGAAAAATCAATTTATGAAGCTGTCCGCAACGGGTCTTGAGTCCGAGACATCCGTGACCGTAGCCATCAGCTAACCACTATTCCTTTCTTAGTCCTATCCTTCAATCTTTATTCTCTTCGAAAAAGAGAGGTTGGGCAACTGAGTAACAGGCAGCAAAAAGTCGTTCGGACTGATTTGTCTCTTTAGTTTTATAAATTGATTTTTAAACCACTTATGGAGTTCTCTTCGTGAGCATGAATGGATTGTGATGCCAAAAGTTCCCTCTCACCCATCCGATCCTAAAAACGGAATGTAGCGAGAGCGGTTTGCGAACCACTAGTCCTGTCTTAGCTCTATTCTTCTATCCCTACTCTCTTTAAAATATTGAGGTAGAGCAACTGAGTAACAAGCAGTTTTCGTAACTTCTGTTGAGATACTTCCATTAGGAGGCCATATGGGAGCGGAAATGGTAAAAAAAATAGAGAATATTCAACATTGATTTTGAAATCGAAATATGTGTTCATATCGTATCTGAGATACTTAAACATTTTCCCATCGTCCCCATCCAATTCTTATAAACTTCACTTGCAGAGTGTAACAAGCTAAATACAAACACTTTCTTACTCTCCTTACTGGTTTACAAACAGTTATATTTTAAACAAATTCCGTGAGAACATGTGTGATGATTTCTGTATTATTTATTCACTACACATGCATAAAATAATATTATGCAAAATAATGCATGTTATAACTTCAACAATCTATATTCAAATTACATAATTCTAAATTTGCATTTCATCTGGTTCCGTTGCATTGTTACCGTTTCTGAATTAAAAACAAACACCTCACGTCAATAGAAGATTACAAGAGAAAGGTAATCTAAACTTGATACTTTTATAATTAAACATATAAAAAAACCTCGGTGAAAGCTGTTTATTTATTTGGAAATCTGATTAATATAAAGTTGATCAATTGGAATATAATCGTAGTATTTGATTAAGTTTTATTTGATATATATTGCATGCCTTCTTACTTGCATAATTGTTATGATATTTTCATTATGCAAGTATTGTTTGTATATAATTTTAGTAAACCAGCTTATATATTCAGGGGCAGATTAAGACGTTTGGGCTTACACTGCACTTTGTGACGAAGTTTTATTATTTTAACGATGTAAATTGTTTTACAGGTTGTGGTTGTCTTACGACCGAAATACGTTCCTGAACTTTGGGTCGTAAGTTGAATTCCTTATAAAATATGAAAATTAAATATTTTTCAGCTAAGGTCTGTTTTAGCGTCGTCAATTTAATTTCTGGAAAAAAAGCAACTGCCACCAAAAATGGTACGAATACATTTCAACAAGACAGTCAAACGACAAACACAATATTATCGCAAATTGACGCTTGAGTCTTCTGTATTTAATAAATAAAACAGAGAATAAAACGTTGTGAACACAATTTTATTATTTGCCTTGTAAAACAAGTGGTTGGAATAAGGTTTGGCTGCAAGAATTGCTTTGAAAATTAAAAATTACTTTATAATGGAAGTGGTTAAAATAAGGTTATGTCTGCAAGAGTTGTATTAAATATTGTTTTACTTCCGGAATAAATAAATTCAAAAAACAGTTTTCGAAAAATAAATGCGTCAAAACGTCGTAAGGACTACCTGTATTCCTTACGGTCGACTGATTTCAATAATGACATCGTAAATGCGTTTGGTATTGTTTTATGAAGACTATAACATAAATTTTTCTTGAATAAATCGTTGAAAAAAACAGGACAATAAAGTTGCTATCCATTCTGAAAGATGTTCAAGATGTAAGATTTTTTTTTGAACTTCATTCTGTTACTTGAATTTAAAGTAAAATAATACAACATTAAAATGGCACTCTACGATAAGGTAGCCAATAATTAATAAAAAATATTTTGGAATAAGAGGAAAATTAAATATGGATCAAACTGTCATTTGCAACCACGGGAAATCATAAAACTCAGCTTGATCAATGCTGACATTATAATGATATACGGATCGGAAACATTTGCCATGGTTGCTGATGAATCTCATAGACGAGACATAGACTTTAGAAAAATTGATGATTTTTTGGGATAGCCTTAAGTATATCGACGGTCTTTTGGCCAATTTATGTAACCTTCAAAATAAAAATTGTTCAGGAGAGATTAAAAACTCGTTTTATTATGGAAAATATTATATTATGGTGAGTTGCGTTATGAATCTTATAAATGCACTTCTTTAAATTTTCATGTTTGCAGATATGGGATAATATGTAAAGAGTGTTGATATAATAGTGGCTTACATCAAGTGGCCGGGTCGGAATTTTTAAACCTAAAACCAATGTAAAATGATGTTTCCCTTCCAAAATGTAGTCAATTTATTTTTCTAATTTACATCATTTTCCCTGAGACCTGGTCTGTCGTCTTTAAAATGAGATCCAATCGTTGACCCATTTTCATATTTTTCGAGGATTGCATCAATTGGCCAAAACACAAAACACATTGGAGTAAATTTAAATCCTAGATGCACTTCTTTCTTATCAGCTGAAAATAAATTATGCTTTCTTGTTGACCACTGATGTATTATTTTGTCAACAAAAGCAATTTGTAAGATTTATTGTCGCGTATTTACCATTGTAAATGATAGTGAATATAATGCATACTAATGAGAACAATTTCTTTTTAATAATTTGTTATGAAATAAGAATAAAACTTCCAAAGATTTCGAAAAGAGTTGAAGTATTGAATAATAAAAATAAGTCGTAAATTAAAAATATGGGAGTAACCATAATTCACGAATGCTACATTCGGCGTTAATTTAAAATTTTCACAAATCAAATTTGACCTCTTTTGGCATTGATCAATTTGCTGCTGCATTCAAAAGAAATACGATAGGAAATTCCTTATTGAAACGCTTGTTTGGCCAATAAATCCTCCGTATTATGTTTCCTTTTATGTCATTTTTTAGATCACTTTGTAGGAAATGGTAAAAGTGCAATATTTTTAACCCGTAGGTCAGATCGGGCCTGGCCAAGGTCTTGTACATCAGAATTTGTGTACTATTGGAAAGTATTCGACATAAAATGGCTTTGTTTTTAGCAAGAGAACATTTTCAACAGACACAGATGAAACATTGATCTCAGATAGATTTATCCTTTTTGTGTCACCCGTCTTGTCAATTATTCTTCTTCTTCTTTGACCACATTGGCTCCCTATGCGGAGCATATGGCCTACACGCGACGCCTCTATGATTCCCTGTCACCCGTCAATCGCATTTCTTCTCTCATGACATGCCAGGGTCTCTTAGCTCCACCGAGTACACCATGTGGATAGTACCCGAGGGTCGTCCAGGACGTCTGAATCTCATCAGTTGGATGAAGATGCAAGCAGGATTGAAGCTCTCCGAAAAAATTTGCAGCACGTGACTCAGCTTGTACCTACGTCTCTCCATGACTACTGGCGTAACTACGACGACGCACGAATTTTATTAAAAGGGATTTGCATCGTGCGTTAGGTTAGCTATAATTAGTGTAGATTTATTTCACCGAAACCAAATTCAACAAATTTACTAAAACTGTTACATGTACAATCAATGACACAACCTAAGCCCGGGACTGTCCTGCATCTTAATAATAATCTTAATAAATCAAGCTAAATTTGACATCCGTATTAAAATTACTTTTTGTACTGCCATACTGACAGTTTAAGAATTCCATACCACGCCGAATTCACGCACTCAGCAGATAATTCATGAACGAGACAGTGGGCTTGCACTTTTCATGAATTAGGCAATATTTTTCCCATTTCATGTAATAAGCAATTTCACATATTCGGCGAAACATTTTAATAATTTATTCATTAGTATTGCAAGAATTAATTTAATTTAAGACATCAACTGAGGGTGCTTGATGGAATTTCAATATCAAATTTGAGTTATCGAGATTTTTTACACTTCCATGTATTTTGTCACTAACGACCCTTGTTTCGTCTTTGGGCACTTCAGGCATTCGAGCGCACGAACGTCAGTTCGAGTTCATTCGAGCGCTCGAATGCCTGAAGATGCCGAAAGGCAAAACCCGAGTCGCTAGTGGCAGAATACATGGAAGTGTACAAAATCTCAATAACTCAAATTTTAATTTTAATTAACTCAAAATTTACGATGCAATTTGATCAAGGATTCACAAACAGTAAACAAAAACCAATTTCCAATTCTAAATTGCTGCATATTTTGTACCTGAGATTTTTCCCAAAGTGTATTATTCTGTATTGTATGTATATAACAAAATAAATATCTTTAGACTGTTGGAAAATTTCGACTTCCATCTGATAATAATAATAAAGTATATTAAGCTGCATGGGAATCTTTTAAACTTTAACGAAATACTCGCAACCGCCTTCCGCTAATTAACGTGACATTTTGTTTGGACGTATTCGCAAAATAAAACCAACAAAAACTCACACAATGAATGGATGCATATTTTATCAATTTAATTACGAAGCTTTATGTATGAAAAAACAGAAAAGTGTCTCTTCTTATTTCATTGTTTTATTTTAAAAGATTCATTAACTAGGTATTAGAGTAAATCCTCAGTATAATGGAACTCTAAACTAAATTTTCGGTCAAATAAATTTGACAATTGTTAAAAAAACATTGTGTTTGAAAAATATATATTCACAACTCATGTAGTTCTACGCAGTTAATCGCGTTCCAGTCGAATATTTGACCTACTGTGTCGGTGAAAATTTTTGGTCAGTAAGAAATAATAAATGGTCTGTTAATAAAATAAATTGTCAGTAATTTGTCGGCATCCGTGGCGCAGTTGGTAGCGTCGTTGGCTACGGTTACGGATGTCTCGGGATCAATTCCCGGTGTGGACGGTTTTCATAAATTGATCTTTCAGTCAATTTATGGATTTCTGTTCGTGGTCTGAGTGTTTGTGATGTCTAAAACCCCCTCTTACCCATTCGATCCTGACGGGGCGTAGCGGGAGCGATTAGCTAACCACTAGTACTTTCCTAGCTCTATCCTTCTATCCTTACTGTCTTCGAAAAAAGAAAGGTTGAGCAACTGATACACAAGCAGTTCTCATAAAAAAATCTATCAAAGATGCCTCCATTAGGAGACCATATGCTCTACATTAGGAGCAGACATGGAATTTTTTTTGTATGTAATGGTCATTTAATATTAATATAAAACGAGCTGTTTGTTAATTAAACCTAACCTAAACCTAACCTTTATTTATTTGGCAATTATTTACTGACCAAAATATAATTCTGTGTGCGAAAGGAAAAGGACGTTGAGTCTAAAATCGGAACTTTTCAGGAGAGCCATAACAAAATTTGCATTTGTATGAAATTTAATGAAAAATGTGAATTTTACTAATTCAGCGGGATTGATTCAACTCGTATTTTTTTGTTATACGCATGTATGTATTCTAATTATTTTATAATACTTAACTCGTTTTTAAATTAACAAGAATTAACCCCCATTTTCTTTCGCACACAGAATTATTAAGTGACTATTTATGGAATTAGTTTCTGACCAAATAAAATGTTTTTATAGCAACAATAGTAACAACATTAATATTATAAAATGGTATCCCTTGTGATGTTATTTTAATTATATCGCCGTCAGTACGTCTAATATATAAAATTATATTAAATTAATACATCAAATTCAGTTTGCATAAACAGTACACATAAAAAAAACTTAAATGAGGCGGATGAAATAATTATTACGTGAATATATTATCATAATGGATGGCTCTACTTGAATTTTAAAAGTTTATGAAGTTTTATACTTACTGTACCAAATAAAAACAAGATACTCAAAAATTTTAATATACGCTTTAAAGTCAAGGACTTCAATAAAATATTGAAAAAAAATAAGTCGTTTGGACTGATTTGTCTCTTTATGCGAGACCTTTAAATAACACGGTTACTAACCAATCAAAAACAATCTGCTAAGATTGGTAATCCGTAAGTAGCGGGTTCGTGGTACATTGGTCTACATCATTGACTTCGGTAGTGGATATCTCAAATTCAAATCCCGGTACAGACAGTTTCATGAATTGATTTTTCTACCGATTTTCGAAGTTCTTTTCGCAGGCATGGATGTATGATTGTGATGACAAAAATTACCTCCCACCCATCCGAGTACCCTGCTGTAGGTCGTAGCGAGAGCAATTAGCTATCCACGAGTCCAGTCCTAGCCGTATTCTTATATCACTACTGAGTACTACTAAAGTAACTGAATAACGAGCAGTTCTGGTGGAAAAAAACTTCTGTTGAAATACCTCCATTCGGAGTCCATATGCTCCACGCTGGGAGCGGCTATGATAATATATACATGTATAAACTATTTAATTAACGTAAAATACACTAATCTTATTTAAATAGCTCGGCATAAAACAGTTGATGTCATAAAACTCATTTTGTTTAAGACAGGGTAAAAACCTAATAACTTGGTTGTAAATTGTATTTGCTGTTTCCATGCAAAATGAACTGGACTATTGTGTATTTTTAGAAAAGCGGCATATATTTGAGAGCTGATTTGAAGGAATTTCAATTTTTTTAAAATATGTATTTGCCCAATTGTTTGGACGTATAAACAAGGGAATCAGGAAATGCAATAAAATGTTTTATTACATATCTATAAAGATTAACTCATACCGTAGATTATAAATGCATGTGGTGTCCACACTGTCCACGTGAACTGGCTTCACTGTGGATTGCTTACCTATGCAGTGATCACATCCTTCATCAGCAATGATGGAAGTGGAATACAAAAATCAATAACATTAGAGATGAAGGAGATTCAAAAAGATATAACAAACAATTTCTATTGTGTTGAATATATGAACAACCAATCAATGCTGTTGTTCATTAAGAATTTTTGTCCTCCATATTTAGAGTGGAATGTTGAACAAATAAAAATTTAATAAAAAATTACTATTTCGTAATATAGGTTTATCAATCATTTTTCATTGTGAAGTTTTGAAGTACAGCCATTAATATTAAAATCCTTGAATTTATTTGGATATTGTCTTTAATACTGCAAATTCAATCTCAAGTAATGTCAAACAAAACAAAATGGAAATGAATTACAATAAAATGATAAGAATCCATCGATCAAGATAACATGATAATTTAAAATACATTTTGTTGACATGTTGTTCTAGCGTTTGTTATTTGTTAACAAAGGATACAACATTAAAGTTATAATTGATTGATTGTAAACAAAAATAAATATAACATTTTTTTTTTGCAAATCTAAATCAACTTAAATACACATAATATTTTATCACAATCAAAAAAGATTAAATAACACATTTATAAAAAATAACATTTAAAACAGTAGCACACTAAAAGCCCATTAGACATGAGTAGGGTAAGAGCACTAATTATTGTCCTAGTGATTTTTTTATATGATTGTTGTTTTTGAGATTTTTAACAAAGAATTTTTATTGAAAAGAAATACGTGACATGATAAAAATATGCGCTTATAAAACCTGCAAAAAGTGTAATTATAAATATTAATCCAGAGTTTAGCAGTAGTAATGAGGTATAAATAAATTGAATTTTACAATAAATTACACATAACCTATGCAAAAACTACACTGTCTTGAAACAAGCGAGATTTCATCTCTCCCTGAGGCTTATAAACCCATGGTTGAGAAGGCAAATTTTCCTGCTTTGGCCTACGCCCCTTTGGGTCAAGGAGAGAATGACATCTAGTGAAAACATTGAGTTCATGATATTGCGTCACACAAGAGCAAACATTACGAAAATACACTCCTGTAAAATGAGATATAGAATACTATAGCCTCTTATGTAACAAAAGACGTGACTATTTTAAAATGCCTAAACCCCGGAGACATAGGAATATGAGGTAGCATTACCTCTGTACCCGATAGAAAAATTAATACCAGTTCAAGACCATGGGTACATGATAGGAGAGTATATACAGGACTAGTGGAGATTTATATTTCTGTGGCGTTATGGCAAAAGTTGATATGTCGTTGAAATTCGGTATGCTAGTCATTATCCATTGAATAAGTGCATTATCCATTTAATTTGAATTGTCAATATCCTACCAAGGCTTATATTTCTTTTTATATAAGCTAAAGTAAAACTGATATATCAACTTCTACCATAACGTCACAGATTTAAAAAAATCTCAGCCCGACTGTTATATATTGCACCCACACATAGTTGTGAATGCTCCAGCTTTAGGCAGGTGGATAATTGTCATGGTTTCGATCGACGGTCGTTTTCTTGCAAGGTTCTAGGCTGTTTTTACTAATCGCTTCGAATTTTACTTCCCTTTTTATCATAAGTCGCTAATTGTCAAGGTTTTGATCGTGTTTTTGACATTATTGGGTATTTCAACATTGGTTGATATTTACGGGATATTGCAAGATTCAGTTTTTATGCTGTTTTTGGGATTTTGGAGCATTTCAACACATTATTTGTCATACTTAGAGTATTTCAACAGTGGGTTATTTGTGTTATTTGCATTATATTTCAAGGTTTTCATGAATTTTACTTATAATTTGACTATCTTAGTGTCATTTATTTTGCGATATTTGATTCATTTTGCAAGGTTTTGATGACTTTTTTTGATTAATTTGACTAAATTACTGTCATTCATTTATGTTAGTTTTGTTTCTAATTTAGCATTTCAACATTGGTCAATTTGTGATATTTGCTTTATTTTTCAAGGTTTTCATGAAATAAGTGTCATTTATTGTTCCAATTTCAGTATTTAAACATTGGTTAATTTGTGATATATGCCTTATATTTCAAGATTTTGATAATTTTTTTGCATTCATTTCACTAAATTAGTGGCATTTATGTGACGTTGGATTTCTTCATTTGTTTGAGTATTTCAACATTGGTATATTTTTTTTATATTTTCAAAATATTTCAAGATTTTGATGATATTTTTTGATTAAATTTCCTATGCATTTCTCTACAATTATTTTATTTGATCGAAAAAATATCAATCCGGCTTATAATTTAACAATATTATTGCTTAAAGCCTAAACCCAACATTCTTTTCTAACACTCTCCGAATTGATAAGTATATCGATTGACTTATAGTGATTTTTTTTTAAACATAATTATGTATAATTGGGTACCTTCTTGGCTTAAAAAATTGATAAAACTATTTATTGGGTGACCAATACTCTTATGCGTCACCCAATTTTCGAATAAAAAATAATCGATTACGTATGCATTAGATATATTAGATTAAATTTATCAGATAGATCACGATTTACAAAATTACTACTAAATCCATAAATCACATTCGCGGCTTAAACGTTTTTCTTAAATAGATTCGCAATTTATTGCATGTATCAATAAAGTAAACTTCAAACCTTCACGTTTACCAAATCATTTGTGAGCCGTTTTTTTTTACATTATAAAATTCTATTGTCAAAATCAGTCCATTGATAAATTATAAGCGTCAATATTGTTCTTTATTGTGATTTAAACACAATTATCGAATTTAATTGATTTTTTACGGCCCAATCTAACAATTTAATTATGTTTATTTTATAAAATTTCGATTGTGTCGGGATTGCGCTGCAAAAAAAAAAAATACTTGAAATGTAACAAATTCTTTTATGATAAATATTTTGATTTTATTAATAATTGGTTTATTAAAAAAGTAGTTTGTGTTGGGTAAAGCTATTTGCCAAGAAAACTTGATCAGGTAAATAAAGTTTTACTTTCATACTATAAAAATATACGATTTAAGACGTTATTTCTACCTATATAGAGAGTCTGAAATTGCATAGTTTCGTGTATTATTTTAAAAATTGTTAAATAATTATATTAAACTCACCAACAAATGAAAAGTGTACTAACAAGAAATATAAAATAAGACAGACGAAATGTATATGAAAAATTGAAAACAGTGGCTCAGTGTACAACCAGGTACATGGTCGAGTGGTAAATTTCGATGGTTTCGATTGTGGTACACATGGATAATGCATAAATATCTGTGAGGTATAAAAATCCCTTCCACCGATCCAACCCTATACAACGTGACATTGCGAGACCGATTAGCTAACCACTAGAGCCTTATCCTTTAATCCTTACTCTCTTAGATATTGAGCAAGTTAGTAACAAACGGTTCGTGTCAAAAAAACATCTATTTTAAAAATAAAACACAATTCGTTTGTACTACTTTCACATGTTTACAATAATCAGGACCAGTTTCTCAAAATACTCGCAATTTGAAGCAACATAACGTGATTTTTTTTCCATCAGTTGATATTGCTCGTGATGAGCGTAACCAGTTCTGATCATTATAAACATGCGGAAGTAGTGCAAACAAATTGTATTTTATTTTTAAAATATAATGTTTTTCCAACAAGGATTGAAAGTTAACCTTAAAAGTGACATCTGTTGGGGTAAGCTCCATAAAAGCCCATATGCCGGACACTGGAAGCGTTGCTCTACCTTAATATACGCAGCAGTCAAGGCTTCGAAGTCCTGAATGGATTTTTCAATCGATTTAAGGATTTTTCACTGTCGGCATCCGTGGCGCAGTTGGTAGCGTCGTGGGCTACGGCTACGGATGTCTCGTGTTCAATTCCCGGTGCGGACAGTTTTCATAAATTGATCTTTCAATCCATTTATGGATTTCTGTTCGTAGTCTGAGTGTTTGTGTTGTCTAAAACTCCCTCCTCACCCACACATTCCATCCTCACGGGGCGCAGTGAGAGCGATTAGCTAACCACAAGTCCGGTCCTAGCCCAATCCTTCTATCCCTACTCTCTCCGATAAAGAGAGGTTGAGCAACTGAGTAACAAACAGTTCTCATAGAAAAATTCTGTTCAGATACATATGTTCTACATTGGGAGCGGACATGGGAAAAAAATCAAAGGTTTGAATGCCTGGGATGTCCAAGTTCTCTTACATTCGCTTTATCTTAATAGTAAAAGCGGGGCGCGAAGAAAGAAGCAGCATGTTGTACTACCACTAAATATTTTCTCTACATATCTGAAAACAGGGATTTTAACTAACATCCAGCTCTTGCTTAAAAAAATACAGTTACGATGCTCTATTAAGAGTCGAAATGCGTTCAATGGTTTTTTCCTTTCTTTTCCAATCCTGAAAACGGAACGTTGGACACCTAGCCCTATTATGCGACTGTTCCATTTCAGAAAATAAAGACTCAGCCACTGAATTAAAACTAGCTTCTTTAAAATACATAATTTTGAATTGCTCTTTTCGAAGCGACATTTGGAGCGGACATGGCTTAAAAAATATTGTACAATAATAACCGAAATAAAAAAAATATTTTCTTTTCCTGTTGGTTAATTACATGAATTTTGTGCCGTTAAAAAATAGATTCAACTAATGCTTCAAGGTTGTATGTATATGATTAATATATTTAAAAAATAATCAATTGAAATACTTTTTAAGTACTATATATAACACACGTATTTTACCACGAGAAAAACGCTATAGTTTAACCAAGGTTAATTATGATAAATTCAATTTTAATTGTTTTATTTTCTTTACTGCCCAGTTTCAATGGCTGACAAGGCCCAAAAATAGTTAATATTGCATAACAGTAAAGATTAATAATACAACAACTCGCAAATATTATTTCTAGTTTAGTTTCAAACAATTAGGAATTTGTAATTATCGTGTTCGCGTTTATGGCGAATAGTCACTATTAAAATAATTTAACAACAATTTAATGTCACTTAAGCATATCTATTTAAGTTATGCAACTTAAATAATAGTCTTTAAAAAGTATTAAAATGATTAATGACAGTCCACGATTGTTTGTAATTACTTTTCTATTTAGAACATGAATTGTCATATCAATAAGCGCTAATCGTCGAGTTGCATTGACCTATTGTGTCTTAATAGCTTAATACTGACTGCTGCATAAAATTTTACTGATTGTTTTAAATTTACACATCGACTGGGGGTGCTTGATGGAATTTCAATATCAAATTTGAATTATTGAGATTTTGTACAGTTCCATGTATTTTGTCACTAACGACCCGTCAATTCGAGCCCGCTCGAGTGTTTGAAGATGCCGAAAGCGAAACCCGAGTCGTTCGTGACAAAATACATGGAAGTGTACAAAATCTCATTAATTCTAAATTGTTTTAAAATTAATTATGTACAGCTTTTAACACCATTAATTAATCGCCTTTACTTAAGTCATTATTACAAGTTCATGTAATTACGCATAATCAATAAAATTTCAATGCTTAACTTAACTAAACTTCTAACAATTCATCCCCGGTATGCCTAAAATTGTGTGATAAGAGACATAAATTACAACTGAAAATTTATAACTACAATCAAAGTAATAATCTCTTTAATGACCAAACAAACGTTAATTCATCACCCTTAGTTAAACCACTATAAAAAGCTCACTTGATTAAGCATAAGCAATAAAATTTCAATGCATTTACTTTAATGTTTAACTAATAATATCATATATTTTAAGACATCGACTGAGGTTACTTCATGGAATTTCAATATCAAATTTGAATTTTTCAGATTTTGTACATTTCTATTTATTTTGTCAATTAATTGGGAAAATAAACGAATGTACAATTTCAAAGTCATAGGATTTGGAGAATCAATTATCAGCAAAATATAATTGAAAATAAAAGACAGATATCTACTGATATTTTTTCTTAAGTTGTCGTTAAGTATATAAACGATAAAAGTTATTTACTATCAGTTCGAGCTCTTCCTTGTACTCAAATTCTTGAAGTTTCCGAAAAGCGAAACGTGGGTTTAAGCAAATTTAAAAATCTTATGCTGTGTACCTACTAATGGTCGAAATTTCCGTTTCTTATCGACTTAGAAACGATAATAAACGATAATGAGTTTTCTATTATCGATCTCCAACGACAGTAATCGATAAAAAACGATAATTATCACTAGTTAATAAATAAATATGGCATCATTTGTAAAATTGCAAAGGCCAATATCACCAAATTTTTTTAGTGATATTTACTATAGATGTACCAATTTTACTTGGACGCTAGTGAGGGCGCAACCGTTGCGTTAGAAATGTTGCCATACTCAACCAGAACTGAAATTTCAATAAATTCCAAAACTGATATTTTAGCGACAGTTACTAAAAGTAGAGATGGATTTTCGAATGATAAATGATAATTGAGGAAATTTATTCTAGACTGATAATTTTAGTTCCATATTCGGCGGCGGCCAAGTAATTTTGGTAATACTAAACATCATTTATCACGAAACAGATAAGTAGTTAAGAAGAAAAAGAATGCAAAAAAGTACTATAAATGTTACGCTGACCGCTAACTGACAATACTTTGCTGAGAATATTTGGTAGATAAAAGATGGATTACTATAAATGAATGTTATAGGTGTTACACGAAATCCGTGAAACTGCATATTTCATTCATTGTATTACAAAAAACATATTGGCTGTATGACGGTAGCAAAGGTTTATTAAATGATTACAAAAAGGTTTACAGTCTATGAAAAAAATATTATACACAAACGATAATATCGATCAAACGAAAATTTTTTAATTACCGTTATCGACTATTAATTATTGATGCAAACGATAATTCTTTTTTTATCGTGTCGTTTCGTTTCGTTCATTATCGATTCGGAAATTTCGACCCTTAGTACCTACTAAGAAATTCGCAATATGACGCAAATAGAGGTAGGTACTATTGCCAGCATGTTTTCAATATATATGAGATAAGTTTTTATATTTAAATGCATCAAAATCTTAATGAGTATTTCAGTTGTATAGAAGCAAAAACGAAGCTGTGCTTCAAAGACATATCTTGATAAATACCGGTACTGTGGTAATCTTTGTATTTTAAATGTACAAAAATATGAGTTTTGAGTAAATTGCTATGGAATATATTAATAAAATTCAAGTGAATTAATTTAATGATTTTGTATTGAACAGTGCCGAGTTTGCATTTAAGTGTAATTTATAAATTAATTTTACACGGTTTTCTGGGGATACTGCATTTGATCTGTTAAGTTGTAAGCATACACAAGAATATTTGTGCATACATATGTGATTTTCGACATTTTGTGGACAGTGGTCTTTTTGCTTACACACATTGATGTTATGCTTTATAATTCATATTATAGGAAATAATTGCCGTCATTTTTTGGGACACAGCACATAGTAATTCAACGCAGTTATGGCAGTGAAAAACGAAATCTAGCACTTCCTAGAAATGGTACATTATTTAGTACTCCAGTTGTTGGTTAAATAATATTTTCCGCTTAATGTTATTTTTTATTTTATTTAAAATTATTCAATAAATGTTTACCCTTTTTAGTGTATTTAAAAAAATGTATATTACAGCTTGACAAACAGTTAAGTATAATATATGGCGTTCACGTAAACTCGGTTCACTGTGGCTTGCTCACCTCTGCAGCGATCACACCCTTCTGTTGTCAACGATGGAAGAGGAATACAAAAAACATTTACATTGGAGATGAAGGAGCCTCGGAGAACTCTGATGCTAACGCACCTTAGGACTTAACGCTCCATCAAGTTGATATCGGAAGAAAAAATGGTGTTACATTCCAAGTAATTACTTTCTTCTAAAGGGATTGAAACAGGGCAGCTAGTATATAATTAAAATTGTATTCCTAATAACCAGTTTAATTTCTGAATTAAATATACAATCTGTAATTAAATGTTCAGTGGCGTTTAATCCACAAGAGTGAGCTAAATTTATGCAACTGATAACAGTAATTACCTCCTCTTAAAATTGCCATATTTCGCATTAAGCTACGCGTATTAATTATACATCGTTAAATAATCGTAGGCAATGTCAATCTATCCGATGTGTGACCAAAAACGACCAAAGTAATTTCTCTGTAAACACATCCGGTATGTCAGTTAGATGCGTGAAAGTGAAACGACATTTGTATTTTTTTTTTCTTAGAACCATATTATAATAAATGTAATCATATTTTTTTTTAGCAAAACAACTCTGTCAGATGATATTGTGTATGGAATCTTTATTAAGAATTGTATCACGGAGTGTCGTCGATCAAGGTTGGAAAGTGAAAATGATGTCAGGACATTTTTGCGAAATATCCTGGATATGCTGATTTTTTTTTTTGGATATGAAAGGTATAGCTCAAGCACCAAAACAAAAAAATATCACAGAATAGATTAATATAATATTTACTGCAAAAACGTATGAAGGACATCGCACATAGTACATTAAATTTAATATGCTGCCAATTCAAGCAATATTTGTATCACTTTTAAGGTGTTAACTGTCAATTCTTGGCGGAAAGACATTATATTTTAAAAAATAAAACACAATTCATTTGTACCACTTTCACATGTGTATAATGATCAGGACCGGTTTTGCTCATCACGAGCATTATCAAGTGATAAAAATACAAACATAACAGGCCTATCTATGTAAAATTGAGTGTAAAAATGAAGGTATATAAAATATATGGTTCATGAACTAAGACAAGAAATTACTGATTAGCAAAAAAAACAATAAATCTAATAAAATAGTCTACAATTAAAATGTTATGAACCTCGTACAAATCAATAAATGCTAATCTAAAATCACAAATATAGCCACATTAAAAGTCCATTAGCTGAGCAAAATTTTTTAAGACATTACTGATGTATTAAGCTAATAGTGGATTGTGAAAATTATAAGAAAAGATTAGTGAAATATTTAAAAACAATCGAATATTAAGTATGTAATTAATAATAAACAATAAACAGCCATGTTAAGTGAAGAACGCAGCGCAGCTATGAGCATCCACCAATATTTTTTGGTGGTCATTCTACCTTAATATCTCTATCAACAAAAGTATTTTTATTAGCTTATAAATAAGCTTCTTTAAAACACACATTGTCAAATTTATAATAATTACAAACGGTTATGATGGCATATAAAATAGACTTCAACGCTCACGTACACACGGAACCTGAAAAATTTACGATACGAAATTATGCAGTAAATCAGGTTGCAATTATACCGCAAAAAATAATTAGATAATATTATATTATTATGATTGTTTAATCAAATTTAATCGTTTACATGTGTGCCATAATAACAGCAATTTAAAGCCTTATATATTGCACGTTTTTCTCTTTAACATTACACCCATGTGGTATATGCAGATTCAAATACAAAGTACAGCATTTATCTAATGTACTTTTCAAGTTGTGTACATATTAATATTTGATGTGAAACGGTGCTCAAATATAATTAATTGATTTAAAACTACATATAAATTATTATTTTTTTGAAATATTTGATTTTTAACAGGAAACATTTTTTTATGTTTATTTAAAATACTTACGTTTTTTTAATAATTTTTAATGAAATATTTTACAAAATTGACGAAAGATCACTTTAAAATTTCTCCAGATTTCAAAAACAATAATGAATACTGCAGGTAGTGATTATTTTTTGCCTTCAACAAACTCGGACGCTTTCAATATTTTTTCATAAAACTTGAGTTTGACGAATGGCTCAGCGCTAAAAAAACCCTTTAAACATGCCGTAATTTCAGTAATTTAAGAAATACCATTGTAGTAATCTGACGCAACTGAAAAATTTTAAATACAATAAAAAGGTATTGGAATTTGTATTTATATCATGTTATATTTTTAATTATTCAAATCGAATTTTCTATAGTATTTTCATACTTCAGAAACTAATCGAATATTCAAATAGTTGATAATGACGAATAGTTGGAGTCTCTTATCACAATACATTGGTTTCTCAATCGCTTTATGGATTTGTGTGCAAAACATTGAAGAGCGTATTTTTTACATTTTCAATTCATTCACCTGACACTTGAAACGAAGCGAAGGGATAGTGATTAGCTATCGACAAATCTTTCTTAGTCTCATTATTCTATCTTAAGTCACAAAGACATAAAAAATTGAAAGAATGGACGTCGACCAGTTCAGTTAAAACAAATTTTATTGGGATGTCCCCATTATAATTCATTATTAAACCCTCAAAAAATATGAAAATGAGTTTATGATTGTATCTCATTTTAAATATGACAGAGCAGGTCACGACCAAATGATGTAAATCAGAAAAATAAATTGGTCACTTTTTGAAAGGAAACATCATTTTACATTGGTTTTATGTTTAAAAATTCTTACCCGGCCACTTGATGTAAGCCATTATTATATCAACACTACCTACGTATAATCCCGTATCTGCAAACATAAGAATTTAGAGAAGTGAATTTCAAAGATTCATGACGCAACTTACCATATAGTGTTTTCGATAAATACAGTTTTTACTTTCTCCTGAACAATTTCAATTTTGAGGGTTAAATGAATTGGCCAAAACACCGTCGATATGAATATTGGTCTCACATGGATACGGGTTTAAAATATAATTTACACATCGATACCTCAGTTCCAACGTGTAACAAGTCAAAAAATGGCAGTATTACATCTTATATTATAGATTATTCTAGAACTTTTTTAACCATTTCAATATAATTTAAGACATCGACTGAGGGTGCTTGATGGGCTTTCAATATCAAATTTGGATTATTGAGATTTTGTACACTTCCATGTATTTTGTCACTAACGACCCGGGTCTCGCCTTTCGGCATCTTCAGACATTCAGGCATTGCATCCCGTCGAAACCCACAATGCTATTATAATTGTAAAATCACTGGTAATTCTAAAAGAAGTTGGAAAGCGGCAATTCTCCACTCTGTTAATGTGTTGTTTACAAAATAAGAATTAAGGCGATTCTCGCAATGTTAACTAAGGTAACAGTGTGGATCTCAGACGTATAATATTTTACCTCGTAAATAATATTTGTCGTATTTGTATCTTCTATATAAACGTTAGACACTGTTTACTGTCTGTCAGTTCGAGTCCATTCGTGCGCTCGAATGCCCGAAGATGCCGAAAGGCGAAACCCGGGTCGTTGGTGACAAAATACATGGAAGTGTACAAAATCTCAATAATCCAAATTTCATTTCAATATATTTTGCAAATGGGTAAGTCGCGTATCAAACATGAGCTGACACATTTAGCATATTACTTACTAAATGACGTAAAAGCGAGATCGAAAACGTTTAACTGAATCCAATACTGCATCAAATTTATGAACTCAATTCATGAGAACCAATACGAGTGAAACATGATTGTGACCTAAAATTTTCACTTGGCAATATATGTATGTGCTCCACCCAGCCAGATACAGCTTGCAGTTTGAATCAAACAACCTGTCTCTCTCTGCAAGTGGGCCAGTGATAAACAACTTTATTTGTGGTATATTATATTCAAGCGTACACACGCATCTATCTTAAACGAGATAAAGATCCAGAATAGACTCTCTACCATTTATCTCTGCCTTTTTGGCCATATTGTCTGCAAGCCTGCCAACAATCTTGACAGACTCGTCATCAAGGCAGAAGTTGATGCGGAAGTACCCCAACTCGCTGGAGTGACCAAATGAAGGACGTCACAGACCTCTCCTTACCGATGGCAGTCTGAGCAGCGGAGTGAAGAAGTGTGTGGCGAAGGATCGTCAAAGGAAATTAAGTTAATAAAATAGTCCAATTCAACTTGAGATGAAAAGATATTGCGTATACCGATACCCAATACTAAAAATTTTGATTGGAAAAATCAATCATTTTGAACGCAGCCTGAAATCTTCTGACTATCAAACGAAGTCCTTGCTAGTATTCTAGTATTATCGATTGTTTATAATCTGCCAGAAATTCTTATTAGCTCAGCGAAGTCGATTCTGATGTTTCAATACAGATCATGTATTCCAACTTTTCTAATGTATAGTCTTAACGACACATATAGGAAATGCTACACATTGAGAGCACACATGTTAAAAAATGTTGACCTGTGTACATAGATGAACAATTTAATGCATGAATTTTCGTAAATACCTTCAACTATTATATCGTACATAATTTGTAATATTTGATTTCAAAAAATCTCGAAAAGTATACACAAAATAAAATATATGTTATCAGTTCAAAATTTATTGATTGAATTAGCATTTACTTGGTAGGACTCCATTAAATTGATTAGTTGATAGCTTTTTTGGCTTCACGCCATCGTCAGAACCAGGCTCAAACTTATTTTAGCGTAGCTATATATCGACGTTTGAGATATTGGCACGGTGGTTTGATTTTGTCAGGAACTTGGAGGTAAAATAGTGGACGGACCAGCCTCTTATTACGTCCAAAATAAAAAAAAGCGACGATGGACCTGGTTTGGACACGTGCTGCGGATGCCCCAAGGGAGCCTGAACCCTACCTGTATCTTCTACCTACCAGATGGATTCCCTCGCCCTGGAAAGCCACTGATGACCATCCATAGGGTGTACTCGGCGGAGCTACGGGACGCTGGGATGACCTGGGGGGAAGCGAGGAGACTGGCGGGGGTATGTAATCTCACTTATATCAAAATCATAACAAGTCATAATATTGTCTATTTATTCTTAAAAAATATATGTATTATGTATGTAGCTAAGCAAAAATAAGTTTAAGCATAGCTGTGACGATGGCGTAACGTCGAAATAGCTATCATATAACTAATTTAATTTTTTAGAACTGTATACTTTAACATTTTTATCCTATTATGTTAAAATTTGATTGTTTGTATAAGTTATAAGCGCTACATTTAAAACACAACATTTTAAATTCAAAAAGATTAGCTCGTCATTCATTCGTTGATGATCGCTGGTGCACACAGATACCTGTTTCATAACTACTACCAAATAGCAGACTTATCTGTCAATTGCTACAAGTCTTTATTACAACTTGCGTTACCATTTTTAAATATTATTCACGAAATAAATATTTTTTTTTTCAAATCAGTCGCTTAATTTATTTATTGCTTTCAGTCACACGTGCCGACTATTTTATATACAATAAATATGTAGCAGTATAAAGATATTTTATTTTTCTTTAAGCTATATTTTATTAATTAATAATATTTAGAAAGACATATTATAATGATTTTTTCTTTTAAGCATTATTTGTGTTTATTTCATTATTTATCTAGTGATAATAAATTGGCATGTTTTATGCATTCGGTGGCGATTTTTAACCTTTGCAGTACGAACCGTTTTCGCACAATTTATTTACAGATTGATCAGTTAAAACGCTTACTATGGCTAAAAACAAAGCAATTTCAACAGTAACAAATGGAAAATTATATGAAATATATATTAGTTATCCCAAACACATCAAGAAGTTAACTAAAGGCTAAAGTTAAAATATTTAATCTACAATTTTGCATGCAAAATGGTTGCGGCCAGTTTTCATATACACAACCAACAAGCACACAAGCAAGCGCGTAGTCGCATAAGTATGTGTAATACATAAAGTTGACGATAAACGCTGCGTATCGGCAGTTCAAAGCTTAAATTCGAAAGACTGAATATCGAGAGCTCTTTTCAAAAATATATTTCCTTGTGTTTTACTTGAAATTTTCATGATCTGTTGCGTTATTACTCTACCTAAAGTATACATCAACAAGCGTTTCGTTCTGATTTGGCCGGAAATAGTCTTGGACATGTAAACATGTCCAGCGCATTCAACGGGTTAAGGATAAATAAGAAAATTCTTCATAATATTATTTCTAAAAGCAGATTTTTAAAACTAGTAAGCTTTTTGACAATCACTATAAAATATGAACAATCTTAAATGTACTTAGTGTTGAAAATATATATATATATATAGTAGTTAATGTAAACATAAATCAACAGTATACGGTCAGAAAGCATTAAGTCATGTTTTAGTGATTTTCTGTTTCAAATGTAAAAATGTTTGCAATTTAACGGTATACATACGTACTGCTGGCACGCATGCGTATAGATTTTATTACACACAGATTGGTTCCCCCAACTCCATCCGTTATGTGTATGAAGCCACTGTTTCACGGCCGCCTACCATAACGCAAAAACGATGAAGAAAATAAACGTATTTATTTATCATGTTATTGGTTTGATGCAGAGCTGCACGGTACCGATCTTTTAACCACGCTTACTTGTGCTACTTGTACTTAAGAAAAAAAAGATAGGGAGAAGAGAAAAAAACGTGACTTTCTCAGACACTTATTTTAAGCGATATTAAGTATCCTGTGTATCCGTATACTGAAAATCCTCTGCAGCACTAGAGTTTAAGGTACTCTGCGTTGAATCTAATGAGGAATTGAGAATATCGCGATGCCTGTATATTGATATTGCAAACTTTTGTATAACTCAAAGTTGGCCTTGGTTGAGATCAAGTCAGAGTGGCCTATTGGGCCCGTATGAGGACGGGCCACAGCAAACAGCTCTGCTCGTTCGGCATTCATCTCAGAGCAGATCCACAAAACGTGATTATCGTCTTGATGGTTGTGTACGCAAGTGCAATCCGGCCTTTCAACCAACTTGCTCTAGGTTTATTTTTTTAGTGCAGGTTTCTACTGTAGGTTGATAGTATTGTATTTGTTTTTAACAATAAGCAACTGGTGACTATCCAGTTATGACAACAAAAATTTGAATACAGCTTGAAGCTAGTTATTTAGTGGTAAACCACTACATCCTATTTATATAAGATAATCTAAAATATAATTTATATTATATTAAGAATTGGTGTTTTGTTTAAATTTAATAAGACCATTTTTATCTGTACATCGTGTCAGTCAAAAAATGTGTGTCGCTGTACGAGTTAGGAGGTCTGCACGGGCTCGGGCTTGACCTGCGGGCCAAGTTTGGGCTGGTAAAAACAATTTATATTGGGGCTCGGATCGGGCCCGGATAAGGAATTAAAATTCCAGAAAAATATTTCAGACTATGATCGGATCATGAGTCAGCCATAAGGCAATACGAATTGTAAATTATTTTTTTTTTCATATGTGGAATGAATATCGTTGTAAATGTGGTAATAGTAACATATATTCTTTGAAATGTATAAATAAATTTCTGTATTGAAAAATAATCGGGGGTTTTTCGGGCTGAGGAAAATAAATTTGGGCTTCGGGTAACAAATGTGACATTGAGACTCGGGGTCGGACCGGGTAATTTCAATAAAAATCAACCCGTGCAGACCTCTATGCAGAGTTAAAAAATCGCACAGGCTGTAAGCTGGCGTTAATACATATTTAATATTTTAAAGCAATATAAATCTTACTTAGATAATATTATTTTTTGATTGGATGATAAATAAGTTGGGCTACTGGTAAATAACGAATTTCTGTTGCAGTCGTACAGAAAAATCAACCCTCCAGGGCTGCCATTTGAATAATAAGTGACCAAATATTGAAAAAATCTACTTCCGATAACCAGGGGTACATACTACGGGAGATGATGCCAACCGGCGTAAAAGCTGGCTATCCGATTAGGGATCGCTGAAGCCACATTTACAATGCTGAAGTCTGGGAATCACAGTTTATCTCATCAAAATATAATGTCTGCTGTTTCAAAAGTGAGTTTACAAAACTAGACACTTGTAGAAAATGCTGAGTGTATGTTAGTTTGATTTTGTCGGGCATTCGGAAACATATATACGAATTATGCAACCCTTTACTGCGTTCATAGTAAAAAAATACGGAGATGACTTTGGCTTTGATAAGAGCTACCGATCCTCCAAAAGACAAGGAATTTCATATACATATTCCTCTAACCAGATGGATGCTATCGCACTAGAAGGCAGATAATAAACATCTAAACAGCAGAGATTTCAGCATGACTTGGGAGGAAGCAAATAGCTTGATGGTAGATTTAGAGGCATCATATGCTTCAATCAGGTATCAGAAACGTCAAAAAAGTAGAAAAGATTGAGTAGAAGAATTCATTATATTTATTAATACAAATGACTGCTGTAATGTCGACAGATTCAGAAAGATAAACGTCAATTCTTGGTGGAAAGGCATTCACATTTCAAAAATAAAAGACAATTTGTTTTGTACGCCCATGATGATAATGCCGTCGTTGAGCAAAATTGGTCATGATGCTTATAAAAATTTGAAAGTAGCACAAAATGTTTTTTTTTTCAGAAAAAAAAATAAATACTTACGCATTGAATTGTCAGTAAATGTATAATAATTTGAGAGAGTAGGCACAACGAACAACAACATCATCTGTCTCGCTCGCCGCTCGAGGGATGACGGTGTAGGGCGGGGAGAAGCGGGGTGCGGGCTTCAACACACTTCAAGGCCCGCGTCCTGGGATAAGGACAAACAAAGGAGAAAACAACGGCTCCTTCGTCTTCCATTAAAACCCCGGTCGTTTATCCGTATAAAATTAGTTACAGTTTCACAAGACATTAGACACAACAGAATTACATACTTTTAATTTAAACTGTGTAAGTGGTTTTATAGTAATCGATGGAATAAGCGACCTTCCCGGGAACACTTGTCAGTAAAACTGCAAACCAACAACATCAATCAAAAATACGACCCCACCCTTAACGCCTCAGGAGGTATTTTAAATTTTCATTAATAGAATAGTCTGCAGATTGGTTTTGAAGACTGTCCGCTTGGGGCCATAAGTATTTTAAATAGCTACACATTCTTGATTGCCATAATTATTGACTTCTAATTATAATTCTAACACTTTAAATAACATTAACAGGTTTATTATAAAAGTTGTTATAAAATTAACGTATAATATTGCATTGGAATTTTCCAATTGAAAAAAATAATTACTATACGTCAATTAATACGCACGCACACGTCACATATTTCCTTACAGTTAACGCTTCGATAAAAATGTGCTTCCCGTTAAATTAATAAATAAATATTTATTCTAAAAAAAAAACAATGGAAAGTTTGATTCTAAACTGCTCAACTGTCAAACGTAATGTATACATTATTATGCAATGCCATCGTAATGCTTGCGGTTTCTTCGCAAAAGTCAAACAAAGCTTTTTTTTAATGTGATATTTAATCTTTAATACCACAGTTGTAACTTATTGCCGACTTGATTGTATAAATATAAATATAATGTCAATAATCAGACCATACTTGTCAAATAGAAATATTGATATCAATCTTATACGTAATATTAAGTTATGAAGAAATAGACAATAAGCTAAATATGATACGATATCCAAAACTATACATTGGCGTATCATATTAATAATTGTGTAAAATTATTTTATTATTTTTTACAACCATATCTGCTCCCTTCTCAAAGCATTTCGTCATTGTTATAGAAGAGGACACTAACTCAAAAACACTATTTTAGAGTATTTGTACTTTCAAGTTTGTCAAATGTTTGAAATGTCATATCTTTTTCATTTTGTTTGTACAAAACTGATATTAAGTAAATGTATAATATAAGATATCGACTGAGGGTACTTGATGGAATTTCAATATCGAATTTGAAATGTTGAGATTTTGTACATTTCCATGTATTTTGTCACTAACGACCCAGGTTTCACCTTTCGGCATCTTCAGGCAAATGTACAAAACCTCAATAATTTAAAAAATCCATGTCCGCTCCCAATGTGGAGCATATGGTTTACTAATGGAGTTATCTTAACAAAATTTTTCTATGAAAACTGCTTGTTACTCAGTTGCTCAACCTCTCTTTTTTCGAAAAGAATAGGGATAGAAGAATAGGGCTAGGACAGGACCAGTGGTTAGCTAATCGCTCTCGCTACGCCCCGTGAGGATGGGATGGGAGGAAGGGAGTAGTCAGACTATGAACAGACCGTCCATACCGGGAATTGAACCCGAGACATCCGTAACCGTAGCCAGCGACGCTACCAACTGCGTTACATCAATTGTCTAAAACAACGTCGGTATGATCCAGAACTTGTTTTGCTCAAACAGCTTATCAATATATTATAAATTTGACTATGTATAAATTTTGATTTATTCAATTAAAAATTCTATTACCGTTTTTAATTATACTATTCGATTATTACAGCACGGCTATGATAGTAATATAATAGCTTAATAACGGCATAGTAATCAAGCATAATTCGGAATGGGAAAGATCCGATATCAATGGTATGCTTTTCTTCGGCGGATTATATTTGATGCATTTGGTAAGCGGCTTAAGAAGTGTTGCATGGTTAATCTTTGATTAGACTTTATCTGTAATCCGAATCCTCGATGAAATATTCACTATATTTCATACCCGCTCTCGTCGAAAAAAAATCATTGATAAAAAATATCGCATTTTGATTTGCGACAATGTTATTTTTTTTGTGTTTTTGTAACTAGGTCTGTTCCCGATGCAGAGAAAATGAACACCTAATTAGCGATTCTAGCTTGAATATACATATCTGAATATATTCGGCACGTTTTTAACTATTATATAATCAAATATTTGAGCAACTATTCAAATAGTATTTTTAACATTTTTTTATTAAATATTTTACAAAATCGAAGAAATATCATATCACAATTTATCCAGATTTCAAGAACAATAATGAATACCTTAAAATAATAGTTTGACCAATGACTCGTGGCTAAAAAAAACCCTTTAAATATGCCGTGAATTATGTAATTGAAAAAATACCGTTGGAGTAATCCGACACGACGAAAGGTATTAAAATGTGTATTTATATTGACTATATCTGAGATTTGACAAAAGTGGGAAAAGATTTAGTCATAAATTATTATAAGATATAGGTGTATCATCCTCATGAAAAATATTACATCTATTTTTGTAATTTTGTAGTAGTAAACATTTATTATAAATGAGCTCATCGTCTCACTAATTGAAATGTTGTCTTTGATGTATTATATTAATAATTTTATGTTACTAATTAATCAAATCGAGTTTTTAATATTATTTTCAAACTTCAGAAACTATTCCAAAAGTTTCAGTTATACTATTCAATATTCCAACAGTTGGAATTCTTACTTGGAGTTTATCTCAATAAAACTCAACTATTTGTTTCAGTCACATTTAGTAACACAGCCAGTGCAATAAATAAATTCTAATCTGATATTAAAAATAAATTTCCACAAAGTTACCGCCGAATCCATCGAAAATATCGTAATAATTCCTGGACGGAAAATACATTTTTTTTTATTCAAAATTCTCGCCCGGAACATATCAAAGAAGCGTGTAGCTATGCCAATTGGACCATAAGGTCAGTTAAAAAAAAATAGTTAATAAAAATAGCTGAGATAACACTTATAAATAAATTACCACTGAAGTGGAACAGCGGATAATAGTGAAATATTTCAACATGATTAACTGGCTCGCTGAACCAAATGACAAAGTTCAATATCAGATGGCTTTAGTTCAAAGCGATATAAAACCAAGTTCACGGAAAATAGCGTAAACTTCATGCCGTTTCACAAAGGTTTTTAATCGCGAGAAAAAATCAATTGCTTTACCTATTATTGACCTGAAATTGGTTGTAAATTTTATTTCAATTTGTTGAACTTTCCGTATGACTGAATTGACAATTCGTTGAACTAAAATTCGCTTGTATCCAGATGAAGAATTAATATAGTAAGGTAAGAATGACCTGATCGCAGGAAAAGATAGTTTGCAGAATTACTAAACCTATCGGTGATATCGTGTAGGAAAGAATGACAACATCATGCATTTGGATAAGCAACCTGTAACCTTATACTTGTGAGGAATGATGGCAACCCAGACGACATGACAATACAAAATCAGAAACATAGATCGGATAGAAAGCGCAATACCGTTATAGAAGCCGGACTACCTCACACACGGATCAACAACAGTACTACTTCACTGGCTGTCGGCTGCACAGGCCCACCTGTGCTTCTGGTCGAGTCGATAGCCAATCTATTTTCAAATTAAATCACTGTAATAATAGAGTTATATAATAAATGATTCCTTAATACTTAAAAAACAAACTCCTATCTCGCAACCATCCGATCTTCACGGGGCGTAGCGAGAGCGATAAGCTAACCACTAGTCCTGACCTAGCCCTATCCTTCTATCCCCACTCTATTTAAAAAAAGAGACATTGAGCAACTGAGTAACATGACATCATAACGGACATGGAAAAAAATACTTAAGCTTACACTGTCTAGTTACTAGGTGTGACATGTGACATGTGACTTGCCTCATTGAAAAACATCTTCAGATCTACTTTTATAATATGTTTTTATTTTAATATAGAAATTGATTTTAACGTTTAAGTTAATCTCTTTAAATAGGCATGAAGAGGGAGGAAGAAGATACAAAAAATATTAACAAGACTAATTACACGTCTATCGAGAAAGGAAATTTCATTGGAATATATTTAATTGAATCACTCGCTTTTTGTTTGTCTTATTTTAAGGGGGATAACACATAAAAGAGAGATTAATATCATGAAGCTTCTTAATGTTTTAAATATAAAAAATAAAGTATTGCTTCCCTAGAAAAACACTGCGGGAATTCTGATTTTTTAAAAAAATATTATTTAGTAAATAGTTAAACAGTTGACTTTTTCAGGAACGCTTTATTGATAAAGATGATTTCAAAGAGATCAAACACGTATCCTATCTATTAACACAACCAATGGAATAACAAAGTAAAAAAAAGTGAAAACAGTAATGACTTAATAACTTACTAGTAATTCTTTTAATACTTAACTGTTCAGTTCGAGTCCATTCGTGTGCTCGAATGCCTGAAGATGCCGAAAGGCGAAACCCGGGTCGTTAGTGACAAAATACATGGAAGTGTACAAAATCTCAATAATCCAAACTTAACTGTTCTATAATCGTCTAGTGGTAAGAGCTTTACCCTAGTGATAATTTACATTAATTAAAAAAAAATCTGGCTCTAAGCTGTAATGCCTTTATTTTGTTTAAATATATATTGTTTAAACTTTTTTTAACTATGTCTGCGAAGTAAACGCAATGGAGATTATCTAACGTGTTGTCTACGAGAACTGCTTTTTCCTTAGTTGCGCCTGCTCTACTTTCCGAAGAGAATGTGGATATAATGATTAGGTTAGGACAGGACTAGCGATAAGGTAATCGCTTTCGCTACGCCTCATTTTTAGGACCATATGAATTTTAGACGTCACAGACATTCGTGCCTTTGAACAAAAATAAATAAATCGAATGAAAATCGAGTTTTAATTTACATAAAATATACTATCAAAGAGGGAACGGTCTTTAAAACTATATTCACTATGTGAAAAGACTCGAATCGAAGACAGGCGAATGGTTCGTTATCAACGTCCTGGAAGGTCTGTGATCTCAAGGAAACAGCATTTCAAATCCGGTTCATCTCTTATTTATTTTAAACAAATATGCAGTGGTTTATTATACAAAAATATTACTAACACATACAATTGAATCTACATTTACATTTACTTAACACATGAATTTACCCTTTAGTTATAATGCAATTGACACAACAACGATTTTTAATTAAGTCCGATTTCAAAACAAACAAAAACAATTTATAATTACTTGTGAAGCCAGCCAGCTCTCTAGCCGAAGGGCTCCGACACACGACTGTCCGCCAAAAATAAAATTAAGCTTTAACCACTGTAGGTTCTTCCCTTTTTGTCAAAAATGGACCCGTCCAGCGGACGAGTCTATTAGCAGCGTCCGCTTCCCAATTGAAGCTACAGCCCTTTGGCGGTTAGCAACCGTTCGCTTTTAATCACAACAATCCCTGCCAATAATTGGAATACTAAGAATCACTGCCATTAAAGCTGGGTGCTGTCAGTTACGGACCCTAATAAAACTTAAACTTAACAAAAAAACCAGGGTGTGTCATATGATTATCAATTCACATTTGACACTTAGATAGCGGAAATCGAAAAGAAAACAACGACCTCTAGGCTTTGAATTATGATTTAAATTTGTTGAACTTTCCACATGATCGCTGTTTGACTTGTTGATCGATAGTTCAATCACATTTTTTCTTCAGTAAAATCATTAATTACTGTCTTTAGGCATTGTTAGATTTCATTCATCCGTAACTGGTTTGGTATCTTAATATCGCTTGTGTGAGTGTTGGTAGTATAATGATAATAAACAAATTTACATCCTGTTTCATATTTATTATTATCAATCATTGGCGGCTGTTGTTGTTTACATACTGCTGGACGTAGGCCATTCTGGATTGCGTCTTATTTGATCCATCTAATTAATTACAAGACTAGTGATGTAAAAATCGACGTATAATAAGAATATCTGAAATAATGTCGTCACTGTACTGGAATGGAAGAAAACACTTAATCGAAAAAATTACATATTGAGTTAGCTATACCAAAATGTTTCTTATGTCGAACTCTACAGTATGAAAGACTACACTTATTTTTATTTATAAGAAATAAAGCACAATTTATTTGTACTACTTCCACTGATCGGTTTTGCTCATCACGAGCACGAGCAAAACCATTCCTGATCATTATATACATGTGGAGGTAGTACGAATAAATTATTTTCTTATTTTTATAATATAACTAATGAGGTCCCGGCATGCGTTGCAATGCCACTCAAATAAAGAAAGGGTTTGTGTTTTAATTCTGTTTATTGAAGTGCTTTTGGATTAGAGATCTGCACGGGCCGAGATTTTATAAAATTACCTGGTTTGAGCCCGTCATATTCAGGCCAGGTTCGACCCGAGCCCGGAGTCTCAATGTCACACCTGTTACCCGAACCCGACCCAAAACTCAGATTCATTTTTCTCAGCCCGAAAAAAACCCGGCTTTTTTTTAATATAGTAATTCATTTGTGCTTTTCAAACAATATATGTTATTGTTTCCATATTTCTAACGATATTCATAGCACATGTGAAATAAATTATTTAAGTCATGAAAACTATTGCCTTATGGGTGACTCATGACCCGAACATAGTACGAAATATTTTTCTTAAATTTGAATTCCTTACCCGGGCCCGTGCAGACCTCAATTTTGGATTTACAATATTTTTTGTTTTTCATCTGGTTTAGAGATATCGCTAGTTGTACGTATTTGATTTTTTTTTTAGATTTCAGATTAAAAAATTTTTCTTCAGAAACCTTCACAGGTGTGCGCACAACAACTCACCAAAGTTTAATCGAAATCGGATGAATGGTAAAGGAATGCATAGAGAACAAACAAACAAACAAACAAATCTTCATTTTTATATACATAGATTCTATGGCAACCCTAACCCTGTCAGGGTCAGCAATAAAATAGTCTACAACATTAAATTAGTATTGGCTATAATAAAACTGTTCATATATCACCTAAGCGTAAACTTCAAATTATTCACCATTAATCAAGTTGCCTTAAGAGATTTTAAGATTAAAAATGCATTTCATGACTGCATATAATTTATTTGCCAAATAAATTTCATTTTACTAACAGATAAATTATATCTGATAGGTAAAACAATCGTGTAGCTACAAAGATAAACTTGTATGAATTGCTCTGTAGGCAGGAAGCTAAAACAATATTTTATTTGCAATCGTAAATTATTTTTAATTGCATTGACTTGTTTATACAATATAAAAGTTACAATTTATGTTTAAAAAAATTAGTGATCATGATCATCATCATCAGCAAGCTTTTTCGTCAATGTTCATCTCAATGAAGGCTTCTTCCAGTAGAAAAATGGATTTATGGTCCAGAAAATTTAAATTATCAACATATTGTAATGTTGTACATTACAAATTGTTTATATAAAAATGGAATAGTTTGGATTAAGTATACCAACTAAAATTTAATAATTGAAAGTCCACGCAATGGCAATTTTGTGTTAATTGCGGCGGCTCGACTTAACCAATCAAGTCGTGCCGTGGTGGACAAGAAAGAACCAATAAGGTCATTTCAAAAAGAAGGATAGGATCGGATGACTTCCATCAGTGCGCTGCTCGGTTGGGTAGCCCTTGGACGACCACCTCTGCGGTTGAACGCCAGACCTGAAGTCTTTAAATTACGTCGCTCCTATTCTGGCTTAATTATTCTTCAATTTGAAATGACCTTATTGGTTCTTTCTTGTCCACCACGGCACGACTTGATTGGTTAAGTCGCGCCGCCGCAATTAACACAAAATTGCCATTGCGTGGACTTTCAATTATTAAATTTTAGTTGGTATACTTAATCCAAACTATTCCATATTTATATAAACAATTTTTAATGTACAACATTACAATATCTACGTACATACATATCGTCACCATATTGACTGTGCTTCGGCCAATTGATGTAACCCTCAAAAATACGGAAATTAGTTAATGATTCATTTTAAAGACGACAGAGCAGGTCTCGGCCAAATGATGTAATTTAGAAAAATAAATTGAACACTTTTTGGAAGGGAAACATCATTTTATATTGGTTTTGGCTTCAAAAATTCTGATCCGGCCGCTTGATGTAGGCCAATATTATATCGACACTTCCTTCTTATAATCCCGTATCTGCAGACATGACATACAGTAGTGCATTTCAAAGATTCATAACGCATTTCACTATAAAATGTTTTCGTTAAAAACAGTTTTTACTCTCTCCTGAACGGTTTAAATTACAATTCAAACATCCTAGATTACGATTCTTGCATAAACAAATTGAAAGTAAATTCATAAATTGAAACTAGGGCATTCAATCCCGGAATTTCGGGATTCAAAATTTTCCAATCCCGTGATTCCGATTAAATTTGGCAACAAATTATTTCGTCAGTATCTAATTCAATTAACGGTCAGTAAATATCAAAGAAACGGTCAGTAAGAAATGCATAAAACGGTCAGTAGAAAAATAAAAATAGTAAGTAAATATTAAAGATATGGTCAGTAAATATTAAAGGAAGGTTAGGTTAGGTTGTTGACCTAAAGTAAAAAAGATAAACTAATTAATCTGATTTAGCTTATATACGTACGCATTTCATTAAACCATTTTGAGTGGTAAACAATTAAACTGTTTTAAAATTGTACATTGAGAAAAGTTTATTTTATTTATGATTTCAATAAACATGCACCAATTGCCAAGTAAATAAAGTTTTGGTTAGGATTAATTTACCATTTTATCTAAATTACTGACCGTTTATTTTATTATCATAATTACTGACCTTTTTGATTAATTACTAACCCATTACAGCCCATTAAATTTGTGTCCACAAAATAGTTTGTCAATGAATGAACTGGTATGAACAGTGTTATCCGAAGGTATGTAGTTGTGATTTATAATGTCTGTTTTAAAATTACAATTTCGGAATTTCGAAAGTGTTTTTCTAGGGAAGCAATGTTTTATTTTTTTATACATAATAACATTAAGAGCCTTTGTGATATTAACCCTTCTTGTTTGCGTTATCCCCCTTAAAATAAGACAAGCAATAAGCACCATTCATCGTAATAATATTAATTATCTTTGTTGAAATACTTTTATAAGACAAAAAATACATGGCCAAAAATGAAACCGACAGTAACAATTGAATCCGTGATTGTAAAAACGTATAATTTACTTATTTTAATGCTCAAACATTCATCAAACAAGTCGGAAGACTTGGAAGCGTCTTATTAAGTGGATAGAGCAGTTAAGCACGCTTTAACTTACTTGGTAGAACTCCATTAAAATAAAGTAGAAACAGAAAAGTATTTAATTCTACATGAGTTATAAGATAAGTTATATTTACATAATTAAGGACAGCTTTGACGGCGACGTAATGACACAACAATGCTTTAACTTCTTTTTACCATGTCCGCTCCCAACGTGGAGTATATGGCATATGGAGGTTTTCTATGAGAACTGCTTTTTACTCAGTTACTCAATCTCTCATTTATCTCAGAGAGTAGGGATTGAAGGATAGGGCTAGGACAGTACTAGTGGTTTGAGAATCGATAGTAGAAAAGTGTTTTAGACATCACAAACATTCATGACTACAAACGGAAATCCATAAATCGATTGAAAGATCCATTTATGAATCTGTCCGCGTCGGTACTTGAACCTGAGACGTCCGTAATCGTAGTCAACAACGTCACCAATCGCTTTACTTTCTCTCATGACATTCCAGATTCCCTCAGCTCTGCTGATTGCAACCTGCGGATGGTACCCGATGATCGTCCGGGACGCCAGAATCCCACCGCTCCTGCTTGCCCATGTGACTCAACCAGTTCCAACGTCTCTGACTGACCGCTGTTGTGATGGGGCACTGCTTTGTTCTTCTTCTACATAATTTTATCTAATGATCTGGACCGGTTTCGCTCATCTCTAGTATTTTTACTGATGAACAACAATGTTTTAAATAAACTTATGTATTTCATTAACTAAATTTCGAAGATGATGGAAGTTTTTTCACCCAATTTATGGATTGTTATTTATTTGAAAAATTTTGAACAATAATTGAAGTTTGGTCAAAAACAGATAAGGGTGACCTGAGGCTTTACATGTCATCCGGTTACCTCTGACTACATTGTTTTCACACTCATTTAAAAAATGGCTTGTACATACTTCATTGTTTGTCTAATTTTATTGACGTTAAACGAACGCGGTCTTGTGATATGACTTTAAAAAACAATCAAAATTTTTATCCTTATATGATATATGGTCTTTCTACAACCTTCGATTCATTTATTATTGATACCAGTCGATCGGTATATCGATGACCATTAAAATATGTGCGTGCATTTTTTTAAACATTTCATACGAAACGAAGGACAAGCTCTCTACTCATTTGTAAGGCAATCAACTAACAAATAAATAATTTATTACTGCCTACAGTACAGAGTACACGCCGACCAATCTTGAGCTCTGATAAGCACGATATTTGATTCTGTCATTTGGGTCTGTTTATCATAAACACGAAACATTATAAATTAAACGAAATTGAGAACTAACTCATTAGCATCCAATATTTTTTGACCCACATCTAGGAATTCAAACTATTCGTCATTATCTACTATTCGAAAGTATGAAAATTATATTAATAATTCGGAAAAAAGGAGAGGCCCGTGGCGTCCTTCACCTGGTCACTCCAACGAGACGGGATCTTTTGGCGTCTCATTTTGCCTTCGACTTTTCCTGTGACGATGAGCTTCTCGATACGAGTCTATACGCTCGAATGTCTATCCTGGATATGTAACTTGTTCAGGATAAATCCGTTTGTGCGTTTGGCAGTACTTGGTATTCGAAGCATCCTTCTCCAGTACCTCATTTCAAATGCGTCTAGCCGTCATCAAAAGAACAATGGCACTATTCGAATTCAAAATATTAACTGACACCTCCACATTGCGCCAACGTTACCAGAAACTTCCTCGCATCACCTCTCACTGTACAATTAGTGGAAAAAACAGGCATGGCCAAGCAAATATAAATAAAGTTAGTTAAGTTATTTATTTAAATTCAATTGTCAATAAATATAGAATCTTGTTGTAAATATTCACAAAACTTGGCCGGGTCCGTTTAGGTTTCTTATTTTTTCTCAGTTTTACTGTTACAGGGTTGAGGCAGGTTCTTTGCAAACAAAAAAGACCACGTTTTTACCTAAAAGATCTATCCGTTTATGACTGCGAAGTCGAGTGTAGGTTTAGCGACTAGGGGTTGGTAAGTCGACTCGAAGTAATACTCGCTTCATGTTGTTAAATTTAAACTGTGTATTTTAGACTTGTTTTCTTGTAACTGTTACTAACATGAATAACTGTATTAAGCTGTGTATTGTACAACTAAATACAATAAAAGATATTCACTTGAGTTGAGCTGGCGTTTCTAATCGATTTAATCACCCTGTATGTTGAAAATTGGGATTAATCTTTCGTCTGTTTCTGCACTCCTGTCCGAGAAAGTTTACAAGAATATATTTAATATAGATAAACAAATCAAAAGCATAACTCAAAAAAGACAACTTTAGACTAATAACACTGTCTTACAGTGGTGCGATATAAACAAAAACGCTATATTTTCAGCCCTCATACAAAAGTAAAATTAAGGACAGCATTATTTATATTATGAGATATTTTCTACGTTGACTGTAGAGTGAAATGAAATACAATAACAAAGTCAATGCCAAAATTTAGCTGTTGAAATAAGTATATTATCATTAAACAAAGTTGCACAAATTTAATGAATGAAATGAAATCATTGAAACAGCTGTTTACCATTAGCAACTTTACCGCAAAATTTACATTAAACTCTACATGGATTCATATTATGCAATGGTTTTAATGGGTCACTTCGCTAAATGGTAGCATTGTAGTTCAGTCGAAGGCTTTAGTTAACGAAAGCCTTAGGGCAGGTTGCGCGGGTCAAAGAAGGGGCGTTTTTTTTTCTAAAGCATTCACTTCGCAGTTTTTATAAAGGTACTGAATTAATCACTTCTTTATGTGCAGTAATTTTAGTTTTGGGCGTTTGGAATTATAATTATTGAATTAATATTCGATACACAGCAAAAATAGTCGCTGGAATGCCATACGGAAATAAACAATTGAAATTGCCCAAATCATATTTTTTTAATTGAATATTTGCCGTGAAAAAATGTAATGGTTTTGAAAAGTGAACAATGTATAACATATGGACTCTTAGTAAAACATCTGAACAAAAATTGTTCTTACTAGATTGTTATTTATTCACTCAACCACTCCTTTTCAGAGAGGGTAAGAATAGAATCAGGAAAAGACTGGTAGTAAGCTAATCGCTTCTGCTACACTCCGTCTTAAGGATATTATTGGTAAAGGATTTAAACACCAAGGACATCCATAATTGTAATAAGTTGATTTATAAAATTAGCCGGATGGAGATTTGAAGTCTTGGACACCCATACACCGAATGTCTTCATAACTCCGTTACACGACCGGTTATAAAGGGAAAATAAATTATACGCCAAAACTAATTATAATTTAAGATATCGACTGAGGGTGCTTGATGGAATTTCAATATCAAATTTGAATTATTGAAATTTTGTACATTTCTATGTATTTCGTCACTAACGACCCGGGTTTTGCCTTTCGGGATCTTCAGGCATTCGAACACACGAATGGTGTCCATGTAGTTTCGTAATAATAATTTGACTTATCACTATCTCTATCGCAGAACCTGATTTGGATATGAGCAAGAAGGATACAAGAGCATGCGCCGCATGCCCTTGCACCTCGCTTGCACCTTCACTTTTCATATGATTGAGCGAGAAAGAGATAAAGCCATCGCAAGCGTCTGATATATATATATATATATTATTTTTTTCCATGTCCGTTCCCAATGTGGAGCATATGATCTCTTAATGGAGGTATCTTAGCAGAATTTTTTTACGAAAACTGCTTGTTACTCAGTTGCTCAACCTATATTTTTTTTCGAAAAGAGTAGGGATAGAAGGATAGCGCTAAGACAGGACTAGTGTTTAGCTAATCACTCTCGCTACGCCCCGTGAGGATGGGATGGGTGGGAAGGAGAACACAGACTTCGAACGGAAATTCATAAATCGATTAATAGGTCAATCTTTGCAAACCGTCCGCACCGGGAATTGAACCCGAGACATCCGTAACGATAGTCAGCGACGCTACCAACTGCGCCACGGACACCTACATATATGAACATGTAATTTAAGACATCGACTCAGGGTGCCTGATGAAACTTCAATATCAAACATGAATTATTGAGATTTTGTGGCGAAACCCGGGTCGTTAGTGACGAAATACATGGAAATGTACAAAATTTCAACAGATCAAATTCAAAAACTAATTTAATTTTTTGCAATTATTTATAGTTCCATATTTATGAATGTATAGTTAAATATTGGTCATGCTGGGATTAATGCTAAGTTATATGAGTTTAAAACTAAGCCACACCCATATTGTCCGTGTGGTGATAGAAATTAAGATTTTTAGCATATTCTGTGGGATTGCCCAAGTAAGTCCTTTGAAAGAGATATACTGTATTTATCCTGCAGAAATAATCGCGATGGTCCTATCGAACATCCAGATTTAGTTTCTTTTCCAGAAAACTTCTATCGACTCAAAAAATTTGCGGTCTCAATAATTATAGAAATCATTTTTATATATAATGATTTTTTTGTATCGCCATTTGTATGTTTAAGTTAACTTTTGGTGGATGACTTTAATTATTTACTCACTTGTTTTATTAATATTCCTCATTGTTACTGTTTATTATAAATATCTACACAGAGACATGATCTTCGGTTTGATACAAAAATGTTCATTGAATAATAATAATAAAAAAGTTGAATATTTAAACGCCTATGAGACCACGGTGATCAGAAAATGACTTAGTTTTTGTTCTACTTTTCAGGATTGCAATCCCGGAATCAATATTGACATTCATTACTATTCACTCTTATTTTAAATTATCTATGTAAAAGTTTTGTACTGCTGATAAAGATAATATGCCATGATCAAATCGAAGTACACCCGAGTTTTTTTTCCACGGTCTAAGAAAACGGACCAGTTATTTTTTGTGCTGATTTTTTCGCTTTTACACGGATACAAAAAGTATTATTAAATATCATATATGTTTGCATATATTTAAAAGCACATTTTGTGAACATTGGAATCGTCATTTTTTTTTCCATTTGGAAAATTTGAAGAAGCAGGTATTCTTGACATGCATAACTTGTTATTGTTTGACATTTAGGTTGTTCTTCTATGTTTCGATTTCATTTTTTAAAGTCTTTTTACCGAATTTCATAAATGAATTTATGTAGCTGCTGCTATTAAAAATTTGTTGTAACTGCAAACAAATCTGCACCGGTGAAAAGGATGGGAACTGGAACGGACTGAGCAAAGAGTGCGAAGCTATTTTTTACGGTTAAGTGTTATTAAATACAGTATATATATATTTAGAAACTATTCAGCTTTTTGTGAATATTAGAATCGTCACTTTTTCTATTTATCGCTTTTTAAAATACAGGTATTCTTGACGCATGCATGACTTGTTATTATTTTTACAAATTTATGTTGTTCTTCTATGTTTCAATTTTATTTTTTCTGAAGTCTTTTTACCGAATTTAATAAATGAATTTCTACATTCAACAACCCAAAATGAATTTTTCTCAAATATTGTTGTTCTTGAAATGTTACGAATTCCTTGTAGCTTAGTGCAGTCGGATATTTTCAAACTGTTTTTTATACTAGTGGGACGCACGTCATAGATGACGGCATCGAAATTTGAATACCGAATGTCTAAAGTAGCTAGTTTTATTTTTTTATTATAATCAAAATGGATACTTACATGTGATATGTGATGATCATAAAACGCCTACAGCCCGGTCTGGGCTATTGTAGTTCGATAATTTTGTATTTTAGGAGTGTTTTAAATAATGTTACCTATCTCCTTATGTGCACCTAATCCTTTTTAACACACTCAGGAAAATATCCCCTGTGAAAAAAGAGAATAGGGTGTATTAGTTATAGTTAGTCTACAACCGATTGCATTACGGAACGACACAGTACTTCCTCTAGGCCATGGCGATCGGAAGTATGTCATTAAAAATATCGCAAATTTTAAATTAAGAGAATAAGATGTGTATAATTATTTAAATCAATAAATCAATCGGCACCTAGTGAAAACTGCCATGTAAATTAATTTCGACATTGAATTCAAGTTTTTCATACTGCACAGGCAAATCAAGTTTTTCTGTCGCTTTTTTTACACTCTTCCATTACGTTATTCGTCGTAAATCATTTACAACTCTCATTATATTGCATTTTATGTAACTCTGCATCCTGTTTTAGTAATATGATGTAAGTATAACTCTTGTATTATTATATTGAATTGTTGAATCAAGTACAGCGAATGCCGTAAATATCGTCACCGTAATATCATCACGTTGGTAATATATTGACAGTTCTGAGTAAGCAGCAAATAAAAATTTTAGCTCGTTCGACAAAAAGTCTTTATCCTTGCTATTTTATGTTACATAGATAATTATAATATCAAATATAGATGGGTTTATACCAATCTAACACTAATCAAGTTAGGGATCATTAGACAGGGTAAATTGCTTGACTAGAAACCTGCATTAACACGCTGAGTCCCGGAGTCGTGTTTTCACGTGATACAACAACCATCGCTTGAGTCCCGGAACCGTGTTTTCACGTGATAGACCAGCCTATCAAAAACAGTAATATTTGAGTCATCAAGCGATACGTATTACATGGGGAATCCTGGTTATAGTCAACACTTAAAACTTTCCAAAACAGTCATCTAATTTGTGTCATCGCCAAAATAGGTTTTGATTTTATTGAATTAAAATATTCCTTCTTCTGGAGACGATATAACGGTGACCCCGAGTTCTCTAAAAGCTAGAGTGTCGATCTACAAGATATGTCTAAGCACATAATGATACCGACACTGTCAACAGAAAAAAACAATCCTTGTAGAACATGCAAGGTGTGGGCAAAGCATAAGAAAAGGATTGAGACTCGGTACATGTGTAAACATTGTGAAAATGTTGGCAACTTTACCATACCAAAATTAAATATTAAAATGTTTTAAACAATTCCAAAAAGTTTCATTTGATTTCATCCACCATTTCCATAGATATAACACTTTTAGTAAACGCTTAAGAAAGATGATATTTCTTCAAAAATGGGCCAGGCACAGGGGATGTTTTACCTGATTTTGGCCGGAGCTGACAGTATAGTTACTGTTAAAATAAATTGTCGTGTTTTTTCAAACTGTTATAATTAATGCACCTACTGAGTTATTCCAGACAAAGAATTGATATCCAAGAATTTGATTATGCGCTTACCTAGTTTCCGTTTTTATTTACCAACTTCTGCCAGTACGGTGACGATATATCGATACCTCGGTTCCAAAGTGTAATAATTCAAAACGTACAATTTTGAGATAATACGGAAGATTTTGAGCAACCTTAATCTCTTACTGTACATCTAATTTTTGTAGATTTTAATGAAGTTCTAGGACTATCTAAAAACATATTGATATTTATAATATCATCAATTTGGGTAACTTTGCTCATCGGTATAAGATTGGCCCACTACATGGAAAATGGTGCTGTTATAATACCATGATAATACTAATTACATATGAATATTTTTAGTTAAGTAAAGACATTGAGTAGCGCCTGGTGGAAAAATATGAATTAATATGCAACATAATTTGTTTTATTGTTGAATTTGTAAGCTGTCAGCTTGGAATGATAAAACACAATATAAAAAATTAGATTCCAAAAATGTGTTTTATTTTAAGAACTTAATAAAGTCAATATTTTTGGGTGTTCTTGTACATGACAAAGTACGTGGTGTCCTTTTGAATAATATTGTTCTGATTTAAATTATGTTGACTTAGTGAGTGACGAAAAATTTATCGATGTCATTCGTTTTTTCATATATACAATGACAGCAAAACCACGTACGTTTTGTCTTATTTTTTTTCACTTACCATTTATATGATTTTCATTACTCATATAATGATAATTATGTTATGAAAAACTAAGTAAGCACCCTTTTTTCAAAAAATATAAAAAAAAATTCAGTAGCGCTGTCGACAAAGCAATGATCGAAGAAAATTCTCACGCCCTTGTGACGAACTGTGCTGATCTTTAAATTATGCACAATTGAATGCAAAAAAAATGTATCAATAAAAAAAATGAGTTCATGTATAATAATGATATTTTTTTTGTAACCATGTACGTTCTAAATTTGGAGAATATGGGTTCTTTATATAGAAGTTGTTCTACACGAATCTGCTTGTAACCTAGTCGTTAAACCTCTCTTTAAGGAGATAGTGATGATAGAAGAATAGGATAAGGACAGGAGTAGTGGTAAACTAATAGCTTTCACCACGCAGATCGTAGACATCGAAACCTACCGTATTGGAATTACCTGTGAGCACCGCAGCAGCCGACATTGGTGTTGATCACTTGGCTACAGGGCCCAGAAAATAAAAAAAATGTAATTCGAACTGAAACAATAATTTAGAATTGATAACCTTCGGTTTAGTAGATTAGTCGTGGATTTTTTCAAACACAACTAATTATTTGTTACTAATTCTATAAATAACTAATTCTGTAAATGATCAGTAAATAAGTTCCATACAAATAAATGTTGAGTGAGGTTTAAATAAAAAACTAATCGTTTTATATAAATACGTTACCATTTAATTTATTAACTGACCATTTTATATAAACTACTGACCGTTTATTTTTATAACGGACCACGTGTATACTGACCATTTATCGAATTAGTTACTGACCATTTATTATTTCTCACTGACCAAAAAATTGAAATACTTACTGACCGAATAAATACAGGCATTGCCGATTTTAGTAAGATCAAGTTTATTTTATTTTGCCAATTAGTTCAATCAGTTAGACATGTCAAGGCTTTTCATATTCATAACAAATCGGCTGAGTGACGCAGCTGAAGAACGACAGATTCCATCTCATGAACATGATTGAGAGTTTGTTTTGTGTGTCTCTTCAAGGATGCTTCACTGGACGAAATTCTTTGAAGAAGCTGATGCTCATCCGAGTTTGTCGAATCATGACAAACTGATATCAAGGTCATTCAACACAACAATTTGACAAAGTGGTATATTTTTGATACAATAACCTAAAATTAGACACGCAGTTATGCACTGCTGGCTTTAGTATTGTAATATAATTCCAATGGACGGAAAGAATTGCACTCGATATTCTGGTGACCGAGCGCTGTTTAATGAAGCAAGGCAATACAAATCACATCTCTAATTGCATTTTCCTGATGATGTGCAAATTGATACATCTTGTTTACGTATCAAATAAGACTGCGATGGCAAATATGTGACACGCGTTCCCATCTTAACACGCGAAGAATTTTCGAAGGCATATCTAAATTTTTTTTCTTAATATTTATACATTTATAACAGAAATAAAAATTAAATCAATTTAAAATGATGTTGGTGTACGTTATGCGACAGCACTGGACTGTTGATGTTACGGTAGGCCATCAGTGTGAAATACACAAAGTTCCAAGCGATCAATGGAGCATGTTCGTCGTTGAATTTTTTCTATAAGTATTGAATCGTGTGTATTCAATGACTAGAAAATTTACGAAAATAGGAATATTCAGCAACATGTGTACTAATTTACAATCAGCGACATATCAGTTTGATATAAAATGCTAATAAATGTTTTTATATTTCCTTATTTCTTTTCATTTTATCGACAGTCCCTACGTATAATCCTGTATCTGTAAACATGAGATTTTACAGGAGAGCATTTTTAAGATTCATAACGCAATTTAAAAGTAATGACTACATGTATCTTCTTCAAAATTGGGGCAGTGCTACTATTTTAAATCTAATTTGTCCTGTTGTTTGACGCCTGCCCATAAAACTGAAAATGTAAACAAAGAAAATGCGAAAGACTTATAATCACATATTTTACACTCACGTGATTATAGGTAGGGAGTGTTGTTATGTGTATCGTTTTTTAAATATTCAATAAAAATCATGTAATCAGTAATGAATTTAACTACATACGTATAAATATATTATTTGCTGATTTTTTTAATATTCAATAAATATTATTAAGATTATATAGATGATGTTTTTCCCAATTGACGTAACCCTCAAAAAATACGAAAGTGATTCAATGATTGTATCTCATTTTAAAGACGACAGAGCAGGTCTCAGCCAAATGATTTAAAATAGAAAAACATAATTTTACATTGGTTTTAGATTTAAAAATTCTGATTCGGCCACTTTATGTAAGCCACTATTATATTGACACTCTATACGTATAATCTCGTATCTGCATACATGAGAATTTACAGGAGTGCATTTCAAAAATTCATAACGCAACTCACCGTATAATGTTTTTGATAAATACAGTTTTTCTCCCTCCTACACAATTTCATTTTTGAGGGCTTCATCAATTGGCCAAAATACCGTTTATATTATGTGTACTAAATAGGAATGGCACACGCCACGAATTAAAAAAAAACATGACTTCTTTTGACACGCCGACCAAACCCTATTTACCATCCCTGAACTAGACGCTTCTTATATTCATTATGCAATTACTCAGGATACCACGTCCATTGTTTGATATCGGTATTATATCATGTTCTTAATTGACGATCCTGAATAATCTAATCATAAAAATTGTTGTTTCTAGGGCTCCACTTATTCATGTGAATGAAACTATCAAACAATATTGATGTGTGTCAGCATCAATTAGGTTTTTTTTTTTGAATAATTATAATTGATTTAAATACGTCAAGTCTACAACGTTGACAAGAAAAAAAAAAATTACTTCGTGATGAGTTTATGTGTATTTAATATTTTTTTTCACTTTTAGGGTGTTAATTGTCAATTCTTAGTGGAAATGCATTATATTTTAAAAATAAAACACAATTTTGACATGCACAACTGATCATCTAACTGACATTGGTTGATAATGCTGGTGATGCTCAAAACCAGTCTTGATCATTATTAAAATGTGAAATTAGTATAAAACCAATAATTGTGTACCAGTTTTAACCCTTACGGTGCGAGCCGTTTTCTAACGAATTTATTTTCAACCAATTGATCTGTTAAAACGCTAAAAATAGATCAATTTCAAAAGTAAAAATCGAGAATTATCTGAAATATATATTAGTTATCCCAAATACATCAAAAAGTAAACCAAACTCGTCGCATCGCTAAAATAAATCGAAGGAAATGAATAAACTAAAAACTATTTAATCTACGACTTGGAAAGCAAAATGGCTTCGGCCGGTCTTCATATACACCGAAAACAAGCACACAAGCAAGCACGAAGCCGCATAAGTATGTGAAATACATAAGGCTGGCGATTAATGCTGCGTATCGGCAGTTCAAAGCTAAACTTCGAACGACTGAATATCGAGAGCTCTTTTCAAATATATATTTCCTTTTGTTCTATTTAGCATTTTCATGATCTGTTGCCGAATTTCTCTACCTAAAGGTTTGAACTATTTTTCAAAGCGTAAATCTACAAGTGTTTCTTTCTTGTTTAGCTGGAAATACTAGATAAAAGTCCTGGGCATGTAAACATTTCTAGCGCGTTAATCGAGTTAAAATATTATTTTCTTGATAAAAAGTGGCGTTACATTGCTTTTGTATGTGGGTGCACAGTAAAATAATATCATTCAACAGGTACCTTGTATACGGACATATACGGATGTAATTTTTTTGAAATGCAGGGTCAACGTGTCATACATACAATATCATTCCATACGATTGACAGTTGACATTTTTTTTAAAATTCTATTTACGCAAGAGATTTAGGCTTAGTGATAGCGTAGGTAGTTTGGTTCATTTCGACTTCTACTAATGACTCTAATTATAGATCGAAATGTTACCCTTGATTTAGTAGAGATTACTTATATCTCATATATCAGTGCTTCCCAAACTTTTTCATTCTACGGCCCACAAAATTTGAAAAAAATAATCCACAACCCCAAAAATTAAATTAATTTAGCTATCGAAAGCTTTATTAGATCGACTGATTTTTGACCAATTGATGTAACTTCTAAAATTGAAATTGTTCAGGGGAGAATAAAAACTATTTTTATCGAAAAATTATATGGTGATTTGCGTTATGAATCTTTGAAATGCACTCCATTAAATTCTCATGTTTGCATATACGGGATTAAACGTAGCGAGTGCCGATATAATAGTGGCTTACTGCCAGTGGGGAGGGTAGAATTTTTAACCTAAAACTAATTTAAATGATGTTTCCCTTCCAAAAAGTGGTCAGTTTATTTTTATAATTTACATCATTTGATCGAGACCTGCTCTGTCGTCTCTAAAATGAGATCTAATCATTAACTTATTTTCGTATTTTTGGAGGGTTACATCAATTGGCGAAAACACCGTCGATATATAATATACTACTATCTACAGTTATCTCAAAGACAAAAGTTGAATAAAATTCCAAATAATATGTTTTTATAGAAAGAAAGAATATTTGCATTTATTTGTTATTTGTCGGCGTCCGTGGCGCAGTTGGTTGCGGCGCTGGCTACGGTTATGGACGTCTCGCGTTCGATTTCCGGTGAGGACGGTTTTTATAAATTGATCTTTCAATCGATTTATGGATTTATGTTCGTAGGCTGAGTGTAAGTGATTAGCTAACCACTCGTCCTGCCCTAGCCCTATAGTTATATCCCAACTCTCTTCAAAAAAAGAGAGGTTAAGCAACTGAGTAACAAGCAGTTCTCATAGAAAAATTCTGTTAAGATACCTTCATTAGGAGACCATAAGCTCCACATTGAGAGCGGACATGGAAAAAAATGCATAATTAAATACTTATAATTTTACTGAAACATTTTGCGGTCCATAGACAGGGAAGCACTGTTATATAGCACACTTTTATGACAGTTGGTATTTTCCTGACTTGTAGTAGACTGGTCAAAGTCGCTTTCTTTGATTCGAATTCCAGAAATGGCATTACCATTATCGGTTTCCTCAATTATTAATTCATACATTTGTGTTGAAAGGTATGTATGTCTAAGCCTTCAAACCCATCCGATTCTGAAAACAGGGCACAGTGAGAATAAGCAACTATTATTCTTTTCTTAGCTCCATTCTTTCATCTTCACACTCTCCGAAAAAATTACTAAATTAACGAAGAGTTCTGCAACGAATGCTGTTGAGATGCTTCCACTAGGAATCTGTAAAAGCACAGTCCTGAAGATTGTGTGATGCCGCGACTGTTACTATTTGAAAATATCTGTGATACTATTATTTTTTATATCTAATTAAAATGTATTTCTACCATTCGGGAATGATTGCGGCATTTGGAGAAGTTGCTACATAAAGTGTCGCACTATTAGGTAGAATACTCAAAAAGTGTCCGCACCTTGTCATCTGTCTCGTCGCTATGTTGAAGAAATCGAGTGCGTTCTTTTGCAGTTTATGACATTTTCAACGCGATGAAACCAATTGACTCCGAGAATTCCCCGTATGAATAATTATTGCTCAAGCTTTGAAAACCAGTTGGAAATACGCAAGCGGTTGCAAGTAGCAGCATAATTTCTCTTTTTTTTAAATGAATTATCAACTACTTATTTGTGTTTAAAGTACACAATATATATCGAGAATTTCTTCTACAAGTCCATCTTACATTTGTAATCATTAGTTAATAAACATAACTAGATCATCAGTGACTGGTAACTGAGGCCATGGTGTACATCAGGCATGTCAAACACGCGGCCCACGGGCCGCAAGCTGCCCTCCGGCAAATAGTTGGCGGCCCGCCGAGACATCTTGGAAAAATATTTTTTTTAATTGTAAAACAATATTAATTCTTTAATTTGATATTAACAAATTTAATTTTACTTGCATAAAATTTAGTTAAAATTTTGCATTCGAATAATTTGAGATATAGCAACACTACTCGTGAGATTAGCAGTGACGCCACAGATGATGTAAATATATTTTTACTTGCTGGCAGCACGGCCAGCCATGAAAACTGTTTACCAACAACTTTAAAAACATTTATCACATAAAAGAATAAATATTTGTCAATTTCTTTATAATTCGTATATTTTAAAAAAAATTTGAAATATTTTTTATTTGTAACGACTTTTATTTGGTCCAATTTTAAACATTGAAAACATGCGGCCGTCCACTGATGTTTAATATAATAATAATTTTATATGGCCCATGGTGCAAATCGAGTTTGACATGCCTGGTGTACATGGTGTAAGGAGTATAGGTGAGCTGGATCGTTGTTTTTGTATGGATGTTTGTGATGTCTAAATTCCCTCCGAACAATATGGTCGTAAAACAAACGGGGCATAGCGAAGCGATAACCACGAGTCTTGTCCTAGCCCTATACTTATATCCCTACTATTTCCGAAAAAGAGAGGTTGAGCAACTGAGTAGCAGAGCAGTTTCCGTAGAAAAACTTCTGCTGAGATACGTTCATTAGGAGTCCATATTCTCCACATTCGGAACAGACATTAATGTCTAGTTTGAATAAATTATGAGAGAAAACTAAAAATATTATCATAAATTATGTTTTAAATTTGAATTCTATTTTTACAAAATTATTTTTAAAATACATGGAAATGTACAAAATCTCAACAATTTAAATTTAAAATTGAAATTTCATCAATCACCCTCAGTCGATGTCTTAAATTATAAAATATATTTAAACGGAGTAAAAAACGGATAAATTCCATCTAAGCGATCAATTATTACGGGACGACAGTATAAACATGATTAATTAACGAAATAAAAAAGCCTTGGTGTATAAATTTATTTTAAATGCATTTAAATTGGGAGGCACGCCCAAATACCTCAATTATAATTGTTAAATAAAAAAGCCATCGATTTCCTTTCACATCCTTGTTTTGAAAGTTCATTTATTACCGTGTTGAAAAAAATGAGGCAAAATGTCAAACATTTAAACAAATTGATTTTGATTCGTTCAGTCAATCATGGATGAAAGAAAATAATCAATTTTGAAACAAATAACTACACAAAAAATGCTGCGTTGCTTATGGTTGTGTTTTTTTTTATTATTTATATAATGTACCTACTATGAGTATAGTAGCTAAGTAAAATATTTGTATTGATATTAAAAAAATATAGCCTTCATTATTTAAAAATAACAATGACTTATTTATTATTATTTTATTTCGATAAAAATTACTATAATTTTTGAAATTCTTGCGATATTCTCCCATGAAATTTGTTCGAGGATTTATTGTTTATTAGAAACCATTTTTAGGATCAAGATAGTTTGGCAAAAAATGCTTGTAATTGTAATAAAATATAATAAATGAGCTATCTTTTGCAAACATTTAGTTGGAACACATAGTTTGCTATCCTAAGTATGTCAAAGTTGTGAGTCAAATTATACTCCAAATATAACGAAAATACGTCAGGTGTCAGGTTGGTCTATGTCTTTAGACAAGTTAGACATAGACCAACCTTTAGACCTTTAGACATTAACATAGACCAAACTTTAGACATAGACCAACCTAAGAACTGGCATAGAATTAGTTATTTAGGTTGCACAAGTTTTAAAATTAAAAAACAACTCGCTGATAGTGTCAGACCGGCGTTCTATTGCAAAAATTCTCTAGGCAAATTACTTATTAACAATAAAGATAGAGTCCATTTTAAGAACAAATCTGGTATTTATAAATTACAATGCAGTGATTGCCAACATTTCTATGTGGGTAAAACCACACGTACATTAGATATAAGGGTATCAGAACATTTAGCTGCCTTTAGATTAAAAAAAGAAACTTTGACATTCGCAAATCACTTGCTAATGGAGAACCATACGTTTAATGCGGATGATGGAGTTAAACTGTTGCATAAAAACATGGGGGATCATAAATTATTTTATCAAGAAATTTTGGAAATCAATAGAGCCCAGTTAAATTACTTGCCAATTCTGAATGCGCAGCTGAACCTTCCTAATTCTACGTTGAAACACCTAAAAGATGTCACTAAACGTGGAATGATTGTATATATTGACCCTTTCGTCAAATTGCATCCCGTCGAAACCCACAATGCTATTACAATTGTAAAATCACTGGTAATTCCATAAGAAGTTGGAAAGCGGCAATTCCCCACTCTGTAAATGTGGTGTTTACAAAATAAGGATTAAGGCGATTCTCGAAATTCTAACTCAGGTATCAGTGTGGCTCTCAGACGTATAATATCTTACCTCGTAAATAATATTTGTCGTATTTGTATCTTCTATATAAACGTTAGACACTGTTTACTGTCTGTCAGTTCGAGTCCTTTCGTGTGCTCGAATGCCTGAAGATGCCGAAAGGCGAAACCCGGGTCGTTAGTGACAAAATACATGGAAGTGTACAAAATCTCAATAATCCAAATTATATATTACTGTATAAGTAATTATTACAAATAATATCATAATTAAATTAATTCAAGGTAATATACCATTTCAACAACTCTTTTTTACCATAGCGAGTGATGACAGTGAAATATGATACATTTTGAATAAAAATTTGTTACGCTTTTTAAAGATTTTATCAATTATATAATAATTATTGTTTATGCTAAGTTTATTCAGATGTGATGGCGTTTAGCTTAATTGGTTATATGTAATTCGTTAGGCAGTTTACCACACGAATTTTAACACCTAATTAAACAATTTTATCGGTTTCTTTGGCAAGAATATAAACAAACGAAAGTGTAATGCCAGAATGAATTAGATCACAACGCTTATTTATTTAGGTTTTAATCACATGTAAGTATTTATTATGTTTTATTCTACTTTATTAATATATTATTTACAATATTAACCTTCTCGTTTTCATGCTAAAAAAGTCCCTTTGGATCTCGTGCAGTCGCATTTAGTTACCGTATGGGTTTTGTCATATAAAGCGAAATGACAATTTCAAGAACTGAAATGTGGTTTAATGTACTATTAAGTAATTATTTTATGTCATATTTTGGGTGTAACACCTGAAATATATATATAACTATGCGAAATTATCTAAAAACGTAAGAATCGAAATTCTTCATATCAGAACAAGCTCGAGACGTATCTCGATGCCTTTTGAAACAAAACCGTTGCATACGGTACGCCATAGATCTCGGATTGTTACTCTACTATAATTTTGTATTTTGCGATGGTAAAATTTTCGATTTTTGTACGACCTATTTCACAGATAATTTAAAGGTTTAAAGGCCAAAGTAACTCATTGTTACACCATGAATACGGAACGGTTAAGTTATTGAAATTGGAAAAATGTCGCCACAAAGACAGATTTTCATTTGAAGATTAAACTCAGGAAAACAGTATCATGTCACAGAATTATTCTCACATTGAATAGGATGGCTCACCTCGGTCTGAAATAAAAATAATTGCGAATGGATATTCAGTTTTTTTTTAAATTTAATATTATACCGAGCATGTGGCCAAGTGCTCATAATATTCATCTTCTTCGGTTGTGGTGTCCACGTGGTTGAATCCCCATAAAGACGGTTTCATAGCTTTTTAGGAATCGTGTGACTAACTTTTTAAGAGTAGTACGACCAGTGAGAAAGTACTGTCGCCTGATTCTGTTTAATTAGTGGAGCGTTCTGACTGTGTCTGCGCTTTTTCCAGTGTTACCAACTCGTCTGGGTTGCCTTCCGTATTGATAAGTCTCCCACAACTTTATTTACGGATAAAGGTTGAAATGCATGGGTTTCTGTGATTTCTACATTTGCTCCCACCCATCTGTTCCTATGAACGAATAGTGAGAAGAATTAAACTCTTTTTTAGTCCCATCCTTCTGTACCCACCCTTTTCGAAAAAAAGAGATTGAATGTCAATCGAGTATCATAAAACAATTGTTGTTTTGATTCTCCATTAGAATTACATTGCAAAAATATACCATTTCTACAGATTGATTTGCCGAAGGCGTTTCAGCTCAGTTTTAGAAAATAATCGTCATGCAAAAAAAATCAGTTGATAATGCTCGCGATGAGCGAAACCTGTCCTGGGAATTATAAAAAGTTGAAAGTAGTACAAAACAAAATGTGTTTTATTTTTTAAAAAGATAATTCCTATCCACAAAGAATTGGCAGTAAACATCTTAAAAGTGAAGAATGGTTATTGTAAAATCAAGACCTTTATATCAAACAACGTTATCTACAAATATATATTTTTTTGATAACGTTATTTTACATTCTAGTCGAACAACACTATGTCAATCTTTTCTATTTTTTTTCTAAAATCGTCAGTAAAGTTAAACATTAACTACATATAGTTGCCCCTGTTTAATAGACAAATATTGTACAAGCTGTTAACGTTCTTGTCACAAGAAAAATCAAGTGTACATTAATACATAATAAATTTAAAAATATGAACATTAGGTTTAAAATAAACATTTACTTTGTATTGTTACAAGAAACATAAAAACATTTTTGGCTCTCCTGTAAAGTAACACTTTGGTAAATAGTGTTATTCTAAATTAAAGAATAGATTAAAAGCATTATCTGCAGCTGCACGATAGAATGTTTTCATTTTTGTATTGTATTTTTGATAATAATTTCAACTTTTAACCAGTAAATATTATTTCGTCGAAACGGGTAGAAGGATCTTCGGCTCTAGGATCTAGGATCACGGGATTCATAGATACTTATACACTGACACGATCTGTATATTATACACAAAGTGTATCAGTGTATTAAAACGTGCACATTTAAAAAGCGTATATTCTATTCGTGGAATTAAACCAGCAGTGACCATAGGCTATTTAAGCTGCATCAAAATACCATTTCGTCACAACGGGTATTCGATAAATCAATCCAATAAAACCATACCATATTCTGACATTTACCTTTATTCAAATTTATTGTGAAATCAATTGGATAGAAGTCGAATTAAACTGTGAGTCAGATTATGTTACCGTATCGAAATATTGATTTACTTTTGGGTAATTTATATGATCTGATAACGTATTAATATTATGACAGACTTTCGAGACTTTTGTTACAATATTTGATGGATGTTTTTGTTTGCTATATCGCACTCAGCAATTGCAATCTGCATTATGTGATATCGCCTTTCATGAAAGCTAGTGTTGATGTAAATATCTATTTATATTAATTTGGAAGTTATGCTGTCATGAAAGGCGATACACAGCAATTGTGTGCAAGTCGTAAGACATCAGAGGTGTGCACGGGCCCGAGCGGGAATTCAATTTTAAGAAAAATATTTATGACTACGTTTGGGTCATGAGTCAGCCATAGGGCAATACTATTCATAACTTAAATAATTTATTTCACATGTGTTATGAATATCGTTGGAAATATGGAAACAATAACATAAATGAATTTCTCCATATTGAAAATAAATCTGGGCTTCGGGCCGGGCTGGGCTTGAAGATGTCGGGCTCGGACCGGGTAATTTTACAAAATGTTGTCCCGTAAAGAGCTCCATAAGACATACATTAGTCGTACTAGTGCCATAATGGTGATGACGAAGTGAATGAATATAACCTCACTCCATATCATGATAAGGTCTTTTTCAACTCGTTTTGTATGCTTGTTTTTAGAGCCATTTGTTATTGAAGTCTAATATTTAGGATTTTTAATGTGATTTTTCGTGTTTTTTTTATTTTGTATTTGTCGGCGTCCGTGGCGCAGTTGGTTTCGTTGCTGGCTACGGTTACGGATGTCTCGGGTTCAATTCCCGGTGCGGACGGTTTTCATAGATTGATCTTTCGATCGATTTATGGATTTCTGTTCGTAGTCTGAGTCCTCCCTCCCACCAATCCCATCCTCACGGGGCGTAACGAGAGCGATTAGCTAACCACTAATCCTGTCATATCCCTATCCTTCTATCCCTACTCTCTTCGAAAAAGAAGAGAGGTTGAGCAACTGAGTGACAAGCAGTTCTCGTAGACAAATTCTGTCAAGATACCTCCATTAGGAGACCATGTGCTCCACATTGGGAGCGGACATGGAAAAATAAATAAATTAGGGAAACATGAATCCCGAATATTGTATGGTCTAGTTTACCAACATATCACTGTATTTTTAACTTGTTTTTGATAACGTGTATTCTAGCAACGAAAGAAAAATCACTGTCACGCGTAGCTTGTTAATGAAAATTATTTATAAATAAATGAAAAATTTTCATTTGGGACTTAGGTTTTTGATCACTGCTGCTTAAATACAAAATGCATTCACTAGCGGGTTTTACAATGCACTTTGCAAGCCCCAGATTAAATGTATTGTAGAAGATGATTCATTTATATAGAGCTAGCTATAAGTAATGTATATTTTTATTCCAGTGCGACGAACCGTTATTTTTTTCCGTTTCGGTTTTCGTTCCAATTCAAGTAAAAATACAGATATATATCGTTTCGGTACCGGTTTTGTTCCGATAGAAATAACGGTTATTCCGGTTTTTGGTCCAGCTCCAAGTGATTATTTTATAAATGTTTTTATTTGTGTTAAAAAAATATTTTCTATGGCACTATACGTACAAAATAAACACTATTTATCGTTATCAGAAATCTAAAGCTACCTCATTGACAATGGTTTCGAAATGCTTGAACGGCAGAAAGTAAATTTGCATCAATGGAATAAATTTATCAAGTTGCGAGAATTCGCTATGGAAGCAATAAAACTCTAGACTTAACCTACTGTAGGCGAGGCTTATCAAACACGCGGCCCAAAACAAACGGTACATTTTAACATTATTTTACGTCGATCACACGATGCTGAAGTTTGTTGAGTCAATATAATCCAGCAACAGGGTCCTCATACCGGCCTAATGGGCCACGATGACTTGATCTCGACCTGCCAACTTTAAGGCATTCGATAAATTTGCAACATAGATTAAACTCTAGCACTACGGCTGATCCTCAGTTTACAGATTAAACTTAAACTAAGTGACTGATCAAGTCACATTATCTTTCATTTTTCTTTTCTTTTCTTAATCACAATAGTGTCTGGCTAAACGATCTTGCATTTTGCCAAGAACATGGCAAGTAAATTATTTTCTTTTCTTGATCGTTATTGCGGTATGCAAAGAGGCCGTGAAACAGTGGTTGCATACATATAACAGGCGAAGGTGAGGAAATAAACTTGTGTAGCTTAGTCACTTAAATCAAATTGACAGTAAATATCCTGTGTATGCTGAAAGCCCGCTGTTTTACATGAATTTATTTACTAATCTAGTGAGGAATCAAGTTTATGGCAATCCCCAAACAAATTAGCAAATTTTTCAAATGTGTTGAAGTTAGCTATGGTTGTAAGTTGCAATCAAGTATGGGTGGCCTACTGAACTGGTGTGAGAACGGATTGCAGCCATCAGTTCTTCTCGTTCGGAGTTCATCTCAGGGCAGTGGAGTTTTGTTATGTTATCTAAGCACTGCTGATAAGAATAGTAAAAACGATTTTTTTTCCATGTTCGCTCCCAACGTGGAGCATGTGGTCTCCTAATGGGGGGGGTATCTCAACATAATTATTCTATGAGAACTGTTTGTTACTCAGTTGCTCAATGTTTCTTTTTTCAAAGACAGTAGGGATAGAAGGATAGTGATAGGACAGCACTAGTGGTTAGCTAATCGCTCTCGCTACGCTCCTTGAGGATCGGATGGGTGGGAAGTAGTTTTAGACATCACAAACACTCAGACTGCGAACAGAAATCGATTGAAAGATCAATTTATGAAAACGGTCCGCACCGGGAATTGAACCCGAGCCGTTCATAACCGTAGCCAACGACGCTACCAACTGCGCCTATCATTGATACAAAACGTCTCATTTAATAATTATAATGGTTTATTCAATAATAATTTGTTTTTAAAATGAAACTATAGAATTTCCTTTCTAACGATGTTACGCCTTTTTATAACTAAATATTTAAAAAGTCTTACTTGGCCCATTTCTCAGTTTTTTTTATTGCGACCTTTCAGCCATTAGCTTTATCCAGGCCTGTCATAGGCTAATTAACTATTCATTATAGCTTAAATAATTTACATATAATCTGATCAAAACTATTGAACGTGGTCAATTATTTTTAATGACGCTTTTTGTGTCACTAGATATACGAGTGTAGTGATATAAAATGTATTGGAACTAGGGATTCCATCTCGAATATTCAAATATTTAATATTAGAATATTTACGACCCTTTGTTAACTATTCGATATTAGAATATTCGGGCAAATAGTAATAAATAGAGTTTACGTAATAATTTATAATGAAATATACAAAAGATCACATCACAATAACGTGAAGAGATCGAAGAGAGACGAATGGCTGGTTATTGACGTCCTGGAAGGGCTGGAATCTCAAACAAACACCATTTCAAATCCGGTTCAACACTTATTTATTTTTAATCAAAGATGCAGTGGTTTAAAATACACAAAAATATTCTTAACATATAAAATTGAATCTACATTTACATTTAATTAACAACTGAATTTACTTTAAGTTATAATGCAAGTGACACGACAAACGATTTCAAATTGAGTCCAATTTCAAAACAAACGCAAACAATCCACAACGTAAGCGGTGTCGGCCACGCTGGCAGGCAGCTCTACACTCGAAGGCTGGTAATCGACTCCCAACACATAAAATCAAAAGAACTCACGCACCCTCGGAGCCACCCCTTTCCGTCCATAAAATGGACTCGTGCAGTGAACGTGCCCACCGGCTGTTGACCGAGCGCCCTTCGCGAGAAGAGTCAGGCCGATTTCTAGGAATCATTGTCGTTAACGCTGTGAATTTTCAGTTATGTATCCTAATAAAACTTAAACTTAACAAAAAAAACCAGGGCGTGTCAAACGAATACCACAGGTTCCCAGGCAGCCTGCACCCAACTCGGGCGCTTTTAATATTCTATCATAACACTTGAGTTTGACGAATGACTCATTGCTAAAAAATTCTTTAAGCATGCCTTAATTTCAGTAATTGGAGAAATACCACTGTAGTAATCCGACGCAGGTGCAAGTTTTTAATATTGTTATACATATATTTATATAACGTTATGTTATTAATTGTTCAAATCGACTTTTTAATATTATTTTCACACTTCAGAAACTTTTCGAATAGTTTCAGTTTTACTATTCGATATTCGAATAGTTGATAATGACAAATAGTTGGTATCCCTAATCGATACGTTATATTTATATTAGAATTGCAAAACTTCTCGGATAACCAGAGAGTAATCGTGTTGTATAAAATTAATCTGGGCCTTTAGATTAGGGCTCAATGTTGTTGGGTATGGACAATTTCATAAATTTATTTTTCAATCGATTTATGCATTTATGTACGAATTCATGGGTTTCTTTGATTTTTAAATTCCTTCCACTCTACTTAATAAAACGGGGTGTAGCTAGTGCGATTTGTTAACCAATAGTCCTGTCTTAGATTTATCCTTCTATCCTTTTTCTTTCCGAAAAAAAGTCATACTGAAATATCTCGTAGTAAAATAACTTCTGTTGATATAAGCTCCTTTAGGTTTCCATATTTGGGTTGGTGGTACAGTGGTCAATGACGTTGGCTTTGGTTACGGATTTCATGGGCTTGTATCCCAGTACTCACAGATTCATAATTAATCGATGTATGAATTTCTGTTCGTAGGCATGGATATTTGTGATGTCTATAAATTCCCTCCCGCCTATCGGATCCCACAAACAGGGCATATTGAGAGCGATTTTCTCACCACTAATCCTGTTCAAGCCTTATCTTTCTATCCCTACTCTCTTCGAAAAAAATAGATTGAGAAACTTGTCTTGTATAAAAAATTCTGTTGAGATAACATATGTTTCACATTGGGAGCATCCCATATGCAAAATAGACAAAAAAAATGAATCGGGTACAAGTTCAAATTATTTTATATTGCATAGAGCTTATTTATTACTAATCATAACGGTTCCATTATGTAGATATACAATATAATATTATTTAAAAAAAATGTTTGAATTATTTCCGTACTATTTTTCTAATACCATTCAAATTGTATAATTTATAATATTATATGGCAAAAAAACAAGCAAGCAGGGCTGCGGAGTAAAAAACGAGTAATTGCAATTAAAATTGTTTCTATTAATTAAATTAATTTGCTTGCGTGTATTAATGTACTTGTTTCATTTCTATTTATGACTATAACATCTTCTTGTGCTGCGATATACATATCGACAGTATTTTGGTCAATTGATGTAACCCTCAAAATTGAAATTGTTCAGGAAAGAGTAAAAACCGTTTTTATCGAAAAAATATATTATGGTGAGTTGCGTTATGAATCTTTAAAATGCACACCTGTAAATTCTCATATTTGCAGATATGGGATAATATGTGAAGAGTGTTGATATAATAATCAGAATTTTTAATCCTAAAGCCAACGTAAAATGCCGTTTCCCTTCCAAAAAGTGGTCAATTTATTTTTCTAATTTACATCATTTGGCAGAAACCTGCTCTGTCGTCTTTAAAATGAGATCCAATCATTAACTCATTTTCGTTTTTTTTAGTGTTACATCAATTGGCAAAAACACCATGGTATATCCTATATATATAATATTAAAAATTCGGCTATTTGCCGGATTGGTTGGTTGGTGTTTAATTTGAAGACCAATTACACATAAATAGGAAAGGTGGGAAAAAACCTGATAGAATTATACTTTTTTTGTCGTAATCTGAGTAGGGGTCAGGTTGTTGGTCAATGTTGGAGTCAAAGTTAGAGTGTCATGACTCCACACCCCTGCAAGTAACTGATTACGAGATGGTAATTAATATGCAAATTATTCAACAACTAGTCTCGATAAACAATATTGTATACCAGGTTATTCGTTACTTCATCGACATCCTCATGTAATCCATGGACGCCTAGTTAAGCAGAAAATGCGTTGAGAATATGCAAGTATAATTTATTCAATTAATTAGTTTCATTTTTGCATAAATGGCCGTAAGCAGTTCTGCAATACTAAATGATTGTTATCAAGAATTCTCGTAGGAGTAACGTTCGTATAATTTTGTGGTTTCAAATTTCCGACAACATGTGCTCATTAACCCTTTCAGACGAATTTATTTTCTAAAAATAGATCAATTTCAACGGTAAAAGATGGATAATTATGTTAAACATATATTAGTTATCACAAATATATGAAGAAGTAAACTAAACTCGTCGCATTCTCGCTAAAATAAGTAGAGGAAATTGAAGAATATTTAATCTACGATTCTGCAAGCAAAATGGTTGCGACCAGTTTTCATATACACCGCCAACACGCACACAAGCAAGCGCGTGGTCGCTTAATCATGTGTAATACATAAGGCTGATGATTAATGCTACGTATCGACAGTTCAAAGCTAAAATTTGAAAGATTATCGATCGAGAGATCTTTTCAAAAATATATTTCCTTGTGTTCTATGCGACATTTTCATGATTTTAATTTCTCTACCTAAAAGTTTGAACTGTTTTTAAAACATATATCTACAATTGACCTTCTAGTTTAGCCGAAAATACGAGACAAAGTCTTGGACATGTAAACATGTCAAGCGTGTTCATCTGGTTAAGAATAGCTAAGATAGAGCTTAATTTAGTGATAGCCATTGCAGTGAAAATGGCCAACACGAAAAGAAATATTTAAAAAAATCTAGATTTACTAAATATAGCGAGAGCGAATAGATAATCTGGTCCTCTCCTAGCCCTATCCTTCTACCAAACTCAGTAGCTCAACATCCCTTTTTGAAAATAGTAGGGATAGAAGGATAAGACTAGACAGGACTAGTGGTTATTTAATCACTCTCACTACACCCCGTTTTTAGGATCGGATGGGTGATAGAGAATTCCAGATACCACAAACATCCATTGCTGAGCATAGTAATACATTTTTAGTTTCGACTGGTTTGAACAAGAAATAGTACAATATAGGGCGAGTGTTACTAAAGTCATCCGTCGCCAGTGGTCGACCTTTTGAGCTTAAAACTTAAATAATAGTGGATACATTAAAAAAATATATATTTTTTAAATTCATGTACGTAGTCTTGCCACTTGCCACTTGCCAATGTATATCTGCACTATACTGACATATGTGATGCAATACACAATTTAAAAAACATTTTTACTTCGCTAGTTTCGACAAATTCATGCTGTATGGGGAAGCTAACAAAATAAACTTTATATTGTCATGCTTTGCATCATTATGTTTTTTATTGTTCTGTCTACTCTCAGTAAATTCGTTCGCGATATTTATGAAGTTTCATAGTGATGGCCGAAGACTGAGCAACTGGATTTTGGGGGTCGAACACTGGGAGAATTGGCATTTTTTTGTAAACTTCTATTATTTTATGCTTGGTACAGTATTAACTATTTTATTTTTAGCTGGTTACTTTATTTATTCCCTGTTTAATGAAATTAAAACGAAAAAATATGTACTTCTCATTCATTGACTCCTCAATCCTTTTTGAAAGTACACCTGTCACTTAACTGGCCGACCACAGGCAAAATAACCCTAGGTCTGCGATTTTCCAAAAATACCTTCGCAACGCACTGGTCATCCCTGGTGTATACAAAGACATAGTTTTTTTATTAATTATACCTAACATCAAGAATTTAAAATTTATTTTCTCCTTCCGTACGCTTCCGTACCTAATATGTTATTAATACATATGTTCTATTAAGACTGCATATTACATTTTGATATTACAAACTGATTGCTTTTACAAAAACGTAACAATGATTGATAAATGCATCATAATACCGTAGGGTAATTAATAAATAATGCTACAGTTGGGCTTAAAATTCCCAAAGGAAAAAGAACGCTCTGGAAAAACGAAAGTTGTAGCTGCTTGAAAATTCGTTTTTGCTTTAATATATTGTATGCAATGACGCAAGCTATGAAATGTTAAGTAATTATCAGACACCTTACATGCTATTCCGATTTACATATGGTTGATAGATTTTCCGACTCCCCGGGGATCATTTCTCTAGGGTTAGAATAACTACAATATTTTCCGGGTGGTACAAGCATATCTGCATTTTAAAATGAAGTGCTTAGCATTTTCGTGTTACGAAATAACTCAAAATGATAAGTAAAAATTGTTACTTAAGTAGAAACTATTTTTTTGTTTAACTTTGACTGAAATATGTAATTATTTTTTCCGCAGTTGACTCTCAAATGTATTTGTAGTGTCTATTTACATTTTAAAATATATTTAATTCCTAATAATACAAAAGTTGACATGTATGTTGCAAAAGAAAAAATATTTAACTAAGAGTTGGCTGATGATGTTATTTTAATTCTTATCTCCTTAATTTAATGCAGACTGATAAAATCCATATTTTTTTTACCATGTCCGCTTCCAATTTGTAGCATATGGACTACTAACCGAGGCATCTCAACAGAAGCTTTTCTACGAGAACTACTTGTTACTCACTAAAAAAATTTTGTCAGTGTAGAAAACTTTGTTTAAGACAGACATTTTTTCCTTCCCGATTAACTTTCATTAAAACATTCAACTTGTAGGTATCATTAACAACAGACCTTACGAGTTTTCCTGTGAATAATATTAATTGAATTTCGTTAAAATAAAGACACAATGGTTTAGTTCTGGGCTCATTAAAATGAGGTCATGGTAGTGAAATAATAAATACAATATTTTGACAATACATTTAATTTTTTTACGTTTCGATTACGTATTGTCATTTTTTATGTTAATCATACTATTATCAGAATTTTATATCAAGCCTAGCACATGTCAATGCTAATTAGTGATTTAATGCTACATAACCTCAATATTAATATATTTTTTTGATATCTTCAAGCCATAGTGGTCTCTAATTTAATTTCGCAACAATTCATTGCATATACATTTTTGTTGGCCTAAAGCCTAGAGACTTCGATAATCTAAAAATCAGCACATATTTACACCGGATTCTCCTTTTATTTAATAGCATAGAATATCAAAGTATTTAGTTGTACAAAATTTTATTAGGTAGTTGAGAGCTATTTCGGCTTAACCCCATCGTCAGAACGATAGAACTAAATACTTTGATATTTTATCCTATAATAATGGAGTTCTAAATGCCGATTCAATCAGGTTTTTTATTAACACTATTTTTTTGCATGGTCTTGCATTTTATCAATGTTTGCATTCTACCTGAACTTCTTTACCGTAGCGAATCATAGTACCTGACAAAAACCATATACTGAGCTTCGAGAGTAGATTCTTGCGTCGTATACTGGGGGTGAGGTGGTTTGACTTTGTGAGGGGAGATTAGGGAAATTAATCCTGCTTGCCTCTTCTTTCGACCGATGGGATTCCGGCTTTCCATCGGGATCTACTAGGTGAAGCTGAGGGTCTCTAGCATGTCGTGGGAGGAAGAAATGCGATAAACGCGTGATAGGGAATTATGAAGCGCCGCGTGATGGCCATACGCTCCACATAGGAGGCGAACATGGTCGAAAAAGAAGATGAAAATGAACCAATTATTTTTTTATACTGATTTTTTGGCTTTTACACGGTTACAAGAAACGAAAAGTATTATTTAATACAGTATAATAAATAAGTATTAATTATTAATATATTTAAAACACTTCGGCCATTTGTGCATTAATAATGGAATCGTAATTTTTGCCATTTTGACATGTTATTGTTGTGAAAAAATTATTTTGCTCTTTTATGTTTTGATTTTATTCACTCTCTGGTTTATATTCTATATTATCTAAGTGAAATATTAAATTTATTACTTATTATGTTCCTATGTATCTTCTGAAAGGATTTTTATACTTAAACTAGTGAGTACCCGGCATGCGTTGCAATGCCACTCAAAGAAAGAGTTTGTGTTTCAATTCTGTTTATTGAAGTGCTTTTGGATTAGAGGTATGCACGGGCCGAAATTTCATAAAATTACCCGGTCTGAGCTCATCATCTTCACGCCCGGCCCAGCCCGAGCCCAAGTCTCAATATCACACTTGTTGCCCAAACCCAACTCGAAGCCCAGTTTTATTTTTCTCAGCCCGATAAAAACCTGACTTTTTTTCATATAGTAATTCATTTATTCTTTTCAAACAATATGGTGTTTTTGTTTTGATATTTCTAAAGTATTTCATAGCACATGTGAAATAAATTATTTATGTTATGAAAACTTTCGCCTTATGGCTGAATCCTGACTCGAAAATAGTGTGAAATATTTTTCTTAAATTGAATTCCTTACCCGGACCCGGCCCGAGCCCGAATATGAATCGTCTTTACCCGCCAGAGCCCGGACCCGTGCAGACCTCTATTTTAGATACACAATATGTTTTGGTTTCCCGCCTGTTGCGTACTCGAATAAATCAGAAGGTTTTTCCGAGATTTCGCTGTTTGTTACGTATTTGATTCGTTTTTTTAGATTTAAAATTTTTTTAGAAACCTTCACGGGTGGAACGTATAAAAGACAAACAAACAAACAAACATTTATATATATAGATAAGATAAAAAATAAATTCGGATTATTTGAATTCGGGAATTTTATATTTTAGGGTATTTCAAGTAACGGAACGTATTTCCTATTTTTGTATGTGCAATTTATCTTTTTTTAATCTTGTCACATAAAAAATCAATAAATAAAACAAGATTTTTAAAGCTTGCAAATTAACGCGTAACCATTTTTATTGTGCAACAAACGGTCACTTTATTAGGATATGGACCGGTTGACTTAATTACGTTGACTAGCGAAATTATTATTCAATAACTGACACAAGAAAATCGCATTACGTTTATCAATAATTTTATTTTTTGGTATTGCAAATTGCAATCATAAAAAATCGCACTAATTTGATAAAGAGAATTAGCTAATTCAGCTAATTTATTAGTAGATTAAACGAGCATCCAGTAATTAAATTACACTACTGCATATATGTTTTTCTTGGAATAAGGTAATATTTTTTTGTTGAAAATATATGTAGACGAATGCAAAATAAGAGTGTGGATGGCCTGCACCTTCGGCGCACTGGTGAAAACTGCTCAAGGTACGTCATCTGGTTAGGATACGTCACCTGCGACATGTGTTATGGAGAATTGAAGAAAGAAACCAATCTTTTTTTTACCATGTCCGCTCTCAATATGGAGCATTTGGTCTCCTAATGGAGGTATCTTAACAGAATTTTTCTATGAGAACTGCTTGTTACTCAGTTGCTCAACCTCTCTTTTTTCGAAGAGAGTAGGGATAGTAGGATATGACTATGACAGGACTAGTGGTTGGCCAATCGCTCTTGCTACGCCCCGTGAGGATGGGATGGATGGGAGGGAGAACTCGGACTAAAAACAGAAATCCATAAATCGATTAAAAAATGAATCTATTGAACCCGAGACATCCGTAACCGTAGCCGGCGATGCTACCAACTGCGCCACGGATGCTGACAAATCATGGGTGGTTAATTGTCAATAGTTTTTGATTTTCAACAAAGTAATATAGTTTAAGACATCGACTGAGGGTACTTGATGGAATTTCAATATCAAATTTGGATTATTCAGATTTGACAGATCTCGAACAGAGATGCACATATCGAGCAGAGCGTTTAAGGAATAGATTTATCCTGTCAAAATATCATCCATTCATGCTGTCGGGGAGTATGGACAATACGGCAGTACTGTCGACCAGTCGGACATTTTGCACGATCACATATGGGCGGCAGCATATTGCCCTGAAAAGTTGCTTGTTTAAAGCCACCTTTAGACAGTTTTTTTAACACCGTCCGCTCCCAGTGTGGAGCACATGGTTAATAGAGCTAATAGAGCTTATCTCAACAGAAGTTGTTCTACAAAACCTGAGTGTTACTCAGTCGCTTAACTTTTCTTTTTGAAAGAGAAGGATAGTAAAATGAACCTAGGACTTTATTGGTGATTATATAATCATTCAAGCTATGGCCGATTTTTGGCCTACGGAAAATTTTTTTTTAAAAAACACCAACCAAGAATAAATTACAAAACAATTCAAAGCTGAACATGTGAGATATTTATGTTTTTTTTGCTGTTAGAGAAATTCCTTTGACAGTTTTGACATTTGAATGCATACACATAACGGGTAACTGTCAGTTCGAGTCCATTCGTGTGCTCGAATGCCTGAAGATGCCGAAAGGCGAAACCCGGGTCGTTAGTGACAAAATACATGGAAGTGTACAAAATATCATTAATCCAAATTTAAAGTTATATAGATTCAAAAATTTGCAAAATACAATTATTTTCAAGTACTTTGTATAACATGAGATATTTCATACCCAGTGACCGTGTTTATGTAAACATACAAATTGTTATAAATCAGATAAAATTGTATTAACTTTCATATTGGAGTCACTCGCTCACTCGACGAAATGAATTCGTTTACGATTTTCTTAACAAACTTCTGACTCGCTACGCTTTTAAAAAGATTTTTTTACTCAAAGAAATAATCTCGTAAACAAAATTAACGGTGTCATCTGAAAAAATCGCGTAAACTCATTTTAAAACCAAACGACTGGGTGTGCCTTTGACTATTTACGAAGAAATCCCATAATATTCAAAATATTTTTCGCCATACACAAATCAAGAAATGCGTTATTCTAAATAATATTGAAAACACAGTGTGCCGTTAATTAAGGCTTGGAATTTTTAGCTGAATCAATACATCATTATATTGCTAATTTTCCTTTTAATTATTACCCATGATTTTTCATATCATAATACGATAAGAATTTGATAAAGGTCATAAAATTATGTAATATTATTATTAATTCTTATCCGATATTTTATTATACACATTACCCTATGTAGTCTAGAGACTCTAGAGACTCTAGAGGTTAGAGCTTTGTTCTAGCGATCAGATGATTCTGTGTTCAAATCTTGGCAGAGGCATGGTTGTAATATCTTTTCTCCTCTGATTAATCCCGAGTGCGATTGAATTCATCATATCAAAATTCAAAATAGCGAACTTATTGACAATTATTGCCTGATTTTCGGAGTATTTTTTTTATGTTATTTAAAAATTGATAAAAATAGAAGTTGCAAAATTTACAGACAATCAGTTATATTTTTAAAAAGCTGTTAAAATACTGCATTAATAAATATAAGAATGGCGGTTTACAAAAAAATGAGAGGGTAATATAATATGGAATGAAATCAAATGTATTTTACCGCTATCGCAAATGCAAAATTTAATCAAGCGTCTGTTTTTTTTTTTTGCCTTGCATGTGCATTTTGATAGTCTACACCAGTGGTCGTCAACCTTTTCCGTACCGCCCACTAGTGGGCGGTTAACGTTTCCATGGTGGGTGGTGGGTAATTTCCAGAATTATCATATGTAAAAGAAGATATAGCACCTGACGAAATCGAAAGGCTTAGTTGCCACATTAACAAACTTAAACTTGACATGGAAAAACTATTCCTCAATATTTTTAACAATTAATAATTGGATGATAAAACCTTTAACTGCAAATTAGGATGAGGTTGATTTAACTTACCAGGAAGAACTACCTACTAGAACTTCAGTAATTCTGCAACCAAAAACTATGGCAAAATAGAAAAATGTCTGCTTTATATCAAAAAATGTGAAAAATGGTCAAAAATATATTCCTACCAATTACCTAGTAGAATCAGACTTCAGTGCGGTTAACATTCTTAATTTTTTTTCAATTCACACTGTTTTTTAACACGCTAATACACTTTTTCAACAGTTTAAATAAAACGTTTTTTTTTCAAATCCTTCATCTTCTAGAAATGATTGCATCCTTACACTGGATTGATTTACTGTGATTTTGTTGGGCAGTAAGGAAATCTCATTATAAAAAATGTGCGGTGAGTATATAACGGTTGACGGCCAATGGTCTACACACATGTCGTTTTACAAAATAATTTATTCGTAATACGAAACACAATGTCATTTTTTATTTTACTGCTTTAATTATCATGATCAGGTATTAAAACATTTACTCTAATACCCGTTATAGTTTTTACGGCGATAAAAAAATTAGACGACATTTTAAAATGCAATGTTGATACGACTTAAGTAATCAAATGAAATATATTTTTTCCCAAAATGAATATATTATAATATGCATTTCAGAATGCCGTCTCTAATTACAAAATACTTATCCCACAAATACCCGTTATGTGTATGCATTCAAATGTCAAAACTGTCAAAGGAATTTCTCTTACAGCAAAAAAAACATAAATATCTCACATGTTCAGCTTTGAATTGTTTTGTAATTTATTCTTGGTTGGTGTTTTTCAAATTCTAGTTTTAAAAAAAATTTTCCGTAGGCCAAAAATCGGCCATAGCTTGAATGATTATATAATCACCAATAAAGTCCTAGGTTCATTTTACTATCCTTCTCTTTCAAAAAGAAAAGTTAAGCGACTGAGTAACACTCAGGTTTTGTAGAACAACTTCTGTTGAGATAAGCTCTATTAGCTCTATTAACCATGTGCTCCACACTGGGAGCGGACGGTGTTAAAAAAACTGTCTAAAGGTGGCTTTAAACAAGCAACTTTTCACGGCAATATGCTGCCGCCCATATGTGATCGTGCAAAATGTCCGACTGGTCGACAGTACTGCCGTATTGTCCATACTCCCCAACAGCATGAATGGATGATATTTTGAATATCGAGCGCAATCGATATTACGGCAATATTGACAGGATAAATCTATTCCCTAAACGCTCTGCTCGATATGTGCATCTCTGTTCGAGATCTATCAAATTGCGTAGTTCCGTCGACAGATTGATGTCAGATATAATTCTCGAAGTCAAATGTATTGTTATTATGATATTTTATTACATTTTCTATCACTTTATGATGAATGTATGCCATATGAACATAAAACTCTTTTATGAGTAGTTTAATGTAGTAAATAGTTAGCGAAAAATGCAAAGTTACGTTGTATTGTACAACCAATAAAAATTGTTCAAAATTATTTACAACACAAAACATAAGATTAGCTCTTAGCGGTCTCATAATTTCAATATTATTTAATTTCCTTTTAATTGTAACCTGCTAAAAATAGTTTATTAGGATCATAATTCATATTAAAATGTGCGTAATTTTAACTGAAATTCAGACGTGAATTGAGGGGAAATAAAAACGTAAGTACCGGTATTAAATGTACTTTAAATGAAACGGGACTGAAGAAATTTCACGTTAAATCAGTGTTGCAAACGCTGCAGAAAAAGTGACAGCTGTCAAACAACTGGCCATTGTTGTTTTAGCTCACTTCACGTATCTACATTGCCCTGAGATATTACCGCAATAGTATTGTCGGAAACATTGCCGCATCATAGATTCTGTAATCTTGCTGGCCATGTGTTTTGGTGCTCGTTTACAGCAGTTTTACTTCTAAATCAAAAAACATCATAAATAAATTACTCACAATTGTAAAATTGAAATAATTACTTGAAAAATGAAAAAGTATACTGTAGTCCAGCGGACGGGCTGTGAAGGGTTAGCCAAAATTTCACTGTGACAAAAAGTTAATTATTGAATATTATTATATTATAAAAAAATTCTTTTTCGATATCTATTAATTATATTATATTATATTTACTGTCAATGCGGTCAGTAATCAATACATTAAAATCTCGATCGAGAAATCAATTATTATTGTTGAAGTTGATCGCCTTCAGTATCGCGGGCGTGTGTAGGACAATAAAACAAGAGATATTTTATTACTATTACTGCACGCTTTTCGGTGTTGCAAAAAGATAATTTATTGGCGCCCCTAATATTTAAATATACACGCAAAAACAAGCTTAAGGTCGAGGGAAACATTAAGCATTTTGGCAGAAAGAAGCAGTGGCGGACTGGCCATACAAGCCAGGTTGCCCAATGGCAAGTGGGCCCCTGTAAAATCAAATAACTTTTTAACTATTTCATTTCACGTTTTTAAAAACATACAGGATAAAGCACTTTGGGTACTTCATCAATACAAATAAATATGTTTTCCAACGATATACACCAGGCGTGTGAAGTCGTCTAAAAAAGAGCATCTCCGACATTCACCGACAACCCAACTCCGACTCCAACTAGGACTTCGATTAAGACTCCGACTTCGACTCAGATTACGACTAAAAAAGTCTAACTTTGTTATTTTCTACCTTTCTTGTTTATGTGTAATTGGTCTTCAAATCAAACACTAACCAAACAATCCGGCAAAGAGTCAAATTTTTCTTACTATACATATATACTAAACTATGGATATTGTTCACTAAATATTTTTTCCTTTTAAATTAATGTCTTTTTTTTTTTATTATTTAGTAATTTAAAAAAAAATGTTTTTATTTTCATTATTGTTTTTATTAGTAGTACTGTTTTTAATAATTATTATTGTTGTTGTTACTGTTATTATGTTTGTGGAATGCATGGCGCATTGGCGTCAGCTGTAATGCCATGCATTTCAATTTTTTTAAATTTACAATAAATAAATATATATGTATATTGCAGGACAAGAAGATGTTACATAAAAATTAAAAAAGTAAATTAATACACGCAGAAATGAAAAAATGCACTTTATAGAAATAGTTGTCGGATTCGGTTGTTTTTTACAACTTTAACTCCGGCCAAAACAGCGCAATTCCACGACTCCGCGACGCAGCCCTGATATGCATAATGAATTAATACCTTATCATGATTACATACTTATTCTATATGCCTGTTTAAGCTGTTTGTAACATGTTAATTTTTGTAATTATCAATTAAATATTAGCACAGTACATAGGAATTAGTATATAGGGTCCCTATTGTTGTGTTTTGGAAAAAATAAAATAATTAAAATGTGTAATGTAATGAAATTAAATGAAGTGATGCTACTTATCAGCAATAAGGGAAGGAATCACAAAATATGGAAAAATGTAAAGCTCAGCGGAGAACTAGGATTAAGTTATCACAGGGAAGTGGATAAGGTTTGCCAATCTCGGTACACTTTACTTTGTTTTGTAAGTAGAAATACATGAGGTAATAAAATTTTGGGCGCCAGGCGTGATTATACACGCCAAATGAAAAAATAATAATAATGAAAATACGGTTACCGTTAAAAACACATTTAATAGAGATGCGGAAACCGTAGATGCACAGAATTTACATTATGAACAAATAAAACAGAAATTACACGACGAAACAATATTTATGAACAGATGGTTACACTTGAACAAGAAAACTATTTTAATATATAAATATAAAATTGCGACCTTGGATGATAAACCATCTCGGCGGCGAACTCGGATGTCCGAGGCCAATCTCGAGCGCGTTACCGGCACGTCCTACTCGTTCCACATCCTGGCGCGTAAGCAAATATTAATGCAATTCTTGGCGAGGCTTCCCCTTCATCTCCTACCAACGACGCAGCGAGGTGCGTATTGCCGATAGGTGACGATTGTAATGTTGCGACGAAATCGTAGCACTATCCAAAATTTTTGATGGGCCCCATTTAGTATATAGGGTAGGAGCCCCCATTGGTTTATGGCAACCAATATTTTCAGAGCCAGTCCGCCACTGGAAAAGAGTGATCACGGACATATTAGTGCATTTTTTTTACCGGCGTGTGTAAGTCAATTAAAAATACTATAATAAGCATCTTTTTGATTGATGAAAGAATATAAAGCTCCATTTTCTTTTAGATAACACATATTAATTAACAACAATGATTGAATAGTTTCTATTTTTTAGACGTGTCTGCTTTCAAAGTAAATAACAATATGTAAATGACTCGTTATTCTAACCATACCACTCTCTCTAGGCTCCGTCCAATCGATTAGATTAGGGTTATGGTATAAAGATTTTCATTTTGTGACTCAAGCTCGTGGCACAGCGTAGACCTCACGGCTACAGCACCGATAAATGAATGGTCTAGTATCATAAGTTATATTCTCCGGCATATGCAAAAAATGAGTAATGAATACAGTATCGGTCTTCGTGCTCACACCTAGCATTTAAATTATAAAATATCTTTTTAAACATACAAACTACCATGGAAGTGTACAAAATCTCAATAATCCAAATACAAACTACCATCTAAAATGATAAGATGCTCTATAATTTTCTGAGCTAATAATCTCCATTCCAGCCAATGAGGAGCCAGGAGTTCATTCGTGTAGTCGAATGTCTAAAGATGCCGAAAGGCAAAACCCGGGTCGTCAGTGACGAAATACGCGTGAGTATACAAAATTTTAACAGTTCAAATTTGATATTTAAATTCCATCAAGCACCTTCAGTCGATATATTAAACTAAATTGAATATATGTCTGTACATATTCAGTATATATCCGATTAAAAATAAAACGATAAACAAAAATTCTAAATAAACAGAACGTTTTTTGGGAACTATTTTTGCAAAAAACCAGAGCTATTCTTTGCAATCTATTGATCGCCATCGTTTTGCACCTAATCTGGTGTACCTCGAGGCTCATTATTGGGGGTAATATTGGTGTTTACGATATTACTTGTTGACGATAGCACAAAAGTGATTTATTCTTGTTTTTCATTTACTGTTATCGTCTGCACGCTGATTTAATATTATACTAAAGAAATGGTATTGGATTATGGAAGACGTAATAAATAAAAGATTGTTAAATACAACCCTTTTTTTGGTGCCATTTCCGAAGTAAGCGTTTCCCCCTACATGGTTAAAGAGCAGGGTTACCAGACGTCCCCATTTGAGTGGACTATCCTGAGTTCAACAGAATCCCGAGTCCCGCATTAGCTCTGAAAATCCGGACTTTTTTATATGTACAAAAATGAACACATATCTCGAAACAAGCTAAAAGCTCGGATGAATACGTTTAATAAAACTGTTATGATTGTATAATTGTTTGCATTAAAATCGAAATGTAATTCCTGTAGTTGTAACCAATCAATATATTTTAATAACTGTGATTCCTGCGGATTATTATGTAGCTATTTTTATATTTTCTCTTTTGTATACACATTTACGTATGTACATATAACATAATTTTATTAAACTGACGTATTTTATTTCATTTCTTATTTAATTCTGTGATATTCAAAATCTGGCAACCCTGTTACAAAGTCAAAGCTTCGAATTGCCGATTGAAAATTAGCACAAATTTATGAATCGCTATCGAAAGATAAAGATGCCTGTGCTATTTTCACTACTTCCCTTCCACATACCTAATTCATAGAAAAATACGTTGAATGGACGATTCGTTCGTTTAAATTTATTTCTCAACCTCATCCTTAACCTCAGGGGGATCAAATATATGGCCATCACAAGGTGCCTCCAAGTTTTTCTGTCCCTCGCCAGTCTCTTTGTATGGTCGTCATGCATTTACCCCTTGCTGCACTGGCTTGCATATATAGACGAAGTAAAAAATATCAAACTTCTCTTCTCCCCTCCACTCTGAAAAAAGCTGATATGACATCCCTGCTTCCGAGGCGACAGAATCTATTCGGTTGGCAGAAGGGGTAGGCAGGATTCAGGCTACCTTTGTGGCATCAGTCAGGAAATTCTGGAATACAGAACATTAAAAGGATTTTCACTATTATACATTTTATTATTGAAAACCATTAATTTCCTAAGACGTGTCTTTGTTACAATAAATTGAAATCAAAGCAGTGTTTTTTTAACGAAATCAGAGGGTAAAAGAAACGATCAATTTACACTGCAAACACGCGATGAATGTCAAAATAATTACTGCGCCAGAGGTATTTAGAAACTTGAGTTAAGAAATAATGCAAATTAAAAAAGTATTCGCGTTTTATTGAACACTTGCCAAAACACCTTCCCGCTTTTAACTGATTACAGCAATTAGGTTCGATTATATTTATTTAAATACGACCGACAAAGTAGTTCAATTGAATAAATTCCTCGCGTGTTGATAAGAAACTTATGATAAGACAGAATAATTACAATATTGCTCATGATTTTTAAGTATTAGATTACTCAATAACTCGAATCAATCGTACAAATCACAAGACGTCGCTTGGCCGGGACTAACCAGTATTAAGGACTCTACTTGAAGTCCTGTCAGTCTTTTTGTACCAGCTCTTTTTTCCTATCAAGGATTCAGAGAAATATCATAGAGTTTGATATACTCTCTCGGGCAGGGTACAGAAACAGACGAAAGATTAATCACCAACTTCAGCTCCCAGGGTGATTCAATCAATCAAACACGCCAGCTCGATCCAAGTCAATATCGTTTATTACATTTGTTTGTACAAAGTTAAATACAATTATCGAAGTTAGTAACAGTTAAAAAAATGAATTCGAATTTAAAAACACAACAATTGTTTTTACGACCTGCTTAAGTTAATGTTAGAATCTTCAAATGCTAAGCCGTATCCCGATAGATCATTTTTAGGTAAAAACGCGGCTTTTGTCGGGAAAGGCCCCGCCTCAACTGTGTAATGGGAACTGAGAAAAAAATGAGTGACCCAAACGGACCTAGCTAAATTTTTATAAACAGTAAACATACTATGTTACATATTTACAACAAGATTCTACTTTTATTGACAACTGAATTTAATGCACAATTGTCGGCGTCCGTGGCGCAGTTGGTAGCGTCGCTGGCTACGGTTACGGATGTCTCGGGTTCAATTCCCGGTGCTGACGGTTTTGATAGATTGATCTTTCAATCGATTTATGGATTTCTGTTCGTAGTCTGAGTCCTCCCTCCCACCAATCCCATCCTCACGGGGAGTAACGAGAACGATTAGCTAATCATTAGTCCTGGCATAGCCCTATCCTTCAATCCCTACTCTAATCCTAAAAAAGAGAGGTTGGGCAACTGAGTGACAAGCAGTTCTCGTAGAAAAATTCTGTCAAGATAACTCCATTAGGAGACCATATGCTCCACATTTGGGAGCGGACATGAAAAAAAAATGAGTTTACTCGGTGAATCAATCCTTGCTTTTCAACTGCCTGATTTTCTTACTAATTTTGCAGTGGAAGGTAATTCAGATAAGATTCTGGGCACGATGGCGCAACGTGGAGGTGTCAAATTTCATAAAGGAATGATCGCGCTTTACTCCCCTAGCGGCTATTATGCTGAGCGTCGATCACGTTTGTTTTACTTATTTCTAGTTTCGAAGTGGAATGTTTGCGACCGTGGAATCCTCTAGAATGTTCATGTTTTTACTCTTGACATTCACTTATTATATATTTTAGAATCGGCTATGACAAGCATATTATAAGGCAACGTCGATAGAATAGGACTTATCACTTTTTGATTATGACAAAACATGTCATAGTTTGTCGTGCTGAAATTTATATCACATAATATTATATATTATTATTCATTTCTTTTGTCATTCCTTCTTTAGTTCCCTCTTCTCTTACGTTGTTATCAAATAGTGTTTCTTTACGGGGGAGTTTTAAAAATCTGGTAGTGGACGAGGTAGCACGTTTTGTAAGTCTTTTTCGTTTGCAAAACACACAAATTCATAGAAATTAAAATTATGCCAGAAAATTTTTATTAGCTAGACAATGATTGGCCAGCTATTTTTGTAATAAAATAAATCGTTTTAAAATTTTAAATAAGCATACAATGATAAACATGTGTGAACCAAATCAACACATTTCTTGAGATTTTCGTAAATATTTTCACATTCAAATGATAAATATATATAAACAGGGTCGTCACAACCGCAGAATTTAAGTCACTTTACCGAACTAATCACTATCACTTTTTACACACTATAGTTTTCTGACGAATGGTACATTTCGAAGCAAGGTAATGCCATATGACATTGTTTGCATATGTACCTTATGTGAAAAACAAATTTGTGAAAACATATATGGCATCTACAAGCGTCAATCTGCAACACTTATCAATATTGTAGATTAGGTCGATAATATCGATATTTGACTCGAGAATAAGCACTACTTGACAATTATAGACAGCACTTTACAATGGTACACTACAAAAATCAAAAAAATATTGTATGGCTAGAGCAGTATCTGCCAAACTTTTTTACTTCACGACACACCAAATTAAAATGCCTTAAAAAGGTAATGTACCTTTTTTCATATGAATAAAGGAAATCATAGTGAAGGTAATAAATCTTGCGAATGGATTGATGACCCACTGGTTAGTACATTTGATAATCAAGTAATGGAAAATACTGCAGAAAGGATTTATAATGCCCTCTACACTTCTGGCAAATTTTTAATTTGCTTGAGGAAGCGTCTTTACCTGGAAAGCAATCAATCTCGGAGTTCACACTCACACTCTCACACTTACTAGGGCATCCCGGAATTCGATCCCGAGATTGACTCAATACCAATACCGGGATGTTGGGGTTCGCAAGAAGTTGACTTATGAACATAGCAGGAATTTTTTTATTTCTGAAATCTTTACCCGGTCCGCCGTGTGACGGAAGCGTGAACGCCTGGGTGTTTTTTTTCTTAGAAAATTGAATTCCTTATCCAGCCCGCGGTGGTCTGCCCGCCGTGTTCCAGTGTTGTAAAAAGCTTTTGTCCAACCAATAACGGACTTATTTAACGAACGGACTGATTTTTTTTAATATTAGACAATTTAATGACAGACTCATAAACGCCCGGTTAGCGCAGGAGCAAAAAACATTTTTTTGACAATTTATTTCCAACATGAAAACCCGGCTTTTGTACAATCCCGGATTGAAAAAAAGTCAATCCTGAAATCCCGGGATTGGATGCCCTAACACTTACTACGCTGGATATATACCAGTGACACTGTATCCCTGGGTCTCTTCGATCACTTTGTACGAACGTGACAAATATTTATTTGAATATTTAGATGTTGAATTTATTTAAAATTGAAGAAAATTGAAATGAATAGGCATTATTTAAAATGAAAATTTTAGAGGCTTCTTCCTTCTCGGCACACCTGATACTTCTTACGGCCCACAGTTTGGCAGACACTGCTCTAAAGGAAAAAAAGAAATTCATACAAAATGATTTATTTTAATAAAACTAAAAAAAAACACTTTTCATTCACACAAATACATTTTCTGATTATAATATAAAATATTGCAAACATTCTATGTGACAAAAGTGATCGCGAAATATTTCAGTTCACAAAATAGTTCAGGTTTTTACGAACAATAAAATCATTGCTATGAAAACCTGTTCGTTTTACTTTTAAACTATAAGAAACCAGTAGTATCATAGACAATAATGACAGTAAAAGTATCAAACTTAATTCGCTGTTTTTTTCAATCTATCAATCGTAAAATTCGGGCGTATCCTAATTGAACCATTTCAAAACAAATGCATTTTATATCCGTATTATATTTTACGTTTCGAATCTATTCTCATTTTTTGCACTTAGCACTGACCTTAGAACTGTAACAATTATTTATATTACGAGAGACGGCCTCCTTACGGCTTTGCTGGAATGCAGAAATACAATCACACAGCCGCAGAATTTTATTATTGTAATAATTCGATGAAGTAATATAACAATTGAGAGCCATAAAAAAATATTTTGACAAAGGATTTTTTCGTCTATTTTACCATACAACGGGTATATCAAATCTTTTTTAACATAATATATTCATACCTAATGTTGAACATGTGGATTTATAACGGAACTTATTCCAACAGAAGCTGGTCTACGGCAAGTGCTTGTTACTCAGTCGCTCAAGCTTCCTTTTTTGGAAAGAGTAAGGATAAGACTAGAGTATGACTAGTGATTAGTAAATCGTTCACGTTACGCCAAGTTTGTTTAAAGATTCGATGAGTAGTAGCTAATTTAGATATCACATACATACATCATGCTTTCGGACAAAAATGTATGAATTAATTGATCAATACAGGGATTTGAATCCGTGACTGAATCCAACGGCGTTAATAACACGGCTACATGCTTGGTAACATGATACTCTAGCTGTCAACACTGCTGGACTTCCATCTACTTGGTTGCATAGTTGCAAAATGCAAATCCAGGAAAGATAACTTTAATGCGTTGATTTCTCAATCGATATCTGTTTTTTTTTTTCATATCATCCACCCAAACGAGGCGTAGAGAGAGTGAGTAGCTAAGTAAAAGTCTTTTTCCAACTCTATCCTTCTCTTCATAATCTCTCGGAGTACACGCCGTATCACTTCGGCTCTAAGGTTTGGCATTAAGATTTAGAATCACGGGTAGGTTGTATTTTTTATGTAAAGATTGTATTCCCATACTTGAAAAGTTCGAACGCTCCAAGAGAAATGTACATAGCAACATTTCTTGCTGCTTGTTGGAGGTCAAATTTCAAATTGTGACATTCTTGTGAATGCCGAATCAAGGCCAAAGGAACATGAAAAATAATCCTTTTTCTTCTGAAGCAGAACCAGCCTACCAGTGGTAATACAATTAAAATCTGCTTTATCATTGTATAGCAATATTGTTTCGAGCACGCAGATTAATAATGTCTCCTAATGAAGGTACCTTAACAGAATTTTTCAATGAGAACTGCTTGTTATTCAGTTGCTCAAACTCTCTTTTTTCGAAGACAGTAGGGATAGAAGGATAAGGCAAGGACAGGACTAATGGTTAGCTAATCGCTGTCGCTACGCCCCGTGAGAATCAGATGGGTGGGAGGGAGTTTTAAACATCACAAACTACGAACAGAAATCCATAAATCGATCGAAAGATCAATTTCTGAAAACCGTCCGCACCGGGAATTGTAGCCAACGACAACGCCAACGCCAAATTTTATTCTTATTAAATCAATAAATTAGGAAGCATTAAAAATAAAAGTATATATTATCTAATTTAAGACATCGACTGAGGGTGCTTGATGAAATTTCAATATCAAATTTGGATTATTGAGATTTTGTACACTTCCATGTATTTTGTCACGAATCGACAACTTCGAGCGCACGAATACCTGAAGATGCCGAAAGGTGGAACCCGGATCGTTAGTGACAAAATACATGGAAGTGTACAAAATCTCACTAATCCGAATTTGTATATATTATCGTTTACTAGCAATCCCTCATAGAATAGATTATTTAATTTGATTTTTTTTTTAAATATGTGAAATTACAGCTGACAGCCAATGCGCAAAATATTTCGAAAATTGGAAAATCGTACAATTCACCCATGTCCAACACCACAAATTTAAATTGAAAAAATCTAAATTTAATATTGACCTTGCTGGGAATTGAACTAGGATCCACCTCATCGCTACGGTAAAGCTCATACCGCTAGACCACAGAGGCCGATGTGTAAATGTAGTGTGGAAAACATAACACACATGAGTTTCGATTGTATCTTACATAAATGCAGTCAACATTTCAACATAACCTTGTTGAAAATTTATATATGAAAAAATACTCGCAAAAAATTTGACTCTTGGGGTCACACGAGTTTTGATCAAACAAAGTATGCAAAACCATCAAGAAAATCACCAGCAAGATTTAATATTACGCTGGATATCATTACAATGTGTATTGTATAAGGAAATACGTATACAAAACATTTTTTATTGTGAATTTAATATGCATAGTAATGTATTCAATAAATATGCAACCGTCATACTAAAACATACATGATTAAGACCTCAACTTTTAAAAGGGGAAGTATTTCTCGCATTGTTAATATGATATAAATACATGTTCAATAGATGTAAGATTGCTTTTTAGTATACAGTTACATATTCATGGTTTATATCGGGAGTCAGCAAATCATAATTTATCGAGGGTATACTGACAGAAAACATTGTCAGTTTCCGATGATTTTCTGTTTTAAATGTCAAAAAGTATGCAATTTTACGCTCTGCCTTCTGGTAGAACACATGTAGTCATATGATATAATGGCTTTAAAAAAACAGTATTAAGTTATATTGTTATTTTTTTTTTATTCTGGCAGATAGTATGATATAACTATAACTGTTCAATCAGTATGCAGGAATTACACACTTAGTGATACATGACGCTGCCGGTTTACGAAATGTGATATTCGAGGATAAGCTTTGTTTTGTGCAAGAGCATTACGTCGTGTCAGCAAATTGATAATAGTTATTAAAGAAAACGTCACGGATGTCTCGGGTTTAATTCCCGGTGCGGACAGTTTCATGAATTGATCTTTCAATCGATTTTTGAATATCTGTTTGTAGTCTGATGTCATCAAACTCCCTCCAATCCATTCGATCCTCAAAAACGGAGTGTAGCGAGAGCGATTAACTAATCACTAGTCCTGTACTAACCTTATCCTTCTATCCCTACTCTCTTCGAAAAAATTGAGGTTGAGCAACTGAGTAACAGGCAGTTCTCGTAGAAAACTTCTGTTGAGAAACTTCCATTAGGAGGCCATATACTCCACATTGGGGAGCGGACATGAACAAAAAATTATAGACGTAGTGATACATGACGCTGCAGGTTTACGAAATGTGATATTCGAGGATAAGTTTTGTTTTGTGCAAGAGCATAACGTCGTGTCAGCAAATTGATAATAGTTATTAAAGAAAACGACGTCACGGATGTCTCGGGTTCAATTCCCGGTGCGGACAGTTTCATGAATTGATCTTTCAATCGATTTATGAATTTCTGTTTGTAGTAAGATGTCTTCAAACTCCCTCCCATCGATTCGATCCTCAAAAACGGGGCGTAGCGATAGCGATTAGCTAACCACTAGTCCTGTACTAACCTTATCCGTCTATCCCGACTCTCTTCGAAAAAATTGAGGTTGAGCAACTGAGTAACAAGCAGTTCTCGTAGAATACTTCTGTTGAGATACTTCCATTAGGAGGCCATATGCTCCACGTGGAAAAAAAATAAAGAAAAAGATTCCATAAAAATGACATTGGTGTCAAGTCATCACTTGACATAACAGAGCTACGAAACGTGACATTCCTAAGTGCAAAAATAAATAAATGTGTGATTGTAAAAGACCATCGTCTGCAAGCGAGAGAATTATCAAATGCGATATTAATTATCAAATTATAAACAGGATCATCATTCTGTCGCCACTCGCTGAACGGAAAACATCTCTTCTTAGCTGCATAATCGTCATCATCATTCGTCCTACTGTTTAATCGCGTCAAGCATGCAACAAATTAGGAATAATATTCCTAAATACATCACTTAAGTAAAACTAAAACCATTTTTTTAAATCGCATAAGAAAAATTAGTGGATAAATCTTATCCCCATTTATATCATGTAAAAATAATTTGCAATGAAAAGCACTTATTCAAATATTTTATGATATAATCGGGACCGATTTTGTTCAGTGAATGTGCATTTTCAACTGAACAGTTAAACAGGGTTTGTTATACTAATTATTTATAACATATCAGAAGGTTACTAAAACAATAATTGATTTACGATTATGCCACGAGTTTACAAAATATGTATCCAATTATAAATAAATGAAAGCGGTTTATTAAATAATAAAATTGTAAAACAACTTCTAAGAAGTGAACATATTAAAAAATCAACATTATTAAAGTATGTAAAAACAAAACAACTCAATTGTACTAAATACACGACAAATTTATAACGAGGCTAAAACCAATACATAAATAATCATTGACAAAAGAATGGTTTGTAAATTAGAAATCATTTGAAACGGGTCCTGAAACTATCATTCTTCTTAGTCAAATTCATCACGCGTAAGGGTCGTGACCTCTGCCTACCGCAACAACTTCATTGCCTTTGACAATCCTTCGCCACTCGCTCATCTGAGGGCCATCGGTAAGGCCTGTGGCGTCCTTCACTTGGTCACTCCAGTGAGCTGGGGCACTTCCTCGTCCCCTTCTGCGTTCAATCTTCCCTGTGACGACAAGCCTCTCAAGATTGTTAGTAGACATACGGGTGATGTGGCCAATAAAGTCAAGTAGGTGTCTTGTATAAAGGGCCGAGAGTCTATTCTGTATCTCGAGATCTTTCAGGATAGATATGCGCTTGGTCATCCATGGTAAACGAAGCATCATTCTCCAGCACCATATTTCAAATGCGTCTAGCTGAAACTATTATACAATTTAAAATATCGACTGTGGGTGCTTGATGGAATTTAATCATATTAATACATCATCATTACTGACAAAGCCCACTAATCTGGAATAAGTAGGTGTATCTATGTTTACTTTGAATTTCATTTTAAAACCCTCCATTGCACCCATAATGCGTTTGTTTTCCCAACTAAGATTAAGGGTCATTGTTGTCGGGTCGATGTTGGGATTATTCCAGGTGTAAATGTAGTTCCTACACTTAGTTAATAATTTGTCGTATTTTATCTTATATACAATATAAACTATTTACTTTACGGCAGTTAAAGTTTATTCGTGTGCTAAAATGCCTGAATATGCCGAAAGGCGAAACCTGATCGTTAGTGACGAAATACATGGAAATTTACAAAATTTCAACAATTTAATTTTTTATCATACAATTGCAAAATTACGTCTGTCTACCTATAATTGTGTCACTGAGAATAGTAATGGTGTAACTCCAAAATTACAAAAAATGAGTTTATACCTCAAACACATTCAAAAGATGTTATTCTATTAGTTTAATAATGGTGCACTTCCACATATACTCCTAATTTCTTTTAAGGTGTTAACTATCAATTCTTGGTGGAAAAATAAATTTTAAAAAATAAAACACAATTCATTTGTACTACTTCCACATATTTATAATGATCAGGACCGGTTTCGCTCATCACGAGCATTATCAACTGACCGGTCCTGATCATTATAAATATGTGGAAGTAGTACAAATGAATTGTGTTTTATTTTTTAAAAAAAATACTCCTAACTGAAAAAACTGTTTTTTGTTTTTATATTCCCATATTTAACTATATTTTTCAGAATAATAGTGAAGTACATGCAATATCAGAATAAGAGTAAAGTGTCCAGACAGACTTCACTATTACACTAACGTTTAAGTTCTTCAGTTGATTGACAAACAATTATTAATGGTTGTTATTTTTCCTAAGAACATTTTACAAAGCCTTGATTTTCTCAAAACGTCAAAACTGGAGCGACGCCATTAAGAGGCACAATTAATGATAGTTAAACTCATTCAAATGATAATTACAGTTTTATTTAATTACGTATTATGATTTTGTTTAATTGCAGCTCATTTTATAACAGCTTGTTGAGAATGTAATATTATATTGAATTACAAAAAAAATCGACAGTATTTAACTCGTCAAGCGGAAAACAATAAGTTTATTTAAATAACATTGGGAGTGGCGACGAGTTGGCGAGTCATATAATATCGAATTACTCAACCAGTTGAGAGTAAAAGTGAAATATAATCATATTTAAAATGCCAAACAGAGATATAACAAGTAGCGCATTAAGTGATTGGTCGAAAAGTGTAATTTTATATTATCTATATAAGTATGCTCCCTGCAAGGTTTTTTTCACCAGTTATATTTTGTTTATCCATTTGTTGAATTTTAAGATGTAGGATGTAGGTGTTCATGATTCATACATGACTTGTTATTGTTTTGACACATTTATGTTGCTCTTCTATGTTTCGATTATATTATCTCTGGTTTTTATTTTTTAATATCTAATGTGTAATTTAAGTCGCAAGTTTTTTTTTTTTTACATGTCCACTCCCAATGTGGAGCATATGGTCTCCTAATGGAGGTATCTCAACATAAATTTTCTACGAGAACTGCTTGTTACTCAGTTCCTCAACCTCTCTTTTTTTTCGAAGAGAATCGGGATAGAAGGATAGGGCTATGACAGGACTAGTGGTTTGCTAATCGCTGTCGCTACGCCCCGTGAAGACGGGATGGGTGGGGGGGAGGACTTAGACTACGAACAGAAATCCATAAATCGATTGAGAGGTATATCTATGAAAACCGTCCGCACCGGAAATTGAACCCGAGACATCCGTAACCATACCCAGCGACGCTACCAACTACGCCACGGACGCCGACAGCGATTAGCTAACCACTAGTCCTGTCATAGCCTTATCCTTCTATCCCTACTCTCTTCAAATCGCAAGTTATATTAATATTATCTTTCCCTTGTTGTAAAACAATAGTTAGAATCTGCAAATTTCATTGTTCCGAGATAAACAAACATTAGTGTGGCAAACAAAGTATATTGTTTGCTCATTTTCTACCAAACCATAGTAAATTATTATTGTAAAAGGACAGCAACGTAGATACTACAGAATTGCACTAAAAAGTGTAGACGTTATTTTTAATGAAAATCCAACGTATTGCTAACAATATCGTTTTACAGTGAAAGTGTGAATTACTTGGAAGTGTGTTATCAGACTAAAATAATCGGAATGCAGATACTTGATACCATTGCTGATCAGTAATAAATCAAAATTTAAATTTTTTTACTTACTACTGTTTTACACTCGGGGTACGTTATGTATTTATTTTATGAAACCATTTTCATATAAAATTTAATTATTTTTTGAGTTCGATAATTTTATATTGTGGGGGTATTTTAAGTTATGAAACCTATTCCCGCGTGTATACGTGCGTCTTCGCTTTTTTGCAGAGTAGCTTCTGGAGCGTATTCCCCGTGCAAAAGAAAATGGCTGTAGTATAATCCCAATAGTTCATTAAGTTAGGTCCCAAAAATGGCTCATAGAAAATCATCAAAAAATTATCAGATTTACAATTTTTCACTTTATTTTATGTTTGGATTTGTGTGAAATTAATATGTACAAAATACAAAACTTTGTAATACTCGATAATGAAACAATATGCAAATAATACGGCACGCTTGACGATAAACAAAAGAATTTGATTGAAAAACGTCGACACGGAATGTTTGTAAAAAATCGCTAAATCTTGTTGTTCGTTGATAATAATTGTGCCGCCTACATTTCTTGGGCTTCAACAAATCCAAATATAAAAAACGATCTATTTGTGATTGTACAGATAAGTCGGAAACTGGCTTTCTGTTAAGGACACTTGACAAATGTCAATAGCCTAGCAACTGTTTCACAAACTTCAGTAAGTTGACAATTGGATAGAATTTATAAGAACGTGTTAATTGTATAGTTTCGACATCTCGCTGTAATTGGTTGATGTGTATATCATTTTTGAGAATTAAACGATCTCATTTCACAATAACCACATGATGTTTTTTTATTAATGAAGGGTGTACGGCGAAACTTACTGTCTTATATAAAAAATATTAAATAAAAAAGCCACGACGGACCTAACTTGGACATGTGGTGTGGATGCCCCAGAGGAGCCTGAATCCTGGCTGTCTCTTCTACCAACCAGATAGATTCCGGCATCCTGGAAAGCCGCTGATGACCATACATATGATTTACTCGACGCGGGGAAAAGAGAATCTTGGAGGAACCGTGTAATGGCCATATGCCCCGCAATTAAGGAGCAGCTATGGTTAAATATATTTATAAATATACAAATTAAAGCAGTGCTTAGCGTCTTAGCATATTTGATTCAATTGTGATGTGTTCACAGCGGCATTGTGTCACCAAAATATGTTAACATAGAATTGTTATGATTTATATTTTATCAATATTCATTGTAAACATATAGAAGTAGTACACAATAAATTGTGTATAATTTTAAAAATATGATGCCTTTTCCACCAATAATCGACAGTTTTAAAAATGAAGATTTTTAAACAATTTATAGCGTTGATATCGGTTTCGTTTTGAACAACGGTAGCATGACTCCCAATTATTTATTTTGATAATTTTATATCAGCTATAGCTATACAATTGATATTCCGAAACATGGTCAACAAAGGAATTTCTGTAATGGCACCACCTTACCTTTGTACCTAGAGCTCCGCTGCACCCTTCGTCCACTAGTGGTATTGTATAAATTGTCTGTCTTCCAACACAACAGTCACCTTTCGTTTAAAAGTAGTCGTGACTTTCCCTATAATACCGTTGATATAAGATTTGATTATTAGTTAGAATATTCCTATTAAATGGGCGAAATACGTTTCGTTTTTATTTACAAACCAGTGAGTGGTTCATACAAGGCAGTTGATTGTTAATTTTATATTGGTTAAGTACAGCCCTGGTTACATCTGAGACGAAAAGTAAGTAACATAAAGTACTTACTGTAAGTTGCAAGGCCATTTCACACGATCTAAATAAATTGGATGGCAAAAACTTATGTTTCCAGGTCTTTCTAAATTTACACATGCCTCATGGTTTTTTTGTTTGATTGTTAGTACTGCTTACCAGTGGTTTGTTCATAGGAACACAATAAATTTTATTGAATACTAAATTGAGCAAACAAAAAAATCTGCTGCATATGTTTTGTGGTCGCATTCGTTGGTTTTGTTGTGTTAATGATAGTTATTATTTCATTGTGCGCTGGATTTTATAAGCTTTTAAAACAGTGTGATGTTTGAAAAAGTATGGTTACTTGAGTTGTCTATGTAATATGATTTAAAGAATTTTGGAGTTCTAATATAGCTCTGGGGCACGCAGTCCTCTAAAAACAAGTTGCATATGTTCAGCGGTTGCATTCTGCGTATATTGTTTTACCGTGGCAATTATTTATACGTTTTAATCTTAATTCCCATCCCTATTTTGTTATCCAATGCGTTTTTGTTCTGTTTTAGTAACCATTTCAATTTGATGGGAATAATAGGTGATAGGCATTTGATCCAACACATGGAGGACCAACACGCATCGGTTATATATATTTATACGATTTTTCACTCGACCTCGAGTTGCTTTCTCACATTCCCACATTCTAACTCTAACACTACTTTGCTATTTAAATAGTTGTTTTTACGTGTTAACCGTTAATTTTTGGTGGAAGGTGTTATATTTTAAAAATAAAAACAATTTGTTTTGTACTACTTCCACATTTGTATAATGATCAGGACTAGTTTCGCTCATCGCGAGCACTATAAACATGTGGAAGTAGTACAAAACAAATTGTTTTTATTTTTAAAACAAATGACTCGCGTATAATTTGATTAGAACTGAACCCGAGTCATCGAGTCCGTACGAATCTAACGAACCAATCAGCAAGAACAAATCTGAGAAGAGAGGGCTATTATTGTCCATGTCACAGGGAACCCTTGTGTAATCGACAATAGATTTGGATGGTCTATGTTGCTATCTCAATAAGCAAGTTTTGGCATCTTCCATTCATACAATATATATTCTATCTGTCAGGAAAAATATATCAATTCTTCAACTTTACCCTCAGTTTAGTTAAAATCAAAACTCGACCTTTTTAACTTCACGGCTGATCGTGTGTTACTGGCATTTCTTTGGACCACGTACAAGTCTAATTCATGCAAGGACAATTCGCACCCGAATAATCAAGAGCTTAATACAACATTCTTTGGGCGAGACTCACGACAACAACACAATTGAACCAGAACACTGAGATCTTTTATGTTTTTTCGCAGGTGGGAATTTGTCTGTGTAATGTGACCTAGATTGTTTATGTTTATTACGGTGGATAAAGCTAATTGTAGTACATTGGTTTTTAACGAAGGTTTTTTTAATATCAAAACAATGCGCAATCAAAATAAAACATATTACAGGTTGCAGCCTCGCTTCATTTCATCGATTCTTGGATTTTGCGATTCCAAAAATTCAATCGCGGTATTCCAAAATTTTTCTATTTCCATTTAGTTTTTCATTATTAATGTATTGAAGAATAAAATACAATTTCATATGACTCACTTAATCACTGACAGAATACTGTGGACCAAAAAGATAACAGTAATCTTAAATAAGCTACTTACTTTAATTTTTACATAATTTAAGAGCAATGTGTCGTTTCAGGATTGACTTGCTGATTACTCCCGTGAATTAAGTTACTAAACTGAAACAAACATTTCATCACATATTTAATTATTATTGATGTAAAAAACAGCCTTACAACAAAATGGAGGATTAATCATACATCAGATCGTCGTTGTTCTGGAAGAAGACATGATAATGTATTGATAATACTTTTCGATTTTCGTAACCGCGTAAAAGAAAAAACACTGCAAAAAATTAATAGGTCCGTTTTCTTAGACTGTGCAAAAAAACCCGTCTAAAAAATCTCGCAAATAGAGAATCTGGTGTACACCACGTACAATGTACATTCACGTCGTTGTTTTGACAGAAGACACTGAAAAATAAAAGTTTTTAGTAATTGAACTCTGTTTCGAATATTTGAAATGCTTCATCTTTTTCATTTAGTTTGTTTGTACAAAGTTGTTTTTAAGTAAAAGCATAAAACATAAAAATAATTATACGGCAGAGTACGAAATAAAGAACAATTTTGTATAACTAACTCAATATGTCATTTTTTCGATTTAGTGTTTTCTTCCAGAACAGTGACGAGGTGTTCCACATTTCTTACGTAAGTCTTTAAATTTTTCGCATTTTTAGTTGAAGCTTTTAAATGTATAAAAACTTTAACATCTTCAAAACATGTTTATAACAGTCGTTAACAATCAGTCTGGTGATAATTTTTTGTAATAATAAACAACAATTTTACCCTGTCTGCTGTATATAATATTATTTTGCATTTTGGGGGTGTTTGCAATGCTTGTTTAATCTTCGCTGCAAAGCTCTTTCAGTTTGACCGGTTAGTAAATAATTCAACATTTAAATGCGGCAATATGATTAAAAATGCTAATCACAATGTCCAGACATAGACAACGAACGGACAGATTGCCGTCAGTCGGATCCGTTGGTTATGCCAACTTGGTTGCACCTAGAGCAGATTACAATGCATTCAAAGCGTTCACGGCGATATATATTTTGCAGAGTAAATAGATCTCAGTTTACATTTTTTTTAACTTTCTGCACATTACAGAGCATTCAATCAAGTCTTGAGAAATTTTTCCTGTGACCTTCCAGACAACAATTTGAAACACGAAAACTGTTGCTATGTTGCTGAATACACTTTGTTAGAAGAATGTGAAGCCGCAGTGAGTTATGACGGATACAATTTCGAGTACCCTAGAGCAGTATAAATGTTGAACTTTAAACATCCACGGCCCGGTGAAAATGCGAAAAATATTTCGCGGACCGGCGTCAACCAGATTACTTACGACGGAGTGTAAATTAGTAAAAATATTTTTTTCTTCAGCTTATGTCAAATACTAAAAAATAATTTGAATGTTATATGGAATTTTACTTATTAAATTTAATGTTACAGAATTACATGTTTTTGTTAGCGCGACATCTGTTGCTCTTGGTTGCAACGTTGTTTCTGATGGACGAATCGCTGAATTAACATCCAATAAATTTCTCTGTTTCGTTTTTATTGCTGATATACTTGAAAAAGTCTTTTTATACAAATACGAAGTCGAAAAAACGACCAACAATTTGATAGCTTCATAACTCGAGTTGGATATTCTTTATCAAGAGATATCCAAAACTGGGATAGTTATTTCATTTTATGTCTGGACACCAGAGTGATATCCGAAGACAATTGAATTCGGGCAACTTTTCTTTTTAACAAGGATCAAGTGCTCATGATTTTATTTCTTCCAAAAAAAGATTATTAACCCAAAGGTTACCTCTACAGCTCTTACAGCTTTTTATTTTAACAACACGATATTAAAAAAATAATACGCACAACCGCTATAAATTAAGTGTCGTCGATAGGCGAACTGACGCAATACTAGCATGCGGTGGCCGTGCACATGTCTAATATAAGTAAGGGCTGCTAGAGACCGTCCAGTGTTATTTTTATATTTAGTTAATCACAACAGAAGGAATTCCCTGAATCGTGTAGAGTTGTTGTTGGGTGAAATTTCTCATCGACCGGCAATAAATTCTCGCGGACCATAGGTTGAAGAACACTTTCCTAGAGATTATTACTACTTTTGTAATCACTAATCCCAGGACCATTTATTCCAGTATTTTTGGTGTTAAGACGGACGAGGTTGTTACTAAATAATATTACTAATTAAACAGTTATTTGCGAAATGGCTTCCTTTTGTTGACTTCTGAGTACTGAATTCGCTTTGCTAAAAATAGTTCATGGACGCTAGACAAAGCACATTTCAAAATGCATCAACTAATAGATTGTATCAGTAATTGAACCACGGGCGACTCGTTATTGGAGGGCATAAGAGATCAAGATTTTTCTATTTGGACAGATATTTTTGGATAATTTATTTTATCTGGACTTTGGTAATATCTTTAAATTTTTTTAAATATGTGATTTATTATTATTTGCCATTGAAGTTCATTATTAACCTAACGCGGGAAAGTATTATAGTAGGGGAACCTAGAGAGGAACGGGATACCTATCATTTGGAAATAATTTTTGAGTTACAAATTATTATGAAAAAGTCGGATATAATAATCAGCGGTTCGTTTGAACCTTATTAACAACACTAATTGTTGGCTTAGCTATCAAAGTACGCTTAAACGTTTAGTAAAATGTATAATACTTTTTACGATAAAATTGTATGCAATCGTTTATGCGGGGTAAAATTTTATAAAGTGCATTATTCATTGTCTTCATCAATTGATCGATCGGGTTAACGCAACATGCGCACGTCACGCTGAAGATTAAGTATGTAATTAAAAATTAAAATAATTATTTGCATCATTATAAAGAGACTTTATTAAAATCATCAATAATATTTATGTCTTACTGCAAAGATGTAGTATGTCAAATTGAGTTAATGTACACAAATCGTTCGTCTGCAACATATAATTATGTATGCTTTAAAAATATTGTAAGTTCAAATAGCGTATTTGAGGATATATTGTATCATTCAAATGCATAATATTTCGCCTACATTTTTCATGTATCTCTAGTTTCCAGATTCGACTATCTCAAAACAAGCAAAACTGGACATACAATATCTTTGCACTCAGACATATAAAATGCGTAAATGAGTTGAGCTATATATTATATAACACCTAAACAGTTTTATGTTCCTCTCGTTCGACTTGATTTAGTTGATGTTACGTTGAGTCAATCGGTGATGACATTCCGGTAATGGATACGTGATACTAGCCAAATTGCAGGAAACTGCACTCACACCGGTGAATAATTCTTAAAATTAAAAACTGGTCCATATTATTACGAAAGAGCCCACGTCCTTTTCAGTCCCAGAATCCCCTATATTGTAAAAACACGGATTATGGTTTTGTTAATTTATTTACAAAAAACATATCTACAGGTATTATCGCAAATAAAGACAGCATTCTCTTTTCATTTTTCATGAGTTAATACTCTTAACCTCCATAACTTGTTTATTATCGATGATCGATTTCCGTCGCAATTTATTCAAAATCCTTTACATCAAAAAACTACCAACCAAAAACAAAATGAATTGATAAGAAGTATAACAGGTATGTGATTTGATCAATCCTGGATTAATATCATAATATTATTACTATGGTCAACATATAAACTAGACTAAATCAATATCCTAATCTAAATCGATTGTACATGACTGAGAGTTGTGGTTTTTGGCGAATAATTATCAACCTACAATTGTATTGATCTTCGGCTGTCGTTAATACAGCGTTGGGATACTCTTCTATTTTATTTGTCCGATCCACCCAGCAGAACCCTGTCCTCTCCCACATTGTCTCTTCACCTTTGCAGTGACAACACACTTTTCAAAGAGGTTTCCTTTTATTTTAAGAGCGTATCCAATGTTTAACAGAACCTTTTTTGTACGTCGTAAAATATGTTCTTTAATTCCTAGCCCAAGAAAAAATTATGCCCTCATCTCGAAGCATAACAATTAATAATTTAATGTATACTAAACTTAGCCAGTATCTCAAATCTATGTATGTCATATACTATTATAATGGGGATAATAAGGAAACCATAATATATACATATTTTTATAAAAAAAAACATTTATCGATATCTAGTCACGATAATAATTTTACTAACCAAATAAACAACTCGTAACTTAAAGAAAGAATAGGTAGTAATTACTATTATCGTACATGTTATTACTGCACTAGAATTATAGAATCATGTTCATAAACATGTTATTAGAATAAAATGGTTTGTATTTGTCTAGATTCTACATGGTAATTGTGGTAATGGTTTTCGTTCAGAATTCTTGATTACTGTTTTCAGAATTGAATAGTTGATGCATTTCATTTTATTATTTTTATAAATAAACAGGCTCCAAATGTTTTTTCACTGGATTTGGCAGTCTATATAAATACATTTTCGATAATAAATTATTTAGTTTGATAATCCCGACGCGTAGTAATATTATTATTTTTAATTCTACAATGGTGGGATGTAATATTTAGACTGAACAACTAACTGCCGTTGATCTAAATTGTATTACGTCGGTAGAATTTGATTACAACAGATTGAATGCAATAACGTAGGTTTTATTAATAATTATTTCTTAAATATCATAGCCATTTTTTTTGACATAGCACGACGGGACAACGTTCCGTTTAACTTTTCAATCTTTCTGCGACTTAAAGAAAATGAAATGATTGAAGGATTCCGTGAATAAATTCTCAAATACTTTGCGTTTGATTTCTGAATACTATTGACATTTCTTCGGGTGAATGTAATCATTCCAAAAGAAAAGCTTTGCAGAATGTTAATACAGTTTACAGTTGCAGCACTTTTGTTCATCAAACTCGTTGCTCCAAGTATAGTTCTCTATCATTTCTCTAAGAGTTCTGAGACATTTCAGAGAACGAAATTTGACATAGATACTCAGATCAAAGAGTTCCTTTCCAGTCGATCCGAATTACGATTGTCAATTTTGAAAATAATAGTGATTTTCATATATAAAATTTACTGATTAATAATGGATACTTATTTTACTGACTATTCGTACAGCACTTGCATTTTTGTATCGCTCAATATCGCATTAACAATAGAAGTTTCACTTCAGAGAAATTTATAAGATTCTCGTTAGAAGTCGATCGCCATAACAGATAGCTAATTGATAAAAAGTAGCTATCAACCTCAAAAAGATTGGGTACCCTTGCAGTATATTACTCTATTATGACCCTTGCTTAGAGCAAAGAAAAGAATCGATACAATTTGTTCGACAAGATTAATTAGACAAAACATCTTTATTATAGGCTAAGTGACAGCAAAGGCTTATTTAAATTTGATTATTCTTTTTTTAAATAACATAGAAAATAACAGCTGTCATAGATTTGACATTCTGCTTCGATCGGTGTTGAGTAATTATTGTATAGTTTCGTTTTTAGTGCATACTAAAAGTATAGTTCTCTATGTTGCATACATACTCCTACAGCACTGGAGAAACTAAAATTATTATCGATTGGAGTAATTGCATATTCCCACGCGTAATAAATAGCAATTTCAAGTAATTTCGCTTATCAGAACTTCATACCAGGGCGATGGCGGCTATTATTTGTTAAGACAATACTATTATGAAACACATCGGTAGACAGTACACACTGGGTACAGTAATAATTGCATTTGAATTATCCTACTTGAATCTTGGTATTTTGAGAGCTTATAAATTGAATTATACACAAAGTGTTTTTGATGAAAGATTTTGGATAATTATTATTAATCAAATAATGATACATTTATAAAGTGAGGATTTGACCATGTATAGATTGACTAATGCTTTATCTATGATAGAAATCGTTTTATGAGGGGCGCATAAATTTTTACAAATATAAGCTGCCGGGTCTGTAGCTGAATGGTATTCGGTTGAGCGGGTTCGAATTGCCATACTAAATGAGGCGTTGCTATAGGAATTGTGTATGAATTGTTCAAGCCAAAAAAATATTAAATGTAGGTTATAATATTTAGAGGTAATACCGCAATCATAAGAGTGCCTACGGATGGGAGAGAAAAACATATCGACTGTGGAAAGGAAAAAGGACGTAACACACAAAACGTCTATTAAATTGTATACTTAGACAGTGCTTCGCAACCGGTGAGCCACGCCACACCGGTGCGCCGCGAGATGGCCCCAGGTGTGCCGCAGCGCAGTACGTCCAAAATGAGAAAAAATCGAGTATTTTTATGAGATTAATTATTAAAGCCAGGTGGCTAAGACTTCCGCTTTAATTATTCTCGTCGAAACAAATATTGTATTATTTTGATATGTAATGGAATAATTGTATTAGTGCTCGCACCGATAGTGCAACTGCAATGACATGTAATAAAGTGGGGTTTGTCTCGTGCGTAAAACAAAAAATCCCACAATAGAAATTACACATTGCTGTATATATTGAGAAGCATTGATGGCGAGATGGCAAAATTTCCCACTGAAATTATTACAAACATTGAACGAATATATTAATACACATTATCAAATCAAGATCCTTTTATACGCATAATTGTGTGTTAAGTTTTCTATCACTTTGAAAAGGGAAAAAGTTTTAATTGGCTTTTATAAAAAAATATATTATATTAGTTACTATCTCAAATTCATCAAATAAATTCGAAAAATTATCAAATAGTAAGTTTTTTTTGTAAAATGTGCATATTTCGGCTTATGGTGTGTCGCGAAATATTAATTAGTGCTTAGGTGTGCCGTAGATGAGAAAAGGTTGCGGAGCACTGCTTTAAGACATCAACTGAGGGTGTTTGATGGAATTACAATATCAAATTTGAATTGTCGAGATTTTGTACATTTCCATATCAGTTCGAGTTCATTCGTGTATTTGAATGCCTGAAGATGTCGAAAGGCGAAATTCACGTCGTTAGTGACGAAATACATGGAAGTGTACAAAATCTCAACACTCCAAATTGTATACATTGTGATTACCAAAAAAATATTTTGAGAAGACAGAGGGATAAGTCCTTTTGTCTTTCTAGAGTCGATATATTATATTGAGTGTGCAAAGGAAAAAGGAAGTAACCCACACCAAAAATATTGTGTATAGGTAACACAAAACGTGTTAATACACTACATTTATATAATATATCGACTATAGAAAGGCAAAAGGACTTATCCCTCTGTCTTTACAAAATATTTTTTTTTGGAAATCACAATGTCTACAATTAAATATACATTTTGTTTAGGCCAGAGACAATATTTTTTGTGTGTGGGTTGCGTCCTTTTTCCTTTCCACAGTCGATATATAAACATAATGTTTTAACACGTTTTGTGTTAGTTGTACACAATATATTCTTTCATGTGGACTACATCCTTTTTCCTTTCCACAGTCGATATATTTATTCCAAGAGCAGCAATAAAAATCACAAATTGAATTGAAAAAAAATTTAAACAAGATATAAATCAGCTTCTATTGTAAAGAAAACAAACAATTTTGAGTGATTCATGTTTATATTTAATTTATTTATGGCAAATTATTTGGTTTACAGCAAAGGATCAGTAAAAAATTAATAATATTATTATAGCAATCCACAAATTTCATCATTAGTGATAAAATATCTATCAAATTATAACAAGTGTCATAAGGGTTTCTGGTTAACATTTACTTATGAATTTATATATTTTTTTTTATTTTTCTGCACTAAAACCAGTACTTATTTGAATAAAACAGTTCATTCTACAATTCGCAGAGTATTAATATAAAACGGTTCTAGAAAGATGACAGGTGGAAAGAGAACAGTTAACTTAACAATTCTTGGATTTAATGTAATAAAACAATTGAGATTGTTAGAATTAAACATGTCCGCTCCCAACACAGAACATATTATAATATTTAATTAATCATTCTAAAAGAATATATGTGTAGTAGTTACAAAACCTTTCATAGATTTGCTGGAAAGTGATGAATGAATGAAAAATAAACAGCTATTTGTACCTCGCATAAAAACTTGATTTAGACGACACGAGGAGATCATCGTTGTTTGAAGTAATTAAAACAATGGTGATATCCATTATTAAATAAATTATAATGATCTAATAATCGTTTTTTCTCTTATTTTAAATTATGCTTTAATTAATTAACACAGCTAAGATAAATGTGTCTTTAAAGACAATCTAGTAACAAAATTTCATTTGTTAGGTTGTATTAGGCAGCACAATGTTACGTCAAAAGTTATGGGGAGATGTTGGAACTGAAGTGCTGCGGATAGATTCGGAGAGCCTCAATTCTGCTTGCCTCTTCTTCCAACTGGTGGGATTCTGGCAGACTGGACGACCGTCGAGTACTATCAGTATGCTGTACTCAGCAGAACTGAAGGATTCTGATATACCACGGTAGGAAGCAAAGCAATTTGCGGGTGTTAGGCAATCAAGGCGGTGTCGCGTGAGCAAATATGGTCCAAGAAGAATATGAAGAAATTTTGATTCAAATGACTAATGATTTTATTCCACACAGTAATAAATCTATTTAAAATAAGATAACATATTTACAATTCTTAATCCATCATTTCTGTCCAATCAAATTGAATCAAATCAGTCAATGCTTGCAAATGCAATAAAATTATTGGAGTTACTTTATCATAAAAAAAAACTCAAAACATAACAAAGGCTCAGAATAAACAATAATAGATGCCAGACCTGGAAAAAAAATCTGTATGCTAAAAAAACTTAACTTTACTATTTAAGCCCTAGATAGCATAATGACGCTATTAAACAGACAATTTGAATGGAATAATTTTGTCAAGAAGACATATAAAATATGGGCATTGCGCTAATAAGAAAGGAAGATAAAATCAACCTTATTTACCACTGTCAGACAGCTTTTGGCTCTACTGTAAAATTTACCTCTTATAAATACTGAATATTCTATTCGAGGTGCTATATACTGCATACACTCGAGTGGACATCGCACAGCCATTTCTTTACCATTTGAGAGGTACTGAGCACACTGTTTCAACAGCATCAATAATTCCATCATCAATAGCACATTTTCAAGAAATTGTTAAATGAAATCCATGTAGTGGAGAAACATATGGATATATACAATTATTAGTTGTACTGATGTGGACATTTTTGAATACTGTCTTCATTCAAAGTAAATAAAGTAGCAAAAACACGTTTTTCTATCAATTTAAAGATGGCTTTATTCCGATCTATTAAATAATTGTTCACCGCAAATGACCTAGATATCTCCACATCTGAGTGTAAGCACTATTTCATTTTATCCAGCATAAGATGTGTTAAGATAATGTGTCGATTATCACGAACAGACCATTTGCCGTGTATTTTAGTAAAGCGGTTCGCCGACTCTTCGTTTATAGCTCTAGAATTATCAAACGGAATGATCTTTCAAGTGTTTCTTTAAGTCTTGGACTGTATTGAATTCAGTGTGGCATTTCTCACAAATGTATGGCTTCGTATAAGTATGTATCAGCGAGTGATTCTTCAAAAGAGGTTTGCTTTTGAATGTTTTTTCGCATGAATCGCAGCTGAAAGGCCTGTCACTAGAGTGGATGAGCTTATGTCTCATGAGATTGTTAAAATACTTGCAAGAATAATCGCAAAAGTTGCATTTGAAAGGTTTGGCTTTCGCGTGTATTAACTGATGCAGTTTCAATACATCAGGGTTCTTACACGCGTAGTCACAACGCTTGCAGCTATATGGCTTAACGTCGGTATGTACGAGTTTATGACTTTTTAAATAACTTTTACGCTTGCATGTATAACTGCATTCGTCACATTTAAAGGGTCTCAAATCAGTGTGACATCGTCTGTGATGATTTAAATTACCTACCATATTAGTTTTATAATCGCATTGATCACAAGATAGCGATTTCACATTACTGTGGACGAGGTGGTGCGTTTGGAAACTGCCCAGCACTTTAGTTTTGTAGTTGCACAGTTTACAGTTAAAATGCTTTCCGTTGTTGTGTATAACCAAAGAATGCTTCTGCATAACCCAGTCGTTCTTGCATCGAAATTTACAATATTGGCATGCGAGCGGATAAGATAGATTTCGGAGAGTATGATGAGGAGTTTCATCGTCGACGAAATCGGATTTTATTTTCAGAGAATTCGGCGACTGTTTTTTATCGTTAGATTCGTTGAAAGTTACATTTTTCTTTGAATCAGACTGATTCAATTTATCTGTTTTAATGCCGGGTGAATTCAACATCTTTTTCTTTGCTACGAAATTTTGACTCTCCGTTACATTTTCATTTTGAGATCTATCTTTGATTTCATTAAAAGAATAGTATATTGTATCTTCATCACTGGACTCCCTAACGTTCAATGTTTTTTTTTCTTTTTTTGCCTTATCAAATTTCATTGTCTTTGGGATAGGAGTTTCAGCTTTATTTTTGCCTTCGCAGATAGCATTATAATTTGATATATTGTTTTGCTTTTGAATTGTATTCAAATTTGGCGACTTTTTAATTGGAGTTAATTTAGGAATCGTAAATTTAATTTCTTTCAAGAGACTGTTTTCACTCTTACGAATGGCTTGCTCATAATTTGATGTCAGCTTTTTTGTTCCGACACAACCTGATTTTTTTTTCTTGGGAGAAGAATGTGGAGTTGTTTTATTTGTACGCCCACTATTAGCAAAGACCCTTTTTTCAATAGGATCATTTGATGTAAGTTTTTCCATTTCAATTGAATTAAAATCCAATTTTATTCTCTTGGCAGAAGCTGTACTTTTGTTATTATCTTTAAAAGAAATACTCTTCCTTTTAATGGAATCATTTTGGCCATCTGGCGAAAGCTTTTTTATTTCCATTGAATCAGAATTCAACATTCTTTTCTTGGCAAGTGGTGAGAAACTATCTTCGGTTTGTTCATCATAAGTTCTCTTGAAAACAATATTTTTGCAGACATCATTCTGAACAATTATAGAGCGCCTTTTTTTCTCTATGGAATCAGAATCCGATTTACGATTTTTGGTGGAAGAGATTTGACCATACTCCTGTTCATCATTAGAGCTCTTCTCAATTTCATTATATGTAATATTTTTTACTTTCTTTACTTTATTTTTCTCCATGGAATCAGAATCTGATTTACTTTTTTTGGTGAAAGAAATTGGACTATACTCCTGTTCATCATTAGAGCCCTTTTCAACTTCATTATATATAATATTTTTTACTTTCTTTGAAGCACTCGAATTTTTTAATATGCCTTTAGTAGAGATTGAGGGAGAATCTGATATTCTTTTCTTTGGTGGAGTGACAGTACTTTTGAGTTCTTTTTTGGCGGCTTGGGGTGTATTAAAATGACGACCATTTTCTTCATTCAAAGAATTTTGCACATTTAATACAGGTCTTTCTGCTTTGATAGAGGCAGAATCGAGCTTTGTTTTCTTTCCAGAAGAAACTGTTTCTTTATTTTCGTTATTATCTTTATCTTTATTAAAAGAATTGTTCCGTTTTACCATTTTTTGAAGTGTTGACTTTTCAGCTTTAACTCTGCTTTTTTCATTCACTTTCTTATTTGGAACATGTTTCTTTATATTACTTTGTTTAACTTTGATGTCAGTATCACTTTCATCATCATCAACCGCAGTGAATTCACTCTCATCTAAAGAATCACCTTCGTATTCACCAGAAACACCATGAACAGATAATATGTGCCTGTTTAGAAATTCCAACTTTGTGCTTTTAAAATCGCACTGATCGCATGATATTCTATTTTTACGGATCTGTTTAACCCTACCGCTATCTTCAATTGTGGAGTCATCGAGGATTTCTTCATTATCTTCTGATGGCAAACCTTGGTCCTTTTTTACGGTAGCGACATGCCAACTGTAGTTGCCCCAATTGTAATCAAATCCCGGTTCGTATCTGGGTATGAACACTTCATCTAAGATCTGTAAAACCAAAAGATTATGCTTATTACCAACATTACAATACTACAACTCCCAAAAGTAAAGATTTTTTAAGCCATGTCAACTTGAAGCATGAACAGGGATTAAGTTCTCTCACATTATACAAGGAAATGCATTAATATCATTTTCGGCAACTGGCAGTTAAAATCAGATAAAGTATTCATCCTCGCGGTGTTTTGAATTCTCCTTGAATTATTCACATTTCATTTGATATTCTTATTTCCGCTATGAGTTGGAACTTCAAACTGATACACACCAAATCAGTAAATTGCTATCGCAGTAAAATATACGAGGAGGAATATTAATGTTTTAGGTGTAGAATTCAAAAATAGTGCATTCGATTTAACTGTACATGTCACGTAAAACTTCATAAAATATTATTGAACCTTTTAATACAAAAATAGAATAATAATAACCCTACATGTAATTATAATTTACTGAATATAGATTTTGGCTGCAAACAGTAATAATTTAATCTTCATTTTAATCCTCTATTACCAATTATTTTTTACATTCTTCACTACATTCTTCACTATTGCCAGACATCACCAAGATCAAACACATGCTATTGCTGCGGTGATTCAAACTTCTCATTAGCTTCTAAGTTCACGCATCATGTTTTGTCTTATAAATCTACAGCGCCGTGCAATAAAATTAGAACATGAAAAAATATGTCGTCAACTATCACAGGTCTGCACCATAGGGTAATTTTACAATAATATTTAATAAATAATCAATGTTGTCTATATTTGTCAATACACGCAAAGAATCTATAACATAAAGCAACACATATTAAGTAAGTGTTGTTTTGTTCGGCTATCGGCTAATCAAACAAAATTAGGTTAGGTCGGAAACCTTTTGAAAAATATTATAAACGTCCAAATTTGAATGTGAAACAGTTGAATATGTATTACGATGAAAGCGCAACAATTATTATTTGACAGTAAAACGCATTCTAATTAAAAATAAATCATTCAATTGAAAATAACCTAAAGGTTAGATAAAATACAAGAAGCCACAGTAATGTTATACCTCAACGACGACACTGCAATTAGTTAACCTTGCATCTGCTATCATAGAATTCTTTTTTTTCCTACCCATTTTCCCACTATTATTCGAATGGGAGGATAATCGGGTATTTATATATTAATCAAAATATTGTGCATTCACAACAGATCTGACAACTTTGAGACCGGACGCCGTCAAGCTATAGTATATTATCTATGCGCCAAGCGTCATTATCCATAGACTAACATAAACGCTTAGTATATTGTCTATGATAAAAGTATAGTTCTCTATGCATTAGTCTATGAACATGTCTCTTTTAAATTTATGACCAACACTAGTTTATACCAGATAAGTCAAACTATTGAATCCTGAATACTCGATCAAAGAATACAAATAATCTAGTTTTATTTTCTATTTGACGCGGAATATATTTTTGCTTTTTTTTTTACGTAATAAGGCGCTGGTCTGTCCATTGACAAATTAAAACCACCGTACCCTTAGTATTTACCGCAAGCATCTCTTTTCGAAGCACAGCATACTGTTACTTTGTGTGAGGTGTCATGACCATAAAGTAATATACTATTATAGAGAGCTGACTTCAATATAACAGAATGTTCAGAGTTTGCATGACAAATGACATGAAGTTGCAGAGTTTATATATATATATATATACATATATATAGCAGGATGCTGATGAAATGTCGCTAACTTCTAATTGGAACTTTCGGATATAGGTATTGTTATTATTTTTTTATTCAAAAAATGGCACGAAAAAAGAAGGATCGATTTTTAGGAAAGAAAAATGACAGTTGTTAACCACAATACATTTATTAACGAAAAACGTTCACATGACAATAAATAATCAAACAATAGACACAATGATATTAATCTGTTTAGGATACAGCAGTATCAAGCATTATGAAGATATGTATGTGATAATAATTATTATCAGTGAACTAATTTAAGAATTTTTCCAAACATCAATATGTAATGTTACTTGTTATAAAAATAGTGTTTTTTGAGCTACTTTACAATCTTCAAGTAGTAAAAATATATATATAAAGTATCAGGAATCTATATAAACACAAATATTCATTGAAAAAACTTGTCAGTTTGCTTATTTTTAAAAGTAAATTACTTGAAAAAATAGATGGTTTACGTAGATATAATATAGAGAATAAAATATTTTTTTATAAAATGATTAAAAATAATAGAATAAGGGCACAAAAAGACAAAAAATACTTTAAATTGACAAAAAATAATTTTCTCAATTTAAAATTTACAATTAATTCAAATTGTACACACTGAGTCAATGAGGATTTTTAATAAAATGGACATACTGACAGAACTCATTAGATCAGTTTATGATAGTTTTCTGTTTCATATGTCAAAATGTAGGCCTGGAATTGACTGGAAGAACGCATGAAGTCATAGAATATAAAGGCCTTAAAAAAACAGACATAAGTCAATGGCTATTTTATAATTCTGGCAGAAAGCATGATGACTATTACTAATCTATACTAAAACTGTGGTGACAGATATTTCGACAATTTGATTACTGTTACTAAAAGTAACTAAAGTATTCACGGATGGACATTTCAACTAAGTTTTATGAACATACTCGCAAACATATTCCTCTGAAGCTTTGTTTGTGTTTCACGGAGTATCCTTGCTTTGGGGAGAGTAGATGGACGTGTGTCAGACCTACAGTAAGTAGCCAATATGCTTTTACTTTATCTGAAACAAAAAGAACACATAAATGTAATTTTTAATTTATTTAATTTCTATTGTCAAAAAATACAAAACCATTGTGTGCGTTACAACATGAACCAGATATTTATTAATTGTAAGCCTGTAAGCCTGTGAGCACTGTAACTGAAGCCAATAACATTTACTTCTCGGCTACCGGCCCTGTACATATTAATATAGCAATAAATTGACCATTGGAAATCTGTAAGAGATAACTTAAGAGGATTTGGTTTGTTGTCCTGAAATTAAAAGCAAACCATCAGAGATTCCGAACAACTCGATTTGTTAACTGCCTAAGAGTTTGAGCAATTGAGTAACAAGTTAAAAAAAAATCTTGAGATACATCATTAGGAGCCAACATGATCCACACTGCTAGCAGACATGATTAAAAAATTCGAGGGAAGTAATTTAGTTTGGAAAATACAGAAATGAAACCAAAATACAATGTTGAAAAAAATGTAAAAATTCAATGAGATATCGGGTTTTGTTGATTTTAGTAATATTAGCTATAATATTATTTGACATTGCTTTTTCTTTCATTCATGTTTTGTATATTTTTTGGAAGAAAATGTTGACCTTTTCTTTCTTTTTCGGGAAGCATTGTGCCACGGCACACCAGTGCGCAGTGGCACATCGGTTGCAGAGAACTGCTTTAGAAGACAGCAATGAAAATTCCCACACTTTTTACGAGCTCCATATTGTCAGTGGCAACTTTCTTGGAAATTTCTATCAGTTTAAATCAATTGCTAAAGAAGTTAATTGTGTTGATTTCACAAAAAAATGAATAACTGAGCAATGATTAAAAGTTGTCCACATCTGAGTGTTAACAGTAGGTTAAAATTGTTACATACGTTTAGGTTACTGTGGAGTTTCAAACAGGTTGACTGGAGACATAGCAGACCACTGTAAGTTCTCTCAGCACCAACAGTGATGACGGAATATCTGGAATGATAAGACAATTCAAAGAAGTTAATCCATTTCAGTAAAAATCTACTCAGCATTATAACACAATACAAACTGTGAATCCTTAAATACAACAAATGAATAATAAATTCTTACAAGTTATTAATGTTGCTGAAATAAATCACACATCACATTAATAAAAATAGACAAATAGTGTCAATAAAATATTACTTACGGTGAAATTAAGGTGAAAGACATGGATACAACGAAGGTCTTGCAGGGTTAAAAGCTGTCCCAGGCTATACTGAAATGAATTAACATTGTACATTATATAAATATTCAAAGAAGCATATTTAGTGGTTGTATTTGTTCATCACATTAATTATCTGACTAGGTATAAATGTCAAAAATTGTGGAGTTATCACATTACTACTCGGTGGAATGACAGAGTTCGCCAGAAGTGGCCACATTTATCCAGGTTTGGCACACGAGTATTTTGAGTAAATATCGGATACACGGGCCTAAAAATGATATTTGAACAAGGAAGAGTATCCAAAATGACCTGTGAACTTAGTTTAGGTTTGTTTTACCCTTGAAAATTACATTTCGCATATTTCCTGAAGCGATCGAAATCTATTATATCGGCTCGCCATTGATACAAAATATTGTGTAATTTCGTTTATAATTTTGACATATAATATATACAAGTTTTACGATAGATATGACGAAATCTAATACAGTATGTTGCTGTGAGAAATTTCATTATTACCTGGCATATACAGCCAACGACACGAGGTAGACTGAATCTAACCTCTATCTCAAAATGCTTGGTGTACATTCTTCAACAATAAACACATTGTGCATCAAGCATTTTCACACTAGACCCAATGGCCTGTGCCGATTCCACGTATCGGAATCTGAATTTTAGTGGCTGTGGAAATATATGGAATAATAAAAGTATGAATATCATTGTCAGTTAAATTACGTACATCCGCACCTTGAATTCTTACAATAGCAAAGTAAATACCTCACGATTTCCACTGGCATCCCACCTCGTAAAACTCATTTGAGTTGGCATCAAATAAACACGAAGTGTGTTTAACGAGATGTAAAATCACATTTCGAATCTAACGACGAACGGATTTTCTGGTGTCTGTAAGCGTCCATTTAGCTTCCCGGCGCGTCTGTTTACGTCATAGACATTTTACTGTTTCAACCATAAACATTTTACATTTAAAAGAAGAGTCATACTCATGCTTCAAATCGAAAAATTTTCAACCAAAAAAATATATAGAATTTTTAAACAGTATTTTAGGCAAAATAAAAAATAACTGCGTCCTTTTTCTGGATTTATTGACTGCTTAAATTTAAGCTTCCGTATCCGTCATAATTTCAAGTTACTAATTTTCTACATCAGTTTGATTTCCATGACGTCATTTCCATTTCTACAAAAACATAGTTCCACCCCACTCCACCCCAGTTGCGTTGAATACTCCTGGTCAACCGTGACTCCCAACTTTTCGCAGGTTGAAAGTTGCTCCAGCTATCCTGAATGCATGAGCTCTTGAATAGGTGGCTCTTGGTTCTGACAAAATCCAGGTACAAAAGTATCGTGAGATATTCAAAAAAATTTTAATTGAAAACATCAGACCATAAAATCATTGTCAATTGAGTTGAAAGTTGCTCCAGCTATCCCTAAATGTTTAACGGGCAATCGTGAGCTCTAGTTACGTCCTTCTGTCCAAAAATTTTGTTAATACCATCTTTACGTGCATACACGCTCGGATACATCACAGATAAGGAGTAAAATAAGAACTTTTTTAAATGGTCATTTTATTTTTAAAATAATTATTTTAAAAAAAGTATCATTTGCATATTCAAAAAAATTTTAATTGAAAACATCAGGAAAAATCCATAAAATCATTGTCAATTTATGAAAATGTCTATACTGGGATTTGAGCTCGTGGACACTGCTAAAGAAGAGAACGACGTTGACCACTCAGCTATGCAACAGCATAAATGTTTAACAAGGGCAATCTGTGGAGTATTATAGTCGCAAACATAGTCCTTCTGTCCAAAAATATTGCATCAAGCGATGATTCACTTGCTACCTTAATACAAAAAAATAATTCATACGTCAGGTGCAATTTTGGTTCAGCGTAAATAATTATGGTTTTTGTGGCGTCAAATAACATACACAAGCTTGGAAATCATACAATCAAATAATGCATTATATTGAATGGAAATGAATAAATAAGAACTTTTTAAATGGTCATTTTATTTTTAAAATAATTAAAGATGGAATGTTTTTATTTATACATTAGTATAAAAATCAGTATAAAAAAACACCATGGCTATGTGGCTAAAATAAATTCTGTTTTCCGTGTCTGTTGTTTGGATATGAAATTATTCCTATCATTAAAGAAAATGACATTTTAAATGAAATGCAACTTGCGGTATTGGGATCGGTATTAATCTGTTAGATTAATTGAGCGTATAGATAAAAATCGATATATTTTATCAAGGTTAGTGACTGTGTGGGTTCTCTATAATCCAGTTTACTTAAAAAAGTTGGAGAGTATTTTTCCATCTTCTTTGTCCTTAGCAGTGTTGTCGAAGTTACTTGATAGTAATAGATACACCCGTTTACATTTTGTATTTATACTTCAGAATTTCACAAAAACGCTTATTGTATGATAAAGGGTTGTAATGAAGTTTCTTCAAAGTAACATAAGGGGACATTGATAGGTAATCTGCTTAAAACCATCAATCCTATTTATCAATGACCAGATATAACACTACAGAGACTATTTCTCTCAACTGTCAGTTTAATGATTTGTTTAAAAATAATTTTGGTTGATTTGGGCATAGCAACTTAAACTATGTTCAAATCATAGCAACTCAAAATATGACAAATAATCAAATAGAGAAAATAGAAAAAATCTGCATGACGTTACATATACCACGAAACACTCGTTACGATTTTTATATATATTATGGGATGAAAGACTGAGGGTCCCACGAGGATATATCAATAGCAGATGTGCTCACACACATAAAAAGGGTAGAATATGCAGATACGTGATTTATAACTACATTTAAATTAACATGAAGGAAGCCTTTAGATTGTGTTCAGACCATATCGAGATAAAAGAAAGATTGGCATCTTTGAGAGGAGAATTTAATGAAGAATTTTCCAAGACTTTAAAAGGAAATGACTGTGTGTGGTCGCACACATTAATCACGGTATATAAAAATTCCAAGAAAGGCTACCAGCCTATTTTTTTGAGAACAATCCTTACCAATCACAAACCCCTGTTCCTCAATACTTAAAATAATGAACACATCTGACAAAAGGCAGTATCAAGAAATTCAGAATAACAAGTGAAACATTATTTACCAGCTGCACATGGCTGTATATTGTTTAAGGGTCCAAAAATTTAAATTAGTTTATAGGAAGAAAATCAAGCCAAAGCTCATGTCTACATTGTTTGTGGCGGCTTGATCCTTTTCTATCATGGGTCCTCAATAATTTGAAATCATAATTGGACGAATTTTTAAATTAGTAATCATAATATTTAGTGTTTGAAATGATAATAAACACTCAGTTTAGCAATTAGCTCCGCCTCCAGATAATAACTAAGCCTTGAACATCACTCGAAGCCAAAAGACTCTCATCATAATTGAAACTAACTCCCAGCACTGGAGCCGCATGACCTGTGAACAAAAATGATAACTAATGATAAACAATCAATAAAATTGGTAAAAATACGATTAAAAAAGTCATTGATACAACTATTATGTTTTTTTGTCAGTGTGGCTAATATGGACTACTAATGGAAATGGTTGTTATTCAGTCATTCTCTTTTTTTGAAGGGCAGGGCGACAAAGGGACTAATAATTAACTAATCGCTGTTGCTATGTTCCGTTCTAGAATGGGTGGAAAGGAATGCAAACTAAATTGCATATGAAATTGTCTGTATGAAGATTCAAGGCCCCAAATAATTAAAAAATCAATTTAATTAGTTAAATCAGTCTGTACAGGAATTCGTTCCTATGAACACTGCAACTGAATAGGACGAACGCTCAAGAGCATTGACTACTCGACTACAGGACTAGCAAACTTATGACTGACTATTACTATAAAAATACATATTACCGAAAGATTCAATTTACCTTGTAGCTTGTTTACAACAGGATGCTCAGGTGTTGATTCAATATCCAGGAAGTACACACAAGAATCCTCACTTCCGCTAACAACACAGATACCTTTCCTAAATGACATGATGGGGCAGAAGGTCGATCTCACAGGATGAACTGTGTGCATGTTGTTGAATTTTCTTTGAAGCACCAGACCACCTTCACGGTCTATTACTCTAAAAGAAATTAAGAATCGAAAGTAATGTTTATCTAAGTGGATACTATTGTTAATTAGAAATAAGATTAATGTTAACAACTCCTCAGGGACAGATACGTTGTATCTAAGCATTGCAATATGAGTATCACAAGTAAGGTAATTTACAAGTGTCGCCAACAAGTGTGGCTTTTCATTTGCTAGTGATGTAAGATGGAATGAAGGCATACCTGAACAAGCTGACAGAATTATCGGCAGAGTTAAGAAGTAGTGCCGGATGACGACACACCCATGGACTCCAAGAAATGCAAGTAACGGCTCCACCGGTGATCATCCTCCTCAGTTTACTCAATCGTCCAGTCGCCACATCACATTTGTAGCTTATGATCAGACCCTATGTATAAATAACAAGACATTTACTTTATTGAATCTATTACTTAATAATCTTGTTATTTCTTTATTCAAAAATAACCTGCATTAATTAAAGACGCCAGATCCGAGTGGTAATGTCCTAGGTTTTCGTTTTGCAACATGCTTATATTGATTTGCCAGCCCAGCAGCTGATTGGTTTGCGGTCTTGAGCTTTGTATTACTGGGAAATGCAGTCAAGGATTCGAATCCCAGGAATGAGACTTTTATACATTGATTTCCCAATTAGTATTGTTTGATGTTTTCATAGTTGCGATAGAAATGTTTGATAAAGTTAATGCCATTAATAGTGAACAGTCAATATGAACAAAGAAAACCAGCATATAAACACACCACTTGATACCATTTGTAATCAAGTGGTCATCTTTGCATAATAAATAATAAATATTACCTTGTCATTGCCAGCCCAGAACATTCTCCCGCTAGAATCACAGGCAAGTGAAAGTACTCGTCCTCCCAGAATGCTACTGCCACCTATTGAGAGAAAATTCATTTGTAAGAAGCTGTGTAATGTGGATCTCACTTAATGAATGCAAACAGTTTTTTCCGTCACCAGTAAAATTTCTGTTTCCCTTAATTTTCTAGTGCATGTAATAAAGGGATTAAAATTAATTCCTATGAATTAATTAAGGGATTAATATCAATACCTACACTATAGATAAAAAAATATGATACATTTAATCATATTGTGTAAAATTTGAGTGGTTAATTTTTGGTATATTAGATAATCTTGGGTGGCTGTTAAAATTCTTGTGTAAAGTATTTTTTTTAATAACTAATTTAAAATAAAATTATATCCCTCTGTATCTTTAAATTTACTACACAGATTAGTTAAAAAAACATGTTACCTTTAGGGTAGATTCCAGTAGATACATTGAGGACTTGAACCATACCTCGCCCGTTTCCAGCCTTCAATTTAGGTTAAGGATTAATCAAACAATTACAACTTAACATGAGATTATAGTTGATGTGCAAGCGTGGTTACATCATAAGACAAAAAGATCACGGCAAAGCCATCATGAGAAAAAAAAGGCAAAAGAGCTCGAAGTGTTTTATGCGTGAGATTCCCGAGGGGTGTAAATCAAAAGTATGTATAATTTGAAGCAATAGTATGTATGATTCGCCACCGGATGACTGATACCGAGAGATTTTTCGCATTTATTTTTGTACGAATATTACACATGTCATGTCGAAAGATGCGATCATTTTGGCAGGTCTTTTGAAAAGTGTTAAGCAGACTAACATGGAGTCTCTATGATTCTTTGTCTCTCTCCTGGTATCTTAGTCCTCTCAAGTCACACACACAAGCATGGATCGTTATCTGCAGCCCTCCAGAACGACTATCCTGTATCTTAGTTTAAAAAATGAGATACAGACTTGTAATCAGACTGTGTAACAGCTTTTGTAATCATCTTCACATGTAGAAAATATTATAACAAGTAAAGATATAATTATTCCAAATGAATAAATTCAACAATCCAGCATTTGCCAAAGCAAATTGCTTAAAAAGGATACAATGACCATGTTGTTGTTAGCAGGCTGAAATGTACAGCATAACATCTCGCTGGAAAGCTGATCAGCAACCTTCCTCAAACACTTCTGGTTTCCGACGTGCCATAAGCACAGAGAGCCATCAAGGGAACATGTCACCAACAAATCGTTTGAGGCAGACCAATCACATCCTGAAAATAATAATTATGAAACCGATTACATTAAAGAGTTTACGAATGGAGTAAATGAATAGTAAACTATAATCCTGATGTCAAACAGTGCAATGTACAGATGTTTGGGTGCAAAAATAAAATAATTTTTATTTATGTTTCGATTTTGTGGGATGGTATAAGCAACAAATATTTTAAACAGCAACCAATCGAGTTTAAATGTGAACAGGTATTTGTATCGTGGGTAAAATGTAGTTCTGTAGCTGACAGTTCGATGCTGTTCGGTTTTTGTTCTATTCGGTTATGCATTGACAAATCGATTTTTAATAATTTACTAAGTGTACAAAAGCACGAATTACTGATGTTTTCATTCATCCCCATCCATTTAATATGCAACCCTGAAAATGGAGTGTAGCATGTGTCATCTATTAGCTTACTACTAGTCTTTTCTTAGCTCCATCCTTCTATCCAAAATTTTAATGGAATACTCTATTCGGAATCCATATGCTGCACAATAGGAGTGAGCATAGTTAAACAATGTAATTTGTGCACCATATTGCAGGACTCACCAGTGACTCCTTTGACATGCCCACGCAAAACGAAACTGACTTGCGGAGGCTTAGCTGTGACATCACAAACTGACACCGATCCATCGCTGGAAGCACAGCACAATCGGGAGCGATCGTTGTTGGCAAACTTCAGGATAGTCACTGGCTCTGTATGCTACATAACACAAAACCATTTAATATGAATAATATTTCAGTTTATCATTGAATGGTTTTTATCAGGTAATAAATCGTTTAGAATTACCTGGTCGAAGATGTGATGAACTCCTGTGAAGGCATAATTCTTCGATATAGAAGTTTCAGGTGCTCTTGATACATGAAATTTTGGGTTGATTTCATTTGAAGATAGTCCACTGACCTAAAATTGTTATGAAAATGATTTGAATTAAAATTAAACATGAGGCCTCTAAAAGCAATAACTGATCAAATTTTGACAAAAACTAACAAAAAATACATACATAATATGTACAGTATTATGCTATTGGTCATTTCACATAATAAACAAACTAATTATTTTATGGATACTGTAAAGAAAATTCATTTTACGTTAAAGCAGGAATATCAAAAGAAAATATAATACAAATTGCACCTGATGTGTTGTTAGATTCACTACTTGCCACCTACCTTGCTCATGGATCGAACTCTTGTAGCTCCGATAGGAGATGAAAGTGCTTCGTGAGAACTGCCATATTTTCTTTGCAAGAGCTGTACTCTCACATTCAAATACTGTTTTATAGTGTCGATGTCCTAAAAGAAAGATGGATCACATATTACTTTTATTGTTAATTATTCTGAGAAGGAATAATTCTACTATTCGTATTCTAGTGAATGCCTATTAGTAAATAAAAGAACTAGACAATTTATTTGCGCTGTATACATGTTGTGTGGACAACAATGCAGAAGGCTAGCTAAAACTAGTTTTGTATTTTCACACAGTCGACATGATGACGCCCTGGATGACGAAAAAACATGGTTGAGCAACTGAGCAACAAGCAGAGAAGTAAAGAAATAGAAACACATCTGTTGAGAAGGACTCTATTGAGTCCATATGATTTGCATTGGCAGTGGACATGGTTAAAATATAAATAAATACAATAATACTACTTTGTTGCATCCACTGACAGTAAATGTAACAACTTAACTTTTTCTTTTCTGTGATGTGTATTTAGTGCACATAGCTTCTAATAATTAAAATATCTTTATACATATAATAAATACTGTGTTTGGAGTTTAGGTATTCCTCCGTTGTACATTTACGCATTCAATAACATAATAATAGTATTAAGAATAACATGCTATTGGGTGCAGTGGGAATATTTTTGTCGAAAATCCGGTATAAATTTACCAATACAATCATACGTGTGCGAGTGTGTTATGTACACATTCTGAGTTGTGCAAGTGGATACAACAGCCAACGGGGAACACCGAACATTTTTCACATTAGCTCACACATGAATGATAACGCGCGAGACAGAGACCGAGGGGCGTCGTTTGCAAAACTGTCGAATGCAAGCCAGTAGCTTTCGAGCCTACATTTGAGGTAGTCTGCTAAGCCGCTTGTCGTCGGCTGATGTTTTTTCATGTATCCAGGGATACAATTTTAATTACTACTTCATGTCGACCATGTCGTCTTCAACTTTAAATTTAAGCGATTTCTGTGAATATTCTTATTTTTCCGGCTATCAATCACTTATAATCAGTCATAAATGCATGATGTATAATGAATACACTCCACTGTAGCTCGCGGATTTATTTTACATAGTAAGGGAAAGGTTAAAATCAATATTATGTGACAGACTTCTTAAAGCTAGTTTATTAAAGAAAAAATAATAAAGCATCATTATTGCAATTTAATAATGCGCTATTGGGGCCATATCATTTTGTAGAACTGTTTTAGTTTGTATTTCACATAATTTTGGATATACCTGGGTGTTACTATATTATTCAATGTATAATTATCAATTCCTATCACTTTAATCAACAGGCAGTAAATCAAAATTTATTATACCTTGAATTTGGCATTTTCTCTCAGTAGTTGGTTTCGTCTTCTGATGTAAAGGGTTCCTGAAAAATAGGATACAAATTACCAAATATTGAATTTAACATCGCATAAGTTCGGCTTGATTTGGGGTGCCGATAAACGATCTACCAGTGAACACACTCCTCTGTACAGCCAAGTGTCTTTTTTGCAGCAAACACGAAATATTTTCACGAAAATTCGTCGCCATATATCAAATTTAGGTAATTATCGGATAGTCAAAAACTGATATTTTTCACCAAAAACTACACAAAATGATGTGTTAAGTTGGAGTAGGTTATGATAGGGTTGGTCTGGTTTGGTTCGTTTTACCCTAAAACATTTAATTTGTCGTACTTGAAGTGATCGCAAACTGTCATGGCAGCAGCCATTTTTTGCTCATACTTACTGTGTGGTTTTGTTTTGTTAGATTGGTACTAAAGATACATGAAAGTTTGCGACATATCATCGTTAAGCCTATATTCCAACGTTTTCTTTCGTCATTCACGAATATTTCCCATATATTTAGGTTCATAAAAGATTTTTCTACCTTAAAACATTTCATTTCGTGTAATTTTCATTAAAGTAAATTTTTAGGCCATGTTATGACTATCCAATATTTACCCAAATTTACTATATGGTTTGTTCTAAGAATGTATTTGACATTATTGTTATTTTTTCATACTGATATTAAATACGTATTTCGTGTAAATTATTAGCTTCACTGATTGTGTGATAATTAGCCATTTTCCTATCCGTAATTAAATATCCTGCAGAGATGCATTGTTATTAGCGGCATTAGGTAAATTTTTGCATAGATAAAGAGTAGGTAGCATGTTGTAAAGCATATTTACCAAATAAACTCTTCATTCCATATGACCTCCTTTTCTAAGCTTCTAAGTGTTTTATAAAAGCATGTATTCATTGTAATGTAAAATAAATGTACTCACTGAAATTAGGACAGTTTGGTGCTCTATATCCATTGTACTTGGCATCCAGTGAGAAAATTTGCTGCTGGAAAGCGACGGCCATAATGGCTCGTCGCAGATATTTGCTTCTTTCGAGAATTAGATTGGCGCTCTGTCAATACTGTTTATATTGTGAAGGGTTTATTAAAATAAATTAGATTACATAAATCACCCTGGAATACGAATCCTTTGAGATAAGGTTTAAAAAATTTTACATGACACTATCCTATGAGATATATAATAAAACAATTATTTGATATAACAGAATACATTAATTAGTAATTATTATTCAAAATAAAAACATTGAGGGAACACACACCCGTCACTGTCAGCCAGTCTGTCATAGACAACTCATCGTTAATCGTCGGCAATGTCGTTGCCATTATAAGAATATTCAATATTGTCTCTGTCAATGCCCACTATAAGAGGCTGTTTTGTAGTGTATTGTATAACGGGGTTATTCCGCCTGGCTTTTCTACGGTGTTTTGTTAATTTGCATTTACTGTATTTTTTTGCACTACGCATTTATTTTTATATGCATTTTAATGTTATATACAATTAACTGCAGTTATTCAAAATAGTAAATATTATTGATTTACATTCTAATATATTGATTTCATTGGTATAAACCGGAGCATCCAATCTCGAACCCTTTTAATGATCCCAGGATTTCGGGGTTCCAATTTTATCAATCCCAGGATTCTGAGATCAATCTATTGGGGTCTCCCACACATTTTTTGACTGTTTTGAACCAATTTGAAATGGAGGACAATATTGTTAAATCAAAGTGAAGAACATGTCCTCTTTTTGGATATTATCTGATTAAGCCTACTTTAATACTGTTATAAATAAAATGAAATATAAAACTATTTTGATCATTAAGTAAGTATGTAAATTTTCTCTTTTTTATAAATGACTGTCTGATTCCCAAAAATGAAAAAACTCTTTCGCTCTTCAATACAACTCCGCCTGGCGTATTTGAAGTCCTTAAAACTCGATTTATTTAAATATATTAATGCATTCTAATTTCTAATGTATAAAGGAATGAGGAGTAAAAATACTTATATTGTAACTTTTGTATTTCTGGGAGATAAATGATAATTTTTCGATAGTTGAGGTAACTGCATATGCATATACCATTTACAAAAGTAAAGTTTTAAAATAACGAGAAATTCTAGATTTTTAAACGGTTCAGTGTGATAAACTGACTATTGAGAATAATGTCATATACAAATATTTTGTCAACCTGAATTTAAAAATAAGTTGTGGCCATATATAATAAACAAGTTTTATTAGATGGAATTGTACTTGATAGGTGAAATAACCCCAGTTGATGGTACCCACATTAACAAAATATACTTCACATAGAATATATCAATTAAAATGCCCTTTCTCTATATACATACAAAATATCTCAATTCACATTGGAAGTCTGAATTTGAATCTTTCTAACAATATTATATTACATTCATTTATTTTCATTATTCTATTTAATTGATGAATAAGTTTCGATGTGGATTTCTTTTAATCAGGTAACAATGAACCTGTGAAAGAATTACAAATACAACCATCTGCATGTACAAATAATTATAATTCAATGGTGGCAGTTTTATATATAGTGAAACTACCATTTTACGTTTTTGAAGGGACCAATGAAAAAACGTAAATAGAGGGAAGACGTTGATTGACGACATAGAATTAAAATATACATAAAATTTAAAAGCCCAGAAAAATTGGTTTGGTTATTTCCGGACTGTTTGTATAAAATTCCTTCAATTCAATAAATTTGTTTGAAGATTTCATAGTGTACGTCATCAGTGCTAGTGAAATAGGTTTTAAGACCTTCAACTTACCTATGTTTTGAATATTGCACATGATTTTTGTGGGAAATATAAACATAAATTCTAATATTGAATGTACTTACACGTAATGGAAATTTCACTCAAATAATACAATAATATGAATTCCTGTCTCGTTCAACTGTAGTTTCACTTTATTTCGTAAATATACCTAAATACTTTCACTTTAATGTGGCAAATCGGTACCAGGATCTATAATGCTGGACTCACTTCTTATGTGCTTAAAACATCTCATATTATTATAATTGCATAAAGTAATAAAACACTATGTTGAAAAAGGTTTTTTTTTATTAATTTCTCTTAAAAATAATTAATTACAGTTAAGTTTTACTAACTCCTATAATAATTTAAATAATATTTTGAAATAGGTATATTGTTTCAATGGTTTTTAGCATTATGATACCATACCTAAGGTTTTATACATATATATAAAGAATAGTATCAATTTGTATTTGAAGGAAAACAAGCAAGTTGACAGATTTTTATAATATCCTACATATTGTTGAATTCACATAATGTGTAGAGTTCAATAATTTTCAAGATTTATTAATATTTTTCTGTGCAATTATGAAATGATTATTAAACATAATGAAGTATAAGAAGCCACCCATACAAGTTGTCACACTCAAAAGTGGCGAGGGGTCACAAAAAATATAACTTTGTTGAATATTATATTACAAGTGTATTAAAGAGGGATGAAAATATTACATAATTTAGTCGAGTGGTGACAATGTGAGGTGGGGGAAGTGGTTTAAAAATAAGCAAAATTTTGTGATATCATGGATTAACACTTATAAAAAAATATTCGCTTTTATAAAATATTCGTCCGTGGCACAGTTGGTAGTGTCCCAGGCTACAGTTACAAATATCTCGGGTTCAATTACCGGTGCGGACGGATTTCATAGATTGATCTTTCAAGCGATTTATGGATTTCTGTTCGTAGTCTGAGTCCTCCGTCCCACCCATCCCATCCTCACCGGGTGTAGAGAGAGAGATTAGCTAACCACTAGTCCTGTTATAGCCTTATCCTTCTATCCCTAATCTCTTCGAAAAAAGAGAGGTTGAGCAACTGAGTAACAAGCAGTTCTCGTAGAAATATTCTGATACGATATCTCCATTAGGAGACCATATGCTCCACATTGGGAGCGAACATGGAAAAAATAAATAAATATAATACTATTTTATGAGTTTAATGTTTTCACACAATTGACATAATTCTAGCTTTATTATGTGCCATTTTGTCTATATATGTCAACTAGGCTAAGGTCATTCTTTTACATGTTATTGTTGTTAGGATAAATGGATAATAAAAACGTTATTTACAAGATCTCATTTGATGCTAAATTAACTGAACATTTTTGTTGCACCAGTGCAAAAGCAAAAACTGTCCTGGTCACATTAAAATATGTGGCGAAAGAATTCAAAATTCTGATTTTTATCTTTATAAATACAATTTCTTCCTCCCAACAGAAACTAAATTTGAATGTTTTAATAATAGAGAAAATACAAAAAAGTATATTTCCTGCTTATGTACATATTTATTGTGAGCCTTAGAATATTATAAAATGGTTCTAGCCTGACATTTTTTACACTGGTAATATAAAAAAATTTACTATTTACAAAGAAACAGTGATACAAATTCAATTATTTGAAAAATAATGTAATATACTGTTCAAAACTGAAACCATAAAAACATTTTTTGATCTTTCTATTTACTATAATTATTGCGTAATAATATGCAACTTTACTCTTAAAATGTATTTAACCATAGTAGTATTACTTGATATGGGTGCAAAATTTAATTTGATGTTTTAAAAAGAAAATAACAATGGAAATAAAAATATAGAATGCCCATATTTGTTGAGATAATGACAGACATTTAAAATTGTGAACATAGTATGACATTTATCGATAGTGGTAATATTATTTACAAAACATGTGAAGCAACGTGGCTTTGAACGCATTGCAGTTCACAGTTTTCTTTGTCAGTACTCTCAGTGTAGATGAATTTATAAATGATTAGATTCTGTTTATAAGAAATATTAATTAATGACAACAGGTTATAATTTTATTGAGTCAATGGGAAGTGAAGTGATCCAACTGATGTTTACAAAAAAATGAGTTTGGTGCTTTTAATATTCAACATCTCATAAAGAGAAGTAAGCTAAATAAATACAGGCTACAAAAGTATTTTATTCTCTAAGAAGTTAAATTAAATGACGTGTAAATTAATGTATGGATACTAAAACTTGCAATAAATAAGTTTCATAATTTTATCACTTGGCTCACTACACTTATTGAGGGCTCAATCCAGAAGTTAGCTATCTACCACAGCGCAATTACTTAATTTTACTTTTGCCACTTCTCTATAGAAGGGGAAAATTGTGCTATGAAAGTGTTTTTGGAATTATTGATTCCTTTTTTAGAAGAACATATCATTTTTAAATAAACATTGAATTAAAGAGTGACAATCAGTAAATCAATAAGTTGATTTTACCCAAATGGGCCTACCTACAACCTATTTGTCATTTTCCTTAAGGCTTAAACAAGGCGATTTCTGGATTTTAGACTCCAATATTCGTCGGGGAAAATCTTGATTATACATTAATCACGACAAAAAAAATTTTCAAAATTTAAGCAAATAAAATTTTATGATAAATTTATTAGGTTTTCATTTTTGCACAAGTTGAACAATTAATTTTTGCAATCCATAGATTGATTCCTTCTATATTATATTATGTTTATAACCTATGTATACCTTCTTATGACTATTTTTGTATTTATACGATATGTACATGAACATTTAATACTTAAAAATTACAAAAATACTAGAACTTTCATTCCTTGGGCCTGACTTTTGGAGCGATGGCTGAAACGGCAATGATTGCATTTCGTTTGCTACCATTAACACTAGCTGGTATTCTCCTAAAAGTAAACTTAAAAGTCCTGGAACTTTTAGGTGGTTTATTGGTAATATTTTCAATCGGCTCCTCAATTTTCCATCTCTCCTTCTTCCATTCGGACGATGCTAATCGTTCAATTTCTTCAAACGTCGGCCACCTTTCTTCGTCTTCTGTCAAAGAAATGATATCGCTGGCGACACTGTGGTGATTGTTTTCTGAGCTGGCTTTATCGAAGTTGTCGACATCTGCTGACATCTCATCGTGGTGAGCTAAATGAATGTTGTAATCTTTAGAGAAATCATTGTAGATGTCATTGTGCTCGAATCGTATTCTGTGATGGTTGTGATGATGATGATGACGGGAGGCTCTGCGTCTTGACGAACGATGCATAGATTCTTCTTGTAGGCTTAAACTCATACCCCCTGAAAAAGAAAAAAACAATATTTTGTATATTTATAATTTAGATCACTGTCTGACTAACTCTTTTACCTGAATTGAAGGATAAATTGTGTAACTTTGATAATTGGACTTGTCAATTTCTTAAGCCATTCCCACTCGTCACAAAACATATAAAATGTATCCCCACTAATAATATTTTCTGAGATTGTAATATTTCGGAAGAATATATTTATTAAAAGTGTTTTTGAAAGAGTTAGGGGGTTCAACAATTATAAATGAAATAATAAAGGTTGGGTTGAGGCTAAGACTCGGCACCCAAAATTGTTTGTATATCAACCCCATTACGTAAAATTTAAATTTCCTTAATGACGGAATAAGTGTAATTCAACCTTTCAGCATCTGGTAGATAGGATTGGTTTCTCAGTTTAGATGGATTTGAGATTACGAGGTAATTTAATTATTAAAATATTGCGTTAAAAATCTCCAAACGTAGACAATCGACGGTGTTTTGGCGAATTGATGTAACCCTCAAAAAATACGAAAATGAGTTAATGATTGGATCTATTTTGAAAGACGACAGAGCAGGTCACGGCCAAATGATGTAAATTAGAAAAATAAATTGACTACTCTTTGGAATGGAAACATCATTTTACATTGGTTTTAGGTTTAAAAATTCTGACCCCCCGTAAACCACTATTATATCGACACTACCTACGTATAATTCCGTATCTGCAAACATGATTATTTACAGGAGTGCATTTAAAAGATTCATAACGCAACTCACCATATAATGTTTTCAATATTTACAGTTTTTACTCTCTCCTGAACAAGTTCAATTTTCAGGGCTTCATCAACTGGCCAAAGAACCATCGATATATAAAAATACACATTCCTTTTGTAAAACTGAAATTTATCGCTTATGATAAAGCAATCTAAAAGCGACGATTTGCCTAGCGAAAAGAAATTTAAGTGGTACGAGCTGGATGTCTATTCAAATATTATTTATAATTAGGATTGACTTGAAAATGTTATAATGAGCAAAACTAGGCCGTCATTTACTCCAAACTGTTTGGTTTATGCCGTCCTGTAGTACTTACTATTGACATCGATTTGTTTGAAAGAGATCGAGATTCAAAAATATTTTAATAATCACTGTAAAATGGCGGATGGGAATTCAAAATGGTGGACGAATGATTTTATTACTTTAATTACACGAATTTAACTGCTTATGATTCTAAAATGAGAATTCAAGAAGACAGTAAAAATTTGTAGGTCATTAAATGAATTCATCAATTCTATTTCAAAGAGCAAGTATATTTCAAACGGTATCCTGGCAACAGAAATTTTTATATCCGTTTGAGAATTTTTCTCAATTATTTGACCCCATCAAATAAAGGCAATGTAAAGTTCTAAACGTTTCAGAGAGAAACAAATAAAAATCTTTTAAAGTTGAAAGTTCTTCATCAAACGAAAAAAAAAGAATTTATTTATTGTCTACTCTCTTTTACAAATCGACCGCCATTATTTTGCGGCGTTGGAGTCAAAAGGTCAACTTTTTTCATTATATTGACCGATTAGGTATAGCCAAAACTAACACAACAGGTCTCAGTGGTGTCTCGTGAATAATAAAGAACTATTAATTTACTAGGACAACACTATCACAAATTGAAAATGATGTTTTATTTAATCTGTGAAAGGTTTTTTCGGATTAAATTACATTATTTTGTGACTCGCTAGTGAGGATTCTAATTGAATATTCGAATATATTCGGCCGGCTTTTATATTTGGATACCTATTCGAATATATGATAACTCATTTGAATATTATTAAAGTATGGTATTTATGATGGGTGGACTTACGAGTATAAATCGAAAAAGACGACAGCAAAAATAAATTTAAATTTTGAAGTAATTTTTTCGGTAATACTGATTATATTGTTTTATTAATTTATCACATAATGTTATCAACTATTCTTATCAGCAGTGTTCAGTTTTCTATAACCAAATTTCATTAAAACAATAATTAATTTATTCGTACCAGTTCTAGACCAGTGATTTGCAAAGTCGTTCCTACTGACCCCCAGGGATCCGTGTGACCGCTGAGGGGGTCTGTGGCAAATTAAAAATCGTTAGGGGGTGCGTGGACAATGTTGTGGGGTTTAAATATAAAAATATCTGTGACGCATTTTCATCATTATGAAACTGGAAATAAATAGCAATAAATAAATTGGTAGCGATTTGTTGGGTGTTGGACCCTTTTGCAAGCATACCCACAAACTTAGATGTATCAATTTGTTGAATAATCCACAAATGAGGAGCGGAAACCAATATCTGAACAAGATACCACAAATTTTGGTTACAAAAATAGATACCAATTTTATATCCTGCATTATGTGTCAGTGTGTAGAGGTTGTTGTTGCTTTCCCGTCTTTATATTTAGTAGAACGTAGATTTAGTGCAGTTATGAACCTCATCATTCTTTAAATATAAGAAAATGTTTTATTTGTATTTTATTTTACAGCACCATTTACCATTCAAATTTAAATTTACATATTTTTTTTATTATGCTGTTACGTAGTTATTTTACTTAGGGGGTTCTTGGACTGGTATTTTCTTTAAGAAGGGGTCTATGGGCATAATAAGTTTGGAAACCATAAAAATATTTATTTAATGAAGAAACTTAGACTATTGAGACCAGAAAATGTTATTAATTTCATCACATTTATTTCAGGTATAAATAAGTCTAATTGGCGAATAAATTTATTATAATTTTGTAGATCATCTGACACATATACTTGGTACGTTATTCACTGAAGCGTTCTTATAATTATTTAGTTTGTTTTTTCGTACTTATCGTAAAATTACTAACAATGGAGTTATAATGAAAAGTTTGCTATTCATACGTATGTTTTATCAAACTACTGGGTTAACAAAAAAATGCAATTGGTCTTCGCAATATACCTCGAAAAAACATATTTTGTTAATATTGGCCACTTTTCTGTCTGATTTTAAAACCTCGTAAATGATTTTTCAATTCTGTTCTTCATTGGTTATATATAGGTGCTTTAAATCAGTGCACATATTTATAAGTGAACAACTCAAAACTGCAAATTGTCAAATTTGTGTTGGTGTAACGTACGACACACATAAACACATTGTTTTTAATCATCCTGAAGTTTGTTTTTTGTAAAAACAATTACCAGGTTTTGAAATTGGACATGCGATCTATTATGTTCTGACAATTAATACGTTTCCCAGGAAATATGAGAAGGCAATGAATATACATCGACTGTGGAAATGAAAAAGGATGTAACCCACACCAAAAAATATACGATATATCAACTATATAAAGGCAAAAGGACTTATCCCTTCATCTTTTCGCGGCAAACCTGAAACTTCTTACGGCACATTAATGTGCTACGACACACAGTTTGACAGATACTGATTTAGATGGATAAATTATGTAACTTTGTTTATAGGTACTGATAATCTGACTTGTCAATTTCTTAAGCCATTCACACTCGTCACAAAACACATAAAATGTATCCCCACTAAATTTAAATATATATATTTTTCGATAATCACAGTGTATACAATTTAATACACGTTTTGTTTGGGCTATGCACAGTATTTTTGTGTGTGGGTTACGTTCTTATTTCCTTTCGACAGTCGAAATGATATTCCATTATTCGGATATATTCGAATACTATGATGTTTGAATATTTGTATTCAACGAATATTTGTATTCAACAAATATTTGTACTCCCTAATCGCTATCCATTTTGAAGTGCATACGTTAATAATGATTTTTTATTTTTATTTCAAAAGTTGTTTTTTTGTAAGCTTACTTACCGCGTGACACAAAAATAAAATTCGCTTAAAAGTCTCCTTCTTTTGCCCATTTTAAGAACAATATGTCTGTATAAATCGAGCCGGTGATTAAAATCTTTCGTTATCGATAATGATAAGGTGAAGGTAAATCTCGATGAGTCTTGCCTTATTTTTGCATATACTACTTAACTACACTAATATATTACAACAAGTAGAAATTATTACCAGTTGGTAGTGTCAGAATACGCTTGATGCGAACGGTGTCTAGACATAGAGATTTTTTTTTGGATATAAACTTGATGGAGGGTTGAGTCATAAGGCGCGTTAACGTCGTAGTTCTTTGAGTCTCCTTCATCACTAATGTTATTTTTTTTTTGTTTCACTTCCATCGTTGCAGATAGAAGGGCGTGATCGCTGCAGAGATAAGCAATCCACAGTGAAGCCAATTCACGTGGGCACCATTTGCATTTATATAAATATACCTCCTCGCATACCGCACCCACACACATATATATATATATATATATACAAACGCATACATACATAAATATGTAAGGAAGCAACCCGAGGAAAGTCATTTTCTACTTCAAGTGATGTGCATTAAAAATGTAAAAACTCAACTGTAAAAATATTGCTTACTCACTTACGCTCACATAGCGTATATGTGAATGTTTATTCAAAGAATTTTCTTAAAATCGTATTTGCGCCAAAGTTACATGTTTAACATAATACAACTTTAAAAACAGCTTAAAAATACTAAGATATGTCTTTTCATTTTCCGGGTTTGTTTTACTGAAATCTTGGGTTCCCGATGTGCGGCAGAAAAACCCTAATCGGCTTAGTTGATACTGGTTTTTTCATAATTCTACAAAAATATATATTTTTGGTCCTTTTCTCTAATTTATTAGTGCCTGGACACTAACAGTGCCCGATCAGAAAGTCTCAACACCTTAACGCCGAACGTAATGATTTTGATAGGTTAATTTCAAGTTTAGTGTCAAAAATAAATTATACCTATGTATGTTTCACGAAAATAATGTTGTTACTCTTGTGGTGGAAAGTTTTGTGACCACTGAACTTTCTACTGTATTACGATATAAGTATCAGCATAATTAACATGTATATATCAAATCTGTGGCGTTCTGACATAAGTTCAGATGTCAGTTTTAATTTGGCTCACAGGAGAAGAAATATGAATCTTGATAAATAAACAAATATTCAAATTAAATGGACAATACGCTTATTCAATGCATCTTCTTCATGGATAATGACTAAGATACCGAATTTTCCCACCACAAATACTTTATTGCGAGAATAAATCTAACATGACAAAAGCGGACATATCAACTTTCGCCATATCGCTACAGAAATACAAAAATCATTAGCTTCGGTGTAAAGCTGTCTAGCTGGATACTAATAAATCTGACAATTAGACCGATGATCATTCTAAAAGTAAATTTCAAATAGTTTATTTCCTGGAAATGTTTTGATAAAAACATACTTTTTTATTGATTGAAATTGTAAAGAATAATAGCTTTACGATAAATTTGTTGCATGAAAATGAATTACTTCACTCATTTTTAGAAATAGTCAGTAATTGAATAAAAGTCCACAATTGTCTTAATTACTTGCCACAGCTACTGTCTGCCTTAAAATAAATAAAAAACTCTTTTGGATGAATTGAAAGTTGGTAGAAAATAAAAGATTTCTGAATAGGCTGGTGTCGCTTTGCTTTGCTTTGAAATCCTCTTTCTCTGAAAAGCCAGAAGCCAGTGGTGTGGTTGACCAATCGAGTGTTCATTAATTTAAAAAAATTGTATCAAAAATATCACATAAATATAAAATAATATCGTCACTGTTCTGGAAGAACACATTAAATCGAAAAAATTTAATATTTAGTTAGTTATACCAAAATGTTCCTTATTTCAAACAGTTTTGTACAAACAAACAAAATGAATAAGATATACTCTCAAACATTTGAAAAAATTTAAAGTCCAATTATTCAAAACTAGTATATTTCAGTTCGTGTCTTCTTCCAGAACAACGACGATATATTTAATGTTAATTACGTGTTTTTTTTATTTAAATTTAAATTATTTTTTGAACAGTTTTGTTGCTCCTCGAAAAAATTGAGATTTTCTAGATTATTATTATATTACATGATAAAGGCCATCCATTAGTTCTAAGCTGTGTAACTCGTTATATTATCAATCTTTCAATATTCAGAATCACTTGAGTAAATTGAAATATAAAATAAGTTTTAAGGCAATTTGTTTTATGAAATTCGAGTGTGGAAAATATTATTAGCCCAAATACAAAACTAGTAGTGTTTTCTTGGCACTTGTTTGACTAAACCGTAAAGTTCTTTCAGAACAGTGACGATATGACTGATTTATTTACTGGCATTAGCTTGGAAGAACTGTATCAAACTAAAGTAAATATCAATATTTTTCTTTGGATCTTTATCTTCCAAGGATACTCACGTTGAACCTGCAAGAAGCCGCTAAGAAATATCTTTAGCTTTAAATTTGGATTATTGAGATTTTGTACACTTCCATGTATTTTGTCACTAACGACCCGGGTTTCGCCTTTCGGCATCTTCAGGCATTCGAGCACACGAATGGACTCGAAATACATGGAAGTGTACAAAATATCAATAATCCAAATTTAATATTGAAATTCCATCAAGCACCCTCAGTCGATGTCTTAAATTATATCTTTAGCTTTGTTATAGATACATAATTTAAAATAATATACTGTGTCAAGAGTGGGAAAATGGTTTTATTGCCAAATTGAATGAAAAATTCATATTCAGATTGAAGACTACGACATAAAACCAACAAATGTCCATTTTTTTCCGTTTTCATTTTATTGTATTTCTCGATTCTCTGTCTATGACTTCATATAACTTTGTAAAGATATATTTAAAAAAAAACATAAGTTTCTCAAATCATCTCTCAAAAATATACCGCTTTTTTCTAAAACAGTAATAGTCCGGGCCGTTGTATATGAACACAGCCAATCGGGATTACTCTCTCCCGAAAAAAATGAGTATTGTGACATTTGAAGTTTTAATGCCTACCTGTTAAATTTGATAGCAGTAATTTTTGTAATAAATGGTAGCTCATTGATTCCAAAAGTAGACAAATTTATAATATAATTTAAGACATCGACTGAGGGTGCTTGATGGAATTTCAATATCAAATTTGGATTATTGAGATTTTGTACACTTCCATGTATTTTGTCACTAACGGCCGGGTTTCGCCTTTCGGCATCTTCAGGCATTCGAGCACACGAATGGACTCGAACTGACATTCGTGTGCTCGAATGCCTGAAGATGCCGAAAGGCAAAACCCGGGTCGTTAGTGACAAAATACATGGAAGTGTACAAAATTTCAATAATCCAAATTTAAATTTATAATAGTTGTCTCACACATAAAGTAAGATTTAAAATAAATTTAAGAAGTTTTAGCTACTTATTGACTACGAAATATGCAATAAATTGAAACTTTTAAACATAGACGCTTCTTTACTTGTATTTCTCACTGGTGAGGGTCGAAACTTTGACGATCCTTTGCCACTCGCTCTTGCACTCCACTGCTCTGAGGGCCATCGATAAGAAGAGGCCTGTGGCGTCCTTCACTTGGTCGCTCCAGCGAGTTGGGGTCTTTCCACGTCCACCTCACGAATCTTTCTTGTGACTACGAGCCTCTCAAGATTGTCGGTAGGTTTGAGGGCGATGTGGCCAAAAAGGCTGAGTAGGCGTCTATCCTGGATTTGTAGCTCGTTCAGAATAGATGCGCTTGGCCGTCCATGATATCCTTCTCCAGCACCATATTTGAAATGAGCCGTTTTTTGTCTCCACGTCTTAAAAGCATATGAAGTAGACTAACGATCTAACTATACGCTTTTCGGTATGTCTGGTTAAGTCGGTAAGTAAACGTAAATAAGTTCGTTCAAAATGTAAAGAATAACACAAATGACGTCGTCTGTATGGATGCCCTAGTTATGTCGTTGCTTCAACGAAGGCATGAATTAGGGGAAGCAAAATATGCCTTTGGCTTTGCACGTCACTGAATGCCGCCAAAAGAAAGTAAAGCGTTACCCACTGACAATTATTTTTCCGCGCATCACTGGCCCCGATAAAACCGTCGACCGAACCGCGACCGCAGCGCCAACGGCAGACTTATGTACTACCGTCCCGGCCTCAACTTTTCCTAGCTGAGTTATCATCTACGCTTTGATCGCGTTTCTATTATATCTGTGCTCTCCTATACTCTTTTATTATTTATGGTAGAGTACCAGAGAGAAGTCGGCGGTCTGCGGAAGGATTTATAAGATTTTATGCGGTTCCCAAAATGCGACTGTCATTTATATACTTTTCGAAATTCAAATAAATTTAGATCTTCGGTCACCTCATTTACACGGCGTTCTTTTGTTTGGCATAATAATTGTTTGCGCTGGAAATTTATCTATCACCATCTTAGAGTGTGTATGGGATAGAGAGAGCGTTTCGTAAAATATCCACTAGTATTTTCCTACCAAGTGGCCAAATGGAGATAAGTAAGTTTTGACTTCAAATCACAGGACGAGTCAATTCATTACTGGCCACGGTGGTTTCACTGGATATTGGATAGACCAACATGAAAATGTTGTGCTATAAAGCAGGATGCTGAACACATCTTATGGGAGTGCTGATTTAATGCATGAATAAAGGGAGGAAGAGCGCAAGGAAGTACAAACTTCCATTGGACTGATCGGTCACGCTGACTTGCGAATAAATCAAATTACCAGATATTTAAAAATTGCGACGTCACATGAAGAGAGAGTAAATCTCGACACATAGAAGTTTTTCGTTTACCTGGAGGGATCGATTTTCTGCACACTTAAGTGCACGCCACTAACTCTTGGGCAGTTGCTCCTAAGACATTCCCAATTTAGGGTAAGAAAACTGTAGATACGCTTAACGTTTGTTACGCCACAGGATACTGTCGTATAAAATTAACAGTTGGAAAAGCAGTGTTGGGTGGAGCAGGGCAAGTAGTATTTTACTAGCCCTATCTTTCTATACATACCCTATCCGAAAACGAAGGGTAAAGCGACTGCATAATTACCAATACTCGTAAGATTACTCGTGTTGAGATGCTTCATTGGGAGTTCACATGCTCCACGTTGGGAGTGAACATGGCAAAAAAGTACAAACCTCACAACTGGCAAGATAGTGAAAGTAAAATTTGTGTGTTCACTTGAAAGACTATTTTTTCTAACAAATGGTATCCTTATAATGAAAGTGTTGACAATTTGTTTATACAAATAAATACTTATCATTACACATTAAATCGATACCTTATATTAAACTCGTTACAAATCCACTATAGATTCTCGACCGTATATACAAGGGTCTTACTCGGTTTGTGATCACATCGTCCGCAAGGCTACTAGCAATCTTCAGAAGCTCGTCATCACAGGACAATTCAAAGGCGAAATTGGATGCGGAAGAATCCCGACTCATTGGAGTGACCAGGTGGCCTTTAGAGCAGAGGAATGTAGGAGCGAGTGGCAAAGAATCGGAACTGTTCCGTTAGGCAAAGGTCATGAAAAAGATTTACAACTAATTTAATTTTATTTAGAAGGCAATTGCCCAATGCGATTCATTCATTCGAGTTACCTTATTGGGGTCAATGTGCTAACATTTTTTTGTTGGCCGTCCCTGATTTTGCTGAATATAGGTAATATGTATGAATATAAAACCGTATTTATCATCCAACATAATTATGTTCGGTCTAAGCAATAATTATTAAAATTTGAACGATTAAAATAAAATAAGTAATGTTAATAACGAAACAGATATTATGTATTGAAATATATGTTTTTTTTATATCTTGGTTGTAACATACACAGACGCTATTTTCAAGTCAACAATTAGTTTTTAGGTGAGGGTGACGTTTTTACTACAAAAAGTTTACGCAAGCAAACAAAAAGGAATGCGCCGCGACGCATCCTAGCGTCGGAGGAGCAAAATAAAAAGCATACGCACTTTATTAAAATTGTCTCGAAAATAATCACATAAGTAGCCTGATTCGTCTGTGGTTTTGGTCTGACAACGTTTTTTTGAACGAAATGATCGTGTGACTTTCGTTCACTTTGAAGATTAGGTCGTTTGGATTCGCATGTCAAGTACAACGACGTTCGTTTGAACCGTTCTTCCAGTCGTATACCAATTCATATAATGAAATTTGTAAGTAGTGCTTAGTTGAGCATTTGATTTACTTTTTAATGAATAACCGATAGTAAAAGTTTATTTTATGAGAAGTTTGGAAACCATTTATAATAAATCGCATTCGTATAACGACATCTTTGATCCATTACGTAAGATAAACGACTTTTGCGTTGTTTAACGGAGCGTAATTTAACGCCTTAAGTACTTATTGAATTCCGCTTTATGTGCTTTTTAAAAGCTAATTCTATTGTCTTATGGAATATACGCTTGGAATTAAGTTCTAGCCAAAAGAAATAAATATGCCAAAAAACGATGTATGGCAATGGATTATGTAGGAAATACATATCGACTGTGGAAAGGAAAAAAGGACGTAATCCACAAACAAAAAATATTGCGTATAACTCACACAGAACGTATATTAAATTGAATACAATGTGATTATCGAAAAAAAAATATTTTGAAAAGACAGAGAGATAAGTCCTTTTGCTTTTCTTCAGTCGATAATATAATATGTTGTATTAAAACACGTTTTGTGTGAGTTATACGCAATATTTTTTGGTGTGGGTTATACCTTTTTTCCTTTCCACAGTCGATATAATAAACTTGACTCTTTTTTATATGTTCCACCAAAAACTGTGTAAAATAAATGAAAACAATACTTGGGTAAATCGAAAATTGGTTCTCTAATAAATTAATTGAAGTTTATGATTTGAAAAAATAACTACATTGAGGTATATAAAGTCGTGTATAAAAGGTAATAATAGATAAATCCAATAAATACATTCTAAAAATATCAACCGTACGTATTTTAATTAGGAAAAAATAATGCAATATTGTTTTGAGATAATCGACTTTAAAGAAAATCATGAAATTTAAGTTTTTCTACGTATATAATTAATTATTAAGCTTATCACTTTATGAGATTCTTTAATGATTAACGAATTCGATTTTATTATTAGTATTTATTTTTGTAGGAATATTAATTATAGCTTTTTGCCACTAATAACTGTGAATAAAATTGGTTTAATTCATACTGATTTCTTCAAATTACTTAAAAAATACATGGAATATCGTTGAGCTTATTTTTTTCAGTCGATAGGCCGTTCTAAAATCTATCGTACTGCATACATAGATCAAAAGAGCCGAATTTTGACTTATCGCTTTCTGTTATATGCCGAAGGTTTATTGTATTATTAAAAAATAGAGTTTTAAAAGTAGTAAATAATGTTTTAAACAAGACAAGGGAATCCCATATTCTTGGTATCGTCCCTCACGAGTTATTATAAATATGAATTGCGAGTCCATTCAACCCTTCACTCCGTCACCGGTTTATTATTTATTGATAACGCTTCTAGCCGAAGAACTATTAGGTATTCCATTAATTCCCAATATCCTCCGGAGTCTATAAGGATTGCAATATATCAGGATAATAGATTTTTTAGCATATATATCAGGGTAAAGAAACATAGGTGATTACAGCTATAAATCTCACTATAAAGGCAGACAAGGTGCCAGTGTAGTGATAGATGACCTAAAACGAGTTCAACCAACTTTTACGTTACCTCTTAGAGGAAACGTGTATATTGAGTTAGCTTTCCGGTGAAATAATACGTACTGCCCATATTGGATTTGTCGTATAACGATAGCACTGTGGACAAAATGTTAGACATCGTGGTAATATTCATTTTGCTCGTTAATCTGTAAGCCGACTAACTCCACTTAGACAAGATTGTCAGGATACAATATGCAGGGATACACGACGCCGTGGATTTTTGGAATGTGATATCAGAGAAAAAGTTTTGTATTGTGCCAAAGCATTATCTCGTGTCAGCGAAATTTATAATAGTTTTTAAAGAGAAAACGTTTCCATGAAATGACACTTATATCAAGTCACACATAACAGCAGTTATGAAACGAAATATGAATAAGTGCACAAATAAATAAATATATGATTGTAATAGCACACCGTCTGCAAGCGTGAGAATTATCAAACGAGCGAAGGATAATGAAAAATGATCATTAGTCTGTCGCCACTCGCCGATTGAGAACCATCTACTCTGAACTGCTGTATCATCATCATCATTCCTCAAGATATAAAAAAAACTTAATAAATTGACCATCAAGTGGAATTTAACAATTACAAAAATACACTTTGTTACTTTTTTGCTGTCAAATAAAAATGTTGTTAAAATATGTCTGTGTCCTGTAACAAACGTATATGTGGAGCATACTACAAAGAGCATCCGTTTTTCCCTATCACCAGCCAATTGCTTTGTTTCCTCCCGTGCAATGCCAGAATCCCTAAGCTTCGTTGAGTATATCCTGTTGATAGTACCCGACGGTCATCAAGGACACCGAAATCTCGACGGTCGAAAGAAAAGGCAAGCAGAATTGAGGTTCTCCGGAGGCATCCGCAACACGCTGCCCAGCCAGTTCCAACGTCTCTCCATGACCACTGATGTAATAAGGCGCTTCTTGGAACATTCTCTAATCTCCGAGTTCCTCTCGAAGTCAAGCCATTTCAGCCCCAATATCTGACGCAAGCATCTCTTCTCGAAACTTCTTACTATACGATTTTTTCGAGTCTTTTTCAGGTGCTACGATTTGAAACTTAAAACAGCACAGCTAAAATGAAACTATCAATTTAAAATAGCCGGTTTGCAGTTAAGCAGTCGATTTAATTTTTTTCAATCATTTCAGCTTGCAATGTATGAGTGTAACTGAAAAATGTTGCTCTTTATTTATAAAAAGTTTAAATTAACCATTCGATTTATACTCTCTCCAAAAAAGCGAGGTTTAGTTACTGAAAAACAACACGTTTTCGTAAAGCTATTTCTATTAAGGTTCTTCATATTGGGAACGGAAATAGTTGATAGAAAGATCGGGCTAGAAAAAGACTAATAGATCGCAGATCGTTCTCAGAACGCTCTGTTTTTAGAGAGAGAGTTGACGTAACTATCATAGACTTTCATAAATTGATTCTCGGACTTAAACCCGTGGACAATGCAATACAATATGATGATAGTTCCATGAATATTTGGTTTTAGTACCTATTTAGGATCAGTTCTATAAATCTATTGAGAAATCAATTATTTATGAAATTGTACACTCGGGGTTTGAACGCGTGGTGACTACAATACTACGAGGACAGACAAACCCACGAAAGCGTCAACCACTCGGCTGCAGGACCAATATGCATTATTACTGTTATCAAATATCTACCCGCAAAACTCTGCTCAGGGTGAAAGTAGTTGAACATTTTATCGTAGCATCAAAAACTTTACTGAGGGAAAAGTTTCGAGTTTGATTTTCCAACTAGATTGTATTTGAATTTCATATTTGTTTTTGAACTTCAGGGCATAGATGTTTTTCTCTTTCATTAATATCGAGTGGTAAATTTTACGTACTGGGTTGTTTTTAAAAAAGTAAATTATTCATTTATTACTGTTTTATGATTGTGCTATTAGCTGCAGTAAAATAATGAACGTTCTAGGCGGTAAAATATTTTTTTAAGACCATTGTTATTGATAGGCTCGGATCGTCCAGAGATGCTGATGACGATGATTATGACGTTGAGGGTTCTGCTTCCGGGACAATCAACCAGTCAAAACACGCCTATATACAGCCAAGTATCTTTATTGCAGTCAGTTAAAATACCAGTTTAAAAACAGAGTGGAACTTAGACACAAGAAGCTAAGGTAAATGATACCTTTCGGTCAGTGGAGCCTTACCCAACACTCAAACTGTAAAGCGTACCTTTTGGCGTCACAGTCACAAAATAAAATACGACCATATGGCTCCAAAAAGAGCATCGTAACTAGGCTGGGAAAAGACTCGCATGTTAAAATTGGGGAAAAAAACTGAAGTGTGAAGCGAAGAGCGTGACTGGCTACTCTTCTTTCTTTACTCTTAAACATACAAGAAGTATTGTTGAAATGCTCCATTATGAATCGGTCTGATTTTCATTGAGAACGTACGTGATAAATAATCTATCAAATAAATAATATATTATTAACCCTGGAAAGCTATATTTTTTAATTATCTAAACAGTTGATTTAAACAAATAAACCCATTTCAAATTATGCTAATATCATGTTATAGAATTTCCCGACTTGAAATAGCAGAGTCTATTCTAAGTCATATAATAATTGAATCAATTATTACTATCCGACTCTTGTCTGAAGAAATAATAACGTTGAATAATCGTGGAAGTTTTCCCGGATTAGAACACAGAATTGATGTTTTAAAAAGTTAATTGATTAAATCATTACATATTTATTAGTCATATATTTCAATATATTTTTAGATAAGAGTGTTATAGATAGTAAAATTTACATCGAGAATTAAACAATTTTATTGTAAACTAGTAGGACCACCCGTGATAGATGACGGTATTGAAATTAAAATACTGAATGTCTAAAGTAGCTGTTCTTTAGATTCCATACTGACCGACTGATTGCCGTTTTTGTTTACCTCGGAATTTGCGTCACGTTGGAACTGTGTGTTTTTTTATATACATCACGGACGCTTACATCATAAGAACGTTTCATAACTACATGTGTATGTGATAATAATAAAACGTCTATACCTACGCCGAAAGACTGATCTGGGCTATTATATAATATATAGGACTTCAAATCCTGTCATTTATAACAGACATTACGTATTTTTAAATAAAATGTAATACAAAGGTTATTTAAGAAATCAACTGATACACTGTAAATCAATAATCCATGGAAGTAAAACATGTTAAATTTAAATAATCGAAATAACAATATAATTAAAACAATTGGAGTCGTATAGCCTGAACTGTTTTGAAATAAACATTAAGACTTAATATTATACACTTTGCGCGAATAATAAATTACTTCTGCAAGCGAATTGCTTGTAACATATTTAATTATAGGATTATTTAATATATTACATCACGCCACTTCCTGAAAACTTTTAAGGAGAAGTAACAGATGTAATAATATCTCACTTAACAGTCAGTCTGGTCGTAAACTTAAGAAACCTACGCCAGAAAATCTCTGGCGTAGCGCTCGTAGCAGCGCCTCCACCCTTATTCATGTGAGTCGCATCAATCAGCCTCACTTCAAAAAGCTCTGGGAAAACTTTTGCGGCGTAGCGATCGGAAAAGTTCATGGAGCTTTTAGGGACGCAGAGGAAATAATATTACAGGCTCCAACAGGTAGTGTTTTCGTGTGAATCCGATTGCAGAATTTGGCGAGTTAATGTAATATAGTATACATCACGGACCCTAGAAAAGATTTATAAAAATAAAAGAGGATACAAGAAAACAAAACAACTTTTAAACATATTTTATTTAGTAACTTTGGTTACGGAGTCAAACAGTGGTAGTTCATAGATGTATTAAAATGAAAATAAAGACAACTAAATATTAACTATCGTTTTATATTTAATATTTAAGATACATTAGCACATTCAATCGATACCATTGATTTATATATGTTTAATTGTACACGGAAAAGTATCGAATATTTTTTTAGAAGGACTGGCTTTAGGCTATCAGATATCAGTTAAATTAATGAATACTTACCATAGTTATTGTAATGTATGTTGTCCTATCTAATTTGTATATTATGAAGTGTAAAAATTATCCGTGTTTGATGATCAATTGAAGATTCTTCCAGTTAATTATTCGCTTTTAAAAAATGGTTAGTATACACGTGGTCAGTTAATAAAATAAACGGTCAGTAATTTACATAAAATTTCAGTTATTAAATTAAACCTAACCAAAACTTTATTTACTTGGCAATTGGTGCATGTTTATTGAAATCATAAATAAAATAAACATTCCTTAATGTACAATGTTAAAACAGTTTAATTGTTTACCTCTCAAAATGGTTTAATGAAATTCGCACGTATATAACCTTAATCAGATTTATTATTTATTATTTTTTACTTAGATATCCTAACCTAACCTTCCTTTAATATTTATTTACCATTTTTATTTTTCTACTGACCGCTTTGTGAATCTTTTGTCACTGACCATTTCTTTAAAATTTACTGATCGTTAATTGAATTAGATACTGACCAAATAATTAGTTGCCTTTTAAAAACTACCATACTTATTCTAACAATAAGATTTATTTTACACCTCGTTAGTTCAAATTATTACATTTCTTTTAGACTTTTCATTGTATAAACTACATACTAAATATTATCTCATTTTACTTTTGACATTGTAGTATTTAATACAATAAAATATTGTACTGATTAAATAATTGTATATTTCTCTGGAGTTATGGCAAAAAATTTTCACATTGGGTGTATTCTCACATTAAAATATTTCTCAGCATGTGGTGGCAAAATTAGGTAATCTATTAATTATCCACGAAAAAGATACATCAAATAAGTGTAATTATGTTACCGAGGTGAATATTTCTTCTCCTGTAAGTTACGGTAAAACTGACAATTTCTTAAACTGTAATTTAACCCGATAAAGATAAAAATAATATTACCTTTTCATTCACTGTAATATTCAATAAATACGTTATGACGATATGCTTAATTTTAGTATTGTAAAACATAGATAATTTTATTAACGTCTTACAGTATTAAGCATACCTGCCCTTTCGTGTCCCTCGAAATTTAGGTTAAATTATTCGGGACGAAAATTAACTTTTAATTAAATGTAAATTTACGTCAACCTGAGTAATGATTCATAGCGATGAATAATATTGATGATAATCGTATTACAATAACGAGGTTGATACCGAGAACCTGTTCAATTATTCTAATTAATTTAGGAACTAGCTGAATACACGATTGATTAATCCGATTAACAGCAATCGGATATAAAGGAGGGATTGACGGATAACTTTATCAAACTTGTCACTTGAAATTGATGGGAGGTTGAAATAATATTAAATTGTGGATTACTATCTTGTAAAATACTTGATGTGCAGGTTGTCCTCGACTAACGACAGTGATACATTACTGAACTTTGGTAGTAAGTCGAATCGGTCGTATTCGATAAAAAATATTAAAATCAAATATTGTTCGATTGAGGTCAGTTTGAGCGACGTCTTATTCAAAAAGAACGAAACGTTGTGAAGACAATTTTACTGTTTGCCTTGTAAAACAAGCGGTTGGAATTAGGTTTGGCTGCAGGAATTGTGTTGAAAATTAAAACTTGCTTTATAAGTCGAATTTCATACGGAATATTAAAATAAAATATTGTTCGGTTCAGATCAGTTTTAACGGCGTCAATTTCAATTGTCAAAATAAAGCAGTTGCATTTGCAACCAAAAATGGTACGGATACATTTTAATATATTTTTTAGCGCGCTTTTCGAATCCTATATTGTAGCTGTCAAACGACAAACACAATATTATCGCAAATTGGCTCGCTGATCCTCTGTTTTTAATAAGTAAAACACACTGTGAACAAAATTTTAATATTTGCTTTTTAAAAAAGTGGTTGGAATAAAGTTTCTTGCTCTATCACATGTAAAGTGAAGCGTGCGAGCGATATTCAAGGGCATGTGGGCGCATGCTCGTGTATGCTACTTGCTAATACACAAGTTAGGTTGTTTGATAGATATAAAGATAAACCCACCGCATGCTGATGGTTTATATGTATATTTATATAAATAAATATCCAAATTTGAAAATGGTGTTACTGATCTTTCTTCCCATATGCATCAACCGTTGGCAATAGTGCTTTGGCAATAAAAAAAAATCTTTTTTAAAAGTTTTGGTCGTAAGTGTGAACCGCCGTAAGTCGAGGACTACCCGTATAACAAAGATTTCTCTATATAAAATCATTACGAAGCAAAGTCGTCCAAGATTATGTACCCAATACGGACTTTGGAATGAAAATATAGAACGGGAAACTGAACTTTTTCAAGTACTAACGACGCTATCTGTTTGTATTTATGTTGTTAATTCAAATAGAATTTTAAAGATTTATTAATCAAATAATGTTAAATATAATAGTCAACGTCGTTGGCATCGGTTGCGATGTTCACGGGTTTGAATACCATTACAGACAGTTTCTTAAACTAATTTTTCAATTGATCTATCTATTCGAGTTTGAAGGCATTGATTGGCCTATTCTAAAAACAGAGTGTAGCGACAGCGATTAACTAACCACTATTCCTGCCATATCCGCCGATTCACCTATTTTTATTCTCTCTGAAAGAATAGAAATTGAACGACTGAGTTACAAGCAGATTTCGTAGAACAATTTCTGCTTAGATAAGCTTTTTTATAAGTCAACTTAATTAATTAACTTTAGTTAATAATTTTCGAATTCACTTTAATTATTATTATTCATTTTTTCACAGTAATACATTATTAATTACACAGTTTTTTTTCCACTAACATCTGTGAACGAAATCAACTTATTTCTTACTGATTTCTTCAAATTACCTAAACAATACGTGAAATAATATATGGCTGAGCTTTTTTTTTTTAGATAAATGGAAGATAGACCGTCCTAAAGTCTATCGTTCAGTATTCATTACTTAAAACAGGCGATGTTCAACTGCCACTATAACGACGGTGTATTCTTTCTAAATAAAATGTTTTCCAATGCCCAGTGGTTTTTGAAAGAAGAATAATATTTTAAATATTTTTTAATTTAATCTCATGAAAATCTATCTCTGTTGTCAGTAAGTTGCGTAAAATAAAAAAGGGTGGTACAATTTTTTTATAATTTTTAAGTTGAACGGTAGACGGACAAAAATAATTATCTATTGACGAAAGAAATTTTAAAGATTTTACTATTTTCATATGAATAAATATGACTGTACGGATTAAATGTGGAATTTAAATACCTTTGTTGAAACGTTTTGTATAATATTTTATTAAATTTGTAAATTATGAATCATGAATTATCACTATCATGAATTATCACTACTATACAAGAGTTTTGATATTTAATTCAAATAACAGATGTCAGCACATGTTATATTTTAATAAATTATTCGCCTCGAAAAACATAAATTACCGGGAAATGATGCTTAAAAAAACAAAAAGCCGATTCGCGTCAAATACCGAAAATTAATTAACAAAACTTTCACGCGTGTCAATTTTCCACGTATTTATTCGCCGAATAATTCCCAAACAAATTTTCCGGTGAGCGAGAAAATATTTCACGGGAAATTTGCATTTTTGCATATTTAATATTATCATTATTGGGCTTTCATTTAATTAGAGAGGAATTGGTGCAAATTCAGCATTTCATTATGTGATGAATTTATTTGAAATATGCGCGTATTTGATCGATGTGAAATATTTTAACTTTTCACACCCGTCGCCTTTTTTAATGTTTGTGTTTTGTTTTGAATTATAAACTTAATTAATCACCACAGTATTTATTTCAAATTGGATTAGTTATTTAAAGATTTGTGATTTTGACAATGGTTTTATCACCTATGTTTTGTCATCGAAATAAACATGAGCTAGTAATACTTTACTTTTAGATACACGTCCGTTTCCAATGTGGAGCCATTCGTCGTTTCCATTGCAAAATCGTATAACTGCAAAATCAAAATTTTTCGCGTTTTTATGCTATTTTAAAAACAACTTTATTGAATTAAAACAATAAAAAAAAATGGAATTAATATTACATTACTAATTATATTACTAAATATTACATTACTAATTAACTAATTACGTGTTTTTAATTTTTTTTTTAATTCGAAAAAGTTATTTTTTAAACTGTTTTTATGCTAGCTCGTAAAATTTGGATTTTGCAGATTTGCAATGGAAACGACAATATGGTCTCCTAATGGAAGAATTTTCCTGCGAGAAGTGTTTGTTACTCGGTTGTTTAACCTATCTTTTTAGAAGAGAGTACGGATAGAAGGATAGAGCTAGGACAAGACTAGTAGTGTTAGAATAGGTGAGCTGGATCGTTGTTTTTGTAAAACATCTGACGTCATTTTGACGAACCAAATTTGTATTGTCACCAAAACACTGTTTTAAATATATTATATTGTAATTAAATACGCACACAATAGCGTTAACAAACGCAAAAAACGGCGGTTGTTATTTTTTATCCAGCACACCTATACATCATACACCACGTGGGTGGCTTACCTTTCTAGATACGGCCCCGTTTTTAGGGTTTAATGGGGGGAAAGAGAATTTGAGAAATCACAAACATCCATGACTTCAAACAGAAATACGTAAATCGATTGAAAAATCAATTTATGAATATGTCCGTCCTGGGATTAAAGCCAGTGATCGACTGCATCACGGACCCGACATTGTAATTTGAAAATCAAACTATTTACAATAACTCAAAGGCTATGTTTCTACTGTTTTGGATGACATAATTAGAAAACTGTTAATTAAATTCCCGTTTATATGATATAACTGAATTCACAGAAACTTAAATATCAACACAAATTTTAAAAAAATAGCTTACGTATTTTTTGTATTATTTAATAAAATCATACATATTATGTACTTTCCTTTCCATTTTATTATTAAGAAATTTGTCCATTGATTTTCTCCTTTCATATGAGGAGAGTTCAAAACATAAAACATCAAGTATAGAATAAATATCTGTACCTCAAAAGATAAGGGATTTTTTTGTATACATTTGGAAAAAAGCTCAAATTTTTCACTGAAAAATGGTGAAATGTCTTTTTATAATATCGTGTGTGAAAGTCAAAATTTAAGAGCATAAAAAAACATACATAACATCTTGAATTGTAACGGGAAAATGGTATTCTATGGAAGAAATGTAATGAAAAAAATGAATTGACACATTAAAAAAACTATCAGCTAGTTTGTACCACTCTCTCACTTGAAAAAATACATTAAGATAAATGGAAACACCCGTTTTTAAATTTTATAAGTATTGATTTTACATATTTATAAACACATTTTGTAAATTCTATTTAAATTTAATATTTATAACATTGTTATTCCACTAGTTTTCCTACACGTGTCAAACTTAATTTTCATAAACCAGTGGAATTAAGTTATCAAATTAAGTTTTATGGAGAAATATTTTTAAACTTATCGTTTATGTAATGAAAACATATTTTTCAACAATGGTCACATCAGAGCTTTTCAACAGATTTTTTTAAAAACATCTATATTAAGAAAGTCGCTCAAAATCTCTCATTGGGATAGGCCAGGAATGAAAATTAAAGTTAAGAAGGGACTCATAGTTAGCGTATCCCTCTCTTATACCCAGTTTTCAAAATTGAATCAGGTAAAAAGGTATGAACACATCACATACATTCTTGTCTTTGAATACAGCTACATTAATTTGTTAATATGTTGTTGTGGTTAAAGCTTTAAAGTAGCGATCAGATGTTCTGGACTTAAGTCTCGACAAGGTCAATATAAATTTTTCATTTTTAACGTTCGTGATCTCTTTTTTCCTCGAGTTGACCTCTAGTGACTAAAAAAGGTTTTTACGTCATATGATCGAAATATACTAAATACTGTCAAGCTTATTGTGTAGGACCGACAGACAGAAATTTTGATATTTAAGTTAAAGAACATATAAGATGCCTCAAAAGTAACAGTTTTTCAAAGCTTGCGAATCATTTACTTGAAAATGATCATAAAAAATAATAACGTAGAAATACTCCATCGATTAAATATGTAAAGAAGTTATTAAAATAAATAGTTTTAAGTTTTTAGAAATTAATGAAACCATTAGCAGTAATCGATTATTAGTAAATAGCATTTTAAATAGTACAGGTGTCGTACCACTATTGAATTTATTTTCCTTCTGATTTTCATCTCAAAAAACTAGTAATTAATTTTGTAATTAGTAGTGGTATCATTGCTTACCTTAAAAGATTTTAGTTAAATAACCTTAAGATATAGTTAGTCTGAAGATGATTCTTAAAGAAACGAAATGCGTTACATTTAGTAACACAGCCAGTGGAATAACTAAGTAATCAATTTTAATTTTATATTCAAAGTATCTGACTCATTGGTAATGGTTAACTGAATTGGAAAATATCTTTTAATATTTTATGGGTATAAATGGTAAATTATTAACAAATCCGTAAATAAAAATCATTGACAATACAATCAAAACGAGGAACGTATAAAAGAATCAACAACATATAGGTAGGGTAATTGGTTAAAAAAGCAAAGACGAAATGACCCGTCGCTATGTGAAAATCCTGCAGATTTTTACCTTGAATAAGTCAAGCTAGAAAAAGGAAAATAATATCAAATGATACGCTGAAGTGTTAGTAACTAAGTAATTTACCGGAAAATTGTCGCATTGGAGGCTCGATATCATCTTTCAGAAAGCTCTCGCCCACATTTCCCACTCCATCTTCAGAATCAAGTGATTGAAGGCTGCCACTGAATCCTGAAAGAAAAATAATTACGATTACAAATAGTAAAATTTCATTAAATTCTTTTTTTCACTTTCACCAAAGCGCTCAAAACAATTTTGAATAGTTGAATTCATCAATTATAAAAATTATTTTCTTCATTTATCTGTCTGTAACACACAGTCTCTCTCTCGTTGTGTGCGCGACAATCTCATTGTCCGAATGCTGGTAGGTGACAATACCAAATGGATATTTTTACTTATAATAGGATAATATAACAAAGTATTTAGTTCTACAAAAATTTTATTAGGTAGTTGATAGGTATTTCGCCTTTACGCCATCGTCAATATCACGTCATCTCGTGTAGTCTCTTTAATGACCAAAGAAATATTATCCATCACCCTTACTTTAACCATTACAAGAAGCCCATGTAATTACGCATAATTAGTAAAATTTCAATGCATTTATTTTAACGGCTAATTAATAACACCACGTAAGCTCCTTTTCTAAAAACACAATTAGTACCTTGAACGATTTAATTTTAAATATACATTATGATGTTTGAATACGTGAGATAAAGTGATATTGTCTATCTTTTCTAAACAGTATATATAGCTAAGCAAAAATAAGTTTAAGTATAGTTCTGACGATGGCGTAAAGCTTAAATAGCTATCAACTACCTAATAAAGTTTTTGTAAAACTAAATACTTTGTTATTTTATCCTATTATAATGGAGTTCTACCAAGTAAATGCCAATTCAATCAACAAATTTTTGGTTATATTATAGCTATTTTGAAATTACTATTAATTACCTCTTCGTCTTCTTTCAGATTAAGACTCGTTTAAATAGTGGTTTCAAAAAGTACAATATATCTATAAATATATATTTTCCAACAATTTCTGAGTGGCAACATTTTGTGGCTTCCGTTGCGTTTTGCAAGGAGGATTCTAATTTCCGAAAGAACTTTCCGTTTTGCGTCTATTTATTCTCTATCGATAACCCAATAAATTTATATTTAAAGTTATGGATATTATAATAATAGTTTTAAATACCTCTAAGTTGACCCCGTTCATCTATTAAAACAAATTGCAAGCAGAGAAAAGCAACTAATTATTTGGTCAGTAAGTAATTCGATAAATGATCAGTAAGAAATAATAAACGGTTAGTTAACAATTTTGTTTGATTAGTAAATAATCGCAAAATGGTCAGGTTATATTAGGTTGGGTGTAATTAAATAACTAGCTGTTTAATATAAAACCTGACCGTTTTATATAAATTACTGACAAATTAAATTATTAATCACTTTTAATGTGTTAACTCTCAATTCTTGGCGGAAGGGCACTATATTTTAAAAATAAAAAGCAATTTGTTTGTACCACTTCCACATGTTTATAATGATCAGGACCGGTTTCACTAATCACGAGCACATTACATTTTATTAACTGACCAGATGTATATTGACCAATGGTTACGGACCATTTTGATTAATTACTAAAAAAATATTAAATTTACTGATCAAAAATTGAAATAGTCACTGATCCAATAAATGCAGGCCGCAAAGAACTTAACTAACAACTTGTCTTTTCATATCCACATTTCTCTTCCCTTTCCCGTTCCTCAGTAATAGGTTATTGTTGAACATTTATATTAATATACTTTATATTTTAATAATCTTTATTAAAATATATGATATATAAATACCTCACCATGTTGTGTTAACGTTACACAGTGAAATAATTTGAAAAAGCAATAGTCAAGTCATTCGTGTGAGCCCAAGCTTCGAAAATTAATCACCAGATGCTACCGAAGCACACTCGTTGCGGAAATTCACTGCGTTCGGATAAGGTGCGAATCATGGATAATAAACATTTTTAGCGTACAAATGTAATTTAATCTTTCATTAAATTGTCATTTTTAGTTATTATAAATTATAAGAAAAGATTACATAATAAGGATAATTATATAGCAGAAAATACCTTTATAAATCTGTCTGTCTGTCATAAGAACTTCTCCCAAACAATGAACAGTAGCGACGTGAAATTTGCACATTTCATTTCAAAGTCAACTGTAACTTTCAGTTATTTAACATTCGACTTTTAGCAACATTATTAAACGATTGAATATATTTTGTGGGGGTTACATGACGTACGGTCTACGGTGATATTTGAAACCATAAACTGTTAACATTATTATTTATTGATAATTATTGATAAATTATGTATTTTTTGAGTGTTGCACGAGGTACCTCAGTCATATGAGACAGTGATATTTTCAACATTTAACATTGTTATTAATTGATGGACTGTATTTTGTGAGTGTTTTACATGAGGTACGGTCCAGGGTGATATTTTCAACCTTCAACGTTAGCTTGCACTAAATTAAATGTTTAAATGTAAGCGCCTTCTATCCCAGGCCAAACTTGGTAAGAAACACAAGTATCTGTTTAAAATTAATTTATTTTCATTTTACATGGGATTCTAGTAATACTGTTCTAATAAAACTGTTTTTTTGAATAAACAATAAATGCAATGTTTTTCAAATTATGCTTTCATTGAAGCGCCTATGATATCAATAATAAGAGATTAGAAATATTTATTTTTATTTATTTTATGCAATATGTCGTATGTTAATTTTCTTCAAACATTTTTTTTTGTTTGAAATATCTTCAAATTATATTGCACCTGAGGTCTCCAAAGTCTTTAATCCACCAATAGCCAGGAAGTATTTACGAAAGTGTTAATATTTGGTAGTACGTGGCTAGAGGATTCTTGGATATGGATAGATATGAAGAGATATGTTAAGGTCAGGAATTTCTTTTAATTACTGAATATAAGAATTTTAATACTGACCGTTTAATTTAGTCAACATTTATACTGACCATTAAAATATTTTTTTGGGAACTGACGAAAAAGATTTTTATATTCTGACGCTCCGAACTGGATTAACGATTTTATATCCTCCGAAGTGAATAAAATATAGTAATTACATTTCTAAAGTAAATAATGATTATTATTACGTTTTTTGCAGTCTTATGGTTGCCGACTGCTTTCACACCGCACTAATGCCCTCACAATAAACGTTTTCCGTTCAAATGACGCCCATAAACATGCTCCCCCTAAGCCGTACTTTCACCGCATTCGCGTTAATCTATTGCCAGTGGTACAGCCTACAATAAGGGTACCAGGAGGTTTTTAGCCAGTTACATAAATACCTTTATATTTCCTCCCCTAAGCGACAATTAACATTTTCTTTATTGGCATTTGATTTCGCATTTTTTTATCTATATATTTTAGTTATCCAAAAAAAACATGGACAAATATTGCTAATGCTCAAACGATTTATTTCAACGCCTCTACTGGTAAGGAACATTTCAATAATTACGTTCATGTATTTTTTTACCATGACCGTTCCCAATGTGGAGCACATGACCTCCTAATGGAGGTATCTCGACAGAAGTTTTCTTCGAGAACTGTTTGTTACTCAGTTGATCAACCATTTTTTTTTTAAAGGAGTACAGATAAAAAGATGAGCTTAGGACAGGACTAGCGGTAAACTAATCGGTTTCAGTTCGCTACGATTGATTTCAGTTTATAGACATAGATATTTGTTATGTCCAGAATATTCTCCCAACCCATCTGACTAGCTCAGCTAACCATTAGTCCTGTTCTAGCCCTATCCTTATATCCCTACTCTCTTCGAAAAGATTAAGCAACTGAATAACAAGTTAAGCAACTGAATAGCAACTGAATAACAAGTTATTCAGTTGCTTAGGATTCCACATGCTTCACATTGGGAGCGGACATGGAAAAAAAAATCTATACAAACAAAATAAAATTTCCGTGTCTAAAAAGTATCTGCTTTAAATTCAGTCTGTTATATTTTAAAAATTAGAACACAATTCATTTGTACTACTTCCACATATTTATAATGATCAGGACCGGTTTCGCTCATCATGAGCATTATCAACTGGTAAAAATACAAACAGGCTTCATCAATTAATTTGTGAGAGATCCATAACATTTTAATTGTAGATTCTTTTATTTGATGTATGTATAATTTGTTTGCTAATCAGTATTTGCTTGTCTTAGTTCATGAACTATCAGTTTTATATACCTTCATTTTTACCCTCAATTTTATATAAAGAAGCCTGTTATTAAATTTGGATTATTGAGATTTTGTACACTTCCATGTATTTTGTCACTAACGACCCGGGTTTCGCCTTTCGGCATCTTCAGGCATTCGAGCACACGAATGGACTCGAACTGACAGACAGTAAACAGTGTCTAACGTTTATGTAGAAGATAAAAATACGACAAATATTATTTACGAGGTAAGATATTATACGTCTGAGAGCCACACTGATACCTGAGTTAAAATTTCGAGAATCGCCTTAATCTTTATTTTGTAAACACCACATTAACAGAGTGGCGAATTGCCGCTTTCCAACTTCTTTTGGAATTACCAGTGATTTTACAATTATAATAGCATTGTGGGTTTCGACGGGATGCAAAATACATGGAAGTGTACAAAATCTCAATAATTCAAATTTGATATTGAAATTCCATCAAGCACCCTCAGTCGATGTCTAAAATTATAAGCCTGTTATGTTTGTATTTTTATCAGTTGATAATGATGAGCGTGATGAGCGAGATGAATTGTGTTTTATTTTTTAAAATATAATGTCTTTCCACCAAGAATTGACAGTTCATACCTTAAAAGTGATCAGTCTGTTATCTTGTGAATATGTGTATCGAGGCTATAGTGACAGAAACCATTAAGTCGTAAAAACAACTTCTGAGACGATCGCTCTGAGTACTCTATATGTTTTGTATATTATAAAGTTGTGGCGTACAAATCATAATATTTGACTTATAGTTATATTATCATGCTTTTTGTCAGAATAACAAAAAAAAACAATATTACTCAATACTAGAAGCCCTTTTGGCCTATGACTTTATGAGTATTGTCAGTACGCAGAGCGATAAATTGCATACATTTTGACATTTAAAACAGAAAATAAGCAAAAACTGACTTAATAGGTTCTGTCAGTATGCCCTCTATTATATATATGTACTATCACAACGTAAGTCGACCTTTCGGCTCTATTGTTGCTCGAGCTGATGGGATTGAGTCCCTATTTTTTTTATCCCATGTTAAGTTTACTCGGGGTAAATTGAAAATAGCCATCCCTGTATGGACAGCATTAAATATTTTTATTTTTATATTTATAAAGGATCAATAACTCCACTTGATGGCAACAATGTAGTTTGTTGTAACATTTTTTAGTTGCTGATATATTCAGTAATGTGCTGCTAAAATTCAATAAATCGACTCGCACCTTGGTAAACATCAACCCCCAATTTTTGTACATTTTTTTTAAATTAAAAAGAAAAAGCTTTTAATTAAAAAAAGTTATCACGCATAGGTGGTGCAAACCCATAGCAGCACATCACTGGATATATTAAATACAAATGTGTCCTAATACTCTAAAGAAATAAAATAGCAAATGTTATTTAGATGTAAGGTTTTAATTGAATATTAGGATAGGTATATTGATCGTTCAGTTCATTATTCGGAAAACTCTAAATTAATTAAATTGTAGTTAAATATGCAATTATATATACCATGTAAAATTGCACGGATTCAGTACACAGATAACTCAAAAATGCCACCAAAAAATGCTAAGGCAGATAACCTTCTAAGAATTGAAACGAAATGTTGATATTTATAAATATCCATCTACTGACTATACGTGGAAGTGACATAATTGTTGAACACCTGTTCATAAAATGTATAAGACTCTGGTACAAATCAATAATATTTATGGTGACCATTTGAATATTACTTTTTTAATCTCAATATGGATGGTTTGGAGATACCAGAGTAATGAACTGGACTATCGATATATTATATTTCATTTATGTAATTTTAATATAATTATATTTCTTCTTTGACTATATCCTTTCCTTATGTGGAGCATATGGCCACCGCGGGGCGTCTCCGATAATAATTATTATTATAAATTCAATTGATGCATGAATTTGCGAATCTTTTTGTTGTTGTTGATTGTTTTATAAAACGTACTGAATCATTTTCGTCGTTTTCATTGCCTATATCATTTTGGATATTGTATTTCGTTCAAAAATAGTGCCGATCAAATCTTCAAAAATATGGTTAAGAGTAATATATATTAATTATTATACTTCACAAATTTACAATGAATATTTTACTTTAAAAATCCGCCATAGATAGGCGTAAGCTTGTGAAATTTGCTAGTATTTTTATCATAATATCTTTGCAAATATAATGTAAAAAGGCCGGGGTATCTATTGCATACCTCAACCGAGATCTAGTAAAAGCCGAAAAAATTCTTAAGATTATTACATTTACTGTGGTGTTTATGTTTTAATAAACTACCCTCAGCTGTTTCCACAACGTTAGAAGAGATTTTTATTATTACTCGAGGAAAAGCACTTTCTCTAGGGGATGCGGATTCACAAGAATTTTATATTATAAGCTTTCACGGAGATGTTATTTAATATGTGTAATGTACTAGCTAATTTAGAGAAGATGTCTCTGTTATCCTACTTTATGTGTACATAAGTATTATATATGAAATATAATCCTCACAAAAAGTAAATTAAATAATATTTTGCCAGTATTTCCATCAGACTGGCCAGAGTTATTTTTCATTTTTTCCGTTACCACACCGCCGATGTTGACTCGGGACATTGAACATCCTTTCTCAGTAACAAAATTGAATTGTTAAAATTTTTTACATTTTTTCATGACTTGTATTTTTTTTCCCGAATTGAAGGATAGAAATCTTAGAAATATATCCTTATGTACCACCTCTTCTGCTGGCGACAGATACATGACTTCAAATGAAGCATCTCAAAAGCTTTCTATTCGAACTGCTGTTGTTCAGTTTCTCAACTTGTATTTTTTCTGAAGAATTAAAGATATAAGAATAGGACTAGAACAGGAATAGCTTATTGCTCTTACTGGGCTCTATTTTTACGATTGGATTATTGAGAGAAAATTTACATATCACAGGCATCCATGCTTTCGAATAAAAATCATCAACTCATTAAAAAATCAATTCATAAAACTGTATGTACTGGGATTATCTCACTTGAACACCGCAACCGAAGCCAGTCACTTAAACCACTAGGCCACATGCCCAATCCAAATGATTTGTAGCAGAAATGGTTGATTTTTAAAATGATCAAAAAAGCGGCAAAGTCTAAATACTCAAATTCAAGGCGTGGGGTAACCAAAGACTACTCAATTAAAGGAAAACTTTGGAAAAAAGCACAATTCTGCAATAGAGTAAAAAAATAAAACATAAGTATTCAGTTCTACAAGAATTTTATCAGTTTGTTGATAACTATTAATTTAGGCTTCGCATCATCTTTCAAACTATGTTTAAACTTAATTGAGCTTTTTTTCCATATTCGTTCCCAATGTGGGGCATATGGTCTCCTAACGGAGGTATCTTAACAGAATTTTTCTACGAGAACTGCTTATTAATCAGTTGCTCAAACTCTCTTTTTTCGAAGAGAGTCGGGATAGAAGGATAGGGCTAGGACAGGACTAGTGGTTAGCTAATCGCTCTCGCTACGTGCGTGAGGATGGGATGGGTGGGAGGGAGGACTCAGACTACGAACAGAAATCCATAAATCGATTGAAAGATCAATCTATGAAAACCGTCCGCACTGGGAATTGAACCCGAGATATCCGTAACCGTAGCCAGCGACGCTTAGCTTAGCTATATAATATTTTTTAGAAGATAAAGAATTTCTATAATCAAGATAGTTCCTAGAACAACTCAAAAGCACAATTACTACGTTAAAATTTTTAATTTTAAATAAAATTTATGATGTTGGAATAAGCGAGAGGATATAATATTGTCTATCTATTTTAAAACTGTATATAAAGCTAAGCTTAATTAAGCATAAACTTAATTAAGCATAAACAAAATAGCTATCAACAAACTGATAAAATTCTGGTATGACTGAATACTTTGTTATTCTTACTTTATTACAATAGAGCTTTATCAAGTAAATGACGTTTCAATCAAAAATACTTCAACACTGACAGATTTTGTAAATATTCCAGTACAAATAATACTCTTTGTAATTTAGAATTCAATCGCAAAATTAAGTTGCACAAATATATACAAAATCTCGTTAAAATCGTTGTATCTATAATTGCATCAATTTAATGGAAATGGCGGCATGCTTTTAATGCACATTTTTTATTGCTAGGCAGTAAAGCGAAACAAACTGTCAGTCGCGGATGCATTTTAGTGTACACGAAAACATTATTATTTCAATAAAAGCTACATGCACTTTAGCAACACTGATGCGATGTAGAGCTTTCAACAATAATCACCTTACATTGTTTTGTAATACATAAGTAATACAGTGATTCGATATTTTGCCACGTTCATCCAAGAACACTGTTCAATACACTTGTAAAAGAGCTAATTGTTAATTGATATATAATTATTTCGATATCTCAGTTACGAAGTGTAACAATTCAAAAATTTAAAACCCGTATCCACTAGGCGACAAAATGTCCCGCAGCATAGATTTTATTCGACTTGTACGAGGTCAAAATGAGAATTCCGCCATTGTTGAGAATGTCAATCTTTATGTTTCTGATAATTTTTTAATTCAGAATCTTGCACATAAATTGTTTGTTCTTCCAACGGGGATGCCACTAAGAAGAGCTTTAACATTGTTCAACGGTATTGCTTCGGATGTTGACATATTTTGTGTGGACGTGAGTGAGTTCAGAAGAACCTTCATATATTGAAAATAAATTTTGTCTAAGCAGTTTATTGTGTTGACTTCATTGTCAATTTCCAAAGTTGACAATTTTTTTTACCATGTTTTGAACGTTTTTTACATTGCAAAAGCCACAAACTTTGTAATTTTGCAATGTATATATAATATTTAGGAATCGTGTTCCTAACTTGTATAATTACAGAGATTTATTGATTTAATTGGCATTTACTAGGTAGAACTCCATTATGAAAGGATAAATTAACAAAGTATTTGGTTCTACAAAATTTTTATCAAGTAGTTGATAGCTATTTCGGCTTTACGCCATCTAAAGATGCAAAGACGATACATAGTTCTGACGATGGCGTAAAGCTGAAATAGCTATCAATTACCTGATAAAAATGTTGTATAACTAAATACTTTGTTATTTTATCCTATTACAGAGATTTAATTTAAGAATAGAGCGGTCGTCGACCTACTGAAGCCAACGCCCTGTGAGAAAGTTTATGTTGACGATATGGTGCGTTCTGCCCGTGTCTTTGCTTCTGTTTTTCTATTGCCATCTCGTATGGGTTGTCATCCGGATTAATTCGTCCTCCACATATAAATTTACACTTGGGCCTCGTATATCACGGTCATATGTTTCACAAAAACGTCGTGTTATACAAATCAATGTTATACGATATTTGAAGTTCATAAAAAATTAGGGTATACATTCCAAAAAACATATCGAAGTTTTATTAATATCCTTTATTTTTTTTAATAAGCAATCGAAAAAAATATACATTTACGCATGTATTGAAAAAAACTTTAATAGTATATAATAGAATATCCATTCATCATCTCTATCACTTTCAATTCTATATGTTCGACTCTTTTTCGAGATCGGTTAAGAGTTTTCATTATCCGATTAATCTGGGGTATTTTTGGAGTTAGGTTTTAAAAATTTTGTAATAAGCGATTGTTTGCTGTCAGAGTATCTTTACGTATCTTGTCATAAGATTGCGGCATAAAATCTGTTCTAATTTCCTCTTGAATCTCAAACTTCTTTCCATTATAGGATCATTTTCTGTAACAAAATTCTGAAACCGTTTTATATAAAGCGTGTAGTACAAAGATATGTCACAATTAATCAAACGTATTAAATAAAAATCGTGTTATAAGATCACCAAGTGTATGTAAAATAAATTTATGAATCCATTCAAGGATCCAAATTCTTAACCACGCAGCCTAATATGACGAAACGTCAAAGAGCAATGAATCGGCCACGGTACCGACAAATTCAATAATTAATTAATTGAAACCGGTGTCGGAGTCCACCGATTTCTGTTGATATAATATAAACTGTGACTCCGAGGACAGCGTTGTGCTAAGAGATCAAAGTATTGTACAATTTGCATGAAGAGCGAATTTTTATAATATGACGTACTACTGAGCGCAATAAAGTGTCCCTCGTTTTTACGAGCGCCATTAAAATGGCACTAACTTATTTCAATTTTACGAACACGAATAATAATTTATTTTTAGAGCTCCCAACTTAAATAAACGACACAGGTAATCCATCAAAACATTTCAACACTTTGCAGGTATTTTTAAAGCAATTTGTATTCTCGAAGGATTCAACGGGTACTTCATGATAATTTATTTTTGTTTAATGGATACATTCAAATTTTGTACGTTTTCATAATATGCCAGCGTTCTCCAAATGATGTTTCGTAGAACTCTTGTGTTTCACCTGGGACGTACTTAGCGGGGGAGATTTGAAGGTACAAGGCAGCCGTGCGGCACACTTCGAGGTCGTCAAAATTTCTATATATTATTAATGTCAAAATAATAAAAATAAGCAAGGAAACTGGAGTATTTTTAACTGCAATACAGTAAAATTAAGCAATAAATCAGAAACATAATATGTTTGGTTTTAAAATTCTTTGAAACAAATTTCCCGACCAAATTGTCAAATATCGACACAGAGCAAACGAAATTGATGTGATGGAAGACGATGAAATCAACTCCAAACTTATAATAATGAAATATATTATATTAATATATGGTTTATTTTACAGGTATAGAATTTTCAATGAAATTTTCAACATTTAACAATCGTGGTAATACTCATTATATTAGATTTATTGAAAAGTTTATTAAATGCCATTCGATTTTAAAACGATTTTCAAAATGTGGGTGTCACGGCTGGCTCAAAAAAGCGCAATCTCGAAGTCCAATTTTCAAGCACTTTCTGAAGCAGCTGTGGCCGTATATCGGTGATAAAGTGGCAAATGTTGGCTTCAATGTCAATAAGCTTTGCCGGTTTATCGATGTAGACTTGCGACTTCACATACTCCCACAGAAAGAAGTCCAAAGGCCCAATGGTGGAGATATACATGCCATAAAGCCTCCAGAAACATTAACGAAGGTATGAAATGAAGTCAGCTAGTCGTGTATGAAGGGTGTTTGGAAAAAGTTGTTCAGGGTAATTGTTGAAGATCATATCAATTATGAAAATGATATTTAAAAGATCATCGAAGATATTAGTCATATAATTATGTCCGGAGGCACTGAAGGTGTTGAAGTAGATGCTGTTCAGGCTTTGCTAGAATCCCACGGTGAGCTCTCAACTGATGAAGAGCTGCAGGAAATGAACTGCCAAACTATTTACCATGAAAATGACGTCTCAAAATCTATTCCCTATTTCCCAAAACGTATCCCCCGCAATTAATGGTAGTTATCTGTAATATATTATTATATACCCATAGGTACACAAGACCATGCAATTCCCACGGCCATATATTTGTCTTTAACAGACGTTTCTCGTAAGTAACAGCGTTGGGATAAGCGTATGAGCAGTGCAGATTTTGGATTGCATGCACAAGTACAGAACCGCGTATGCTGAGACGCAATCATGCATCTGGAATCATGCGCTGCGCTTCGGTGTAGTGCTGGCACAGATTCCTGCGTCACGCGAGAAATTTTGCCGCGAAAATGAAAATGATTATAAACTTCAACGTCAGGATCGGATTCTGGACTGATTTTGATGATTACTCCACAGCAATACGTGCGGAACTAGCCACTGTCAGTATATTTTGTGGCTTTCAGCTATGTCACTTGCGCTACTCAGCATACACTCGTCCCATATGTCTGCTTTGTCTGCCCAGCCCAGCCCTGCCAATTCATACACTTAGCCTTACGCGTTTTTTTCAGTTTTGCGTTAAGGTTGCTTCGGGAACAATTGTCCAAGACTCGGTGGCTCGCAATTTAGTGTACTGTGAGCATCTACTTTAAGAAATGACGGAGCGCAAATTTTAATTAGTGAATTAAAAAATCACGAAAAGTGTATGATGAGTGGATGGCATTAGATTGAGCACACGTCATATAATCATCGCGTGATCGCGTTTATAGGCGGTGACTGTTAGATTCAAACATGTATACAATTCATCAGAAATTTTGTTCGCCAAATCCAAAGTACTTAAATTTAATCAAGGTCCACTTTTAATATGACAAAAAATAAGTTAACTAGAAAATTATACTATTTCAGGATTTTTTATACAAAGATGAATAGTGAATTGTCAAGAATTTTGAAACAGAGCTTTTGAAGGATTTTCTCGTTTAATTCAAAATGGAACAAACAAAAGATAACGAAGGACAAAGAAATCTATTTAGGCGGTCATATAAAAGCTCTATTATTTGGCCTTGTTTAATTTTTTGACCTTGAGACGTTTTTCCAGAAAGCGAAAATAAATAAATTAAACGTTCTTACAATTATTTGAAAAACAGATATTAATTAAAAATATATTCCCAATCAAATAACTGTTTGATATTAGAATTCTTTACGGCAATTATAACTGGTTATGATGAATATTATTCATTTTTATAAGAGCCTTTTTGTAACCGAATATTAAAAGGTCAAGTCTTGATTATATATATCTAAGTAAAACACGGTAAATTCTGAAACACGAATAACGTTGTGAAGCTGCACAGTACATCCTGAAAGAAGAGTTTGAAGCTGTAGCGTGCGTTGGTGGGTACAACGGCGAGTGCTATAGCGAATATTAAAATCAAATGCTTACAAAAATAACAATAAAAACAAACTGCAATATTCTTACCCAACGAGTGAAACTTTATAAATGAAAAAAACGTCTAACAACCCGATTTGCTAGCAATATAAATTCTGTAAAGAGTGTTTTCAAGTTAATTGTACCATAGAATAAACACCATAATTATTTTAGGGTACAAATATCTTATATATAAAAGCCCAGACCGCTCTGTAGACGTTTTACTATTGTCACATATCACATGTAGGTATGAAATTTTCTCATAACGTAGGCGGTCACGGTGTATATATAAAATAAAATGTTATGCAATGCACACACAGTTTCGACGTACTAGCTACTTTAGATATTCAGTATTTCAATTTCAATACCGTCATATATGACAGGTACGGTTATACTAATTAAAACGTAAAGTTCTACAAGCATTAATACATATTTTTGATAGGGACCTTGGTATCGCATCATGATTACACTGATTTCTTTCCGGTTTCTATATAGAAAGATCGACAATAATAATATTGTGTCAAATTATTTATGTTGAAATTAAATATTTTCGACTCACACAGATCTTTCATTTGTATGCTAATTGAATCCTTTAAGATTTATTAGGCCTATTTTAATGGTTGGCTTCTTCCTATTTTAAATGGTGCCCATACATATTATACAAGCGAATTTCAGACTTACCAACTAGGGTTTCCAATCCTGAGATGCCGGTTAATGATTCAATCCCAGGACTTCAGCAAAATAATTCATATTTCAAATCAAATTCCTGGTTAACTACATCGATTTGCTTATGTACATGCTTTTTATAATACTTACATAATTAATAGATATACGCATTGTAGACTCCGTCCTTGTCGCGTTTCGTAACTTCCGTAGACAGGAACAGATAATTTTGACGACAGTATATATTATTTTACTGTTTTTTTGTGCATTACTTTAAAAAAATTAATTTCAACTATTACCTATAATGAAAATCTTCTCAATAAATACAAGAACTATTCCCATGGCGGAAAACAAATATAAAATTACATCAAATTTGAATTGTTGAGATTTTGTATATTTCCATGTAGTTCGTCACTAACGACCCGAGTTTCGCCTTTCGGCATCTTCAGACATTCGAACACATAAATAAACTCGAATTAACTGTAAAAAGTTTTCAATCCAAAAAACAGTCAATCCAGATGTCATTCGAGTTCCTAGACTTAGCGATAAGCTTCGCCGTATTTTATTATGTATATAAGCGATGTAAACTGTTTACTTGTCTGTCAGTTTGAGTTCATTCGTGTGTTCAAATGCCTGACGATGTCAAAAGGCGAAACCCGGGTCGTTAGTGACGAAATATGTGGATAATTTAAGACATCGACTGAGGGTGCTTGATGCAATTTCAATATCAAATTTGAATTATTGAGATTTTGTATATTTCTATGTATTTTGTCAATAACGTCCCGGGCTTAGCCTTTCGGCATCTTCAGGTATTCGCGCACACGAGTGGACTCAAACTAACTTAAACAGACGGTTTATAACGATTATATACAAAACCAAATAGCACAAATCTTATCGCTATGTCTAAGAAATTAACATCTGGACTAGTGACCAGCTTACGACTGAACAGTGAGGTCAGGGGGGTTTTTTAAATGCAATTCCAAGAAATCCCAATTTCAAGTTAGGGTAACCATGGACCGATGTATTAATAAGGGAAATTCATTACTTTGACCATTAATTTATGTTTAGTTTTGATTGTGAATTCATGTTTTATTTTTTACGGAATCATCTCACGTACAGAGTACAATACAGAATTTTAAATATGAGATTTTATTAATTGGTCGATCCCGGGATTTAAAAATTATGAATGCCAAAATTCCGGAATCATAAAAAGAGTCCAGGCTTGGATACCCTACTACCACACAAAACTCATTTCACACAAAATTTATAATCTTACATTTTCTTTATTTGTCTACACAATAACCATTATTATATCTAAGTTTTTTTTTCCGAAATGTAACTGATGCATCTTTTCTTTTGCGGCTAGTTCGTCATTCTAAGCAACTGAGCAAAATTCCGTTTAAATAGGCTCTGATTTATTTATGACTCACACTCATTTAGAAGCTTTCTAAGCAGGGTGGGTAACAATACATTGCTGTGCGAAGCCTGAATTTATTTGTCTAATAGATAGAATAAAGAATAATGGCGAATATGAAAGAAAAAAAGAATTGCGAACAAAGAAACATTGTCTATCGCTTTTACATTTATATTCGGAAAAGAGAATAGTTCATGTCGAAAAACTTTTATAATTAATTAATAATTTCAAACGAATTATCTTCTATATATAAATACATATATAATAATACGTAATATATATATATATATATGAATGTTTGTTTGTTTGTTTTTCCTCTATGCATTTCTTTACCATTCATCTGATTTCGATGAAACTTTGATAAGTTGTTGTGGGCACACCCGTGAAGATTTCTAGTTAAAAACAAATAAAATTTTAAATAAACCTAAAAAAGAGAATCAAATACGTACAGACAGTGACATCTTGGAAAAATCTTTCAATTTATTCGTGTAAAAATAACATATATTGTTTGAAAACTATAAATAAATGAGAAAAATAAGTCTGGGCTTCGGGACGCGTTCGGGTAACAAGTGTAATATTGAGACTTTTGAAGTTTCGGCCCGTGCAGACCTCTAATACAAAAGGACAAAACCGAATCAAAACACAAGCCCTTTCTTTATCCGAGTGGCATTGCAACGCATGCCGGGTACTCACTAGTATTTAATAAAAGATTTATCAACCATCTTGTTATACAGACATTGAAAAAAGGTATGGAATGATGGTTATGAATAAAATATGAAAATTTAACTTGAAACGAAAAGACAAAATTTAAAAAATAAATTGTTTGTACTACTTTCACACGTTTATAATGGTCAGGAAAGTTTTCGCTGATCACAAGCATTATCAATAATTATAAACATGCGGAAGTAGTAAAAAAAATGTGTTTTATTTTAAAAATATAATGCCTTGCCACCCCACCAAGAATTGACAGTTAACACCCAAAAAGTGATAAGAGAAAAATATATTTTTATGTTTGGTATATTCACAGTTGGCTTTGCCAGTAGTCTAGTGGTCAACGACGTGCTCTTCAGACGCGTTGTTCACAAGTTTGAAGTTCAGTATGAACACTTTTATTTATTGATTTTTTAATCGACTTACGGACTTGTGTTCGAATACATATCGACTGTGGACAGGAAAATGAACGTAACCCACACCAAAAAATATTGTATAAAACTCACACAAAACATGCTAATACACTATATATATATAAATATATATATATATGTAAATATTTAATAGATCGACTGTAGAAAGGCAAAAGGACTTATTCCTCCGTCTTTACGACATATTTTTTTTCGATAATCATAAAGTATACACTTTAATACACGTTTTGTTTGGCTTATACACAATATTTTTTTGTGTGAATTACGTCGTTTTTCCTTCCCACAGTCGATATCCACATCAACTCACATCCATCTGGTCCTAAAAAGGGGCGTAGCAATAGTGAAAAGCTAACCACTAGTCCTGCCTTAGCTCTATTCTTATCATTCTATCCTTACTCTTTCTGGTTGCCTTGAGATTTATTTAATAGAAAAATAGCATTTATTTCAAAAAGAATTGTAAAATATAGTCGATAGCTTTTTAGCTAACGTCGCCTTCAGATAAATGATGATTCTGAAATATCAATAAACTATATTCAATAAATGTTTATGAGTAAGGATAAGTATCTTGAGATCAACTCAAGGAGAAAATACATCACAGATATCCATGTCCAACTGGAACTTGACCCAAGACCGAAGTGAACGCTAGAGTAAAGGAACTAATTATTTGGTCTGCAAATAATTCGATAAATGGTCAGTAAAAAATATAAATGGTCAGTTAATATTTATTTTCGACCAGTAAATAATTTCCTTATAAAAGGGTTAGTAAAGGTTAGGTTTAATTAAAAAACTGACTGTTTTATTTAAATATCTGACCGTTTTATTTAATAACTGAACATTTTATATAAATTACTGATTGCGTACCATTTATTGAATTAGTTCCTGATCATTTCGATGAATTATTAACCATTTATTATTTCTTACTGACCAACAATTAAAATAGTTACTGACTCAATAAATGCAGGTCGGACGAATATTTAACTCATATTGAATTTAATTCTTCTGTAATTCAACTAATTCAATCAACATAGTGTTGTCAAGACTGTACCGCATATTTTACTACCAAACTTTCAAAAATATTATTCACATATAAAGTTGTGGCAAAAAACTCTTAAACTATTCATTTGCAAAAAGAAAATGCAACAGATGCCGCAAGCTTTAAGCTGGAATGTGGCCAAAATTACTAGAGCGCTTTTAATGCATGCAGTTTAAAAATGCAGGACATACTTTCAATAACTGGCTGCACTAATTTTAAAGTTTCTTCGCCTGCCGGAACGAAGGCTTTCCAGGAGAGAGTTACTGGCTCGTTTTCGAAACTATTTTTAACAGTTTTAAGAGCGCTTGCCGGTCCGTACTTTGAAGTAAACTGTTAAACTTTGTTTGGAAATTTTATTTACATTTTAGACGTATACTGAGAAGTCAAATATTTTGTATGTTTGCTAGACATGGCTTGCTAGTTTACATATTAATGATATGGTTTGTTTGGAGAACTATTTGTTAGTTAAACTTTCTCTTACTACAGAGTTCATCGCTTACCAAGCATTTTATGTAAAGTAGAACGAGAATATAAAGAAAGAACTTCTTAGTAAGAGTTACTTTTTTTCTTTTTACAAATAAATTCAGTAACTTAGAACTATACCAGTGATGACGAACTTTTTAAGCTTGGTGTGTCAAAATTCTGAAAAAAATCTAGCTCAGCTCGGGTTTCACCTGTAGAAATATTCATAATTTTGTGATATTTGCAGCCGCAGTAAAAAAAAGTTATATTGTTGATATATTTTTATGCGCGAAAGGAAGTTAAATATTATAAAATAACTACAATACATACATGCACATAATGTAAAAAAGAAGAGACGAACCAATGCTACTGAATTGGAACAATTCATGTTTAATATCACATTTTTCATCAAATGCAAATCTTGTTTTGGCTCTCCCTAAAAGTACCAATTTTAAACTTAACGCTCTTTTCCTTTCGCACACAGATTTATTTATTCAACAAGCAAAATAAATAATTCGTTTACATCAGTAACTTTTTTATTGTTGAATTGCATTAATTTGCCAATTTTTTGATAATTTGGTATTTCTTGCTCTTTAATACTAAGCCAGCGCTAATAACTTCATGTGTTAATCGATCTCTTTTATTGGTTTTAATACTGTTGAACATCGAGATTAAGATCTTAGAAAGGAGCCTAGAGGGAAACATTGCTATTGGGCGAAGATCGTCCGTAAACGATACGTGTCACATTTGACACGTGTGTAATAGGTTTTCCATCATTGAATTATACTGTGGTTTTAGTATATAGCAATAAGGTAAAGAAAATGTTGGTGGTAATGTCAATGGTTATCTCCCTGGAAAAAAAGAAAATTGTAATATGTCAGAAATGTGTTATTTTACAGGAGAAAGATTTTAAACTTCAAACCTTAGTTGATACATTAGTTGCTTGATTTTGCCGGCAAAAAGAAAGACGTCACTCAGTAAGAGATATATGTCATTGAATCAGACAACACCACCTCATTGAACGCTACATGCGAATCGCTAGTAGAGATATAAACCACATCACGCTTTTCTCTTACAGTTTTTCTGAAAATTTTTGACATTTATCAAAATACAATATCGAAAATGGGTAAGAGCGATTTTTTCCATAACTATTTATTTATAACTATGTATTTTATCCTCCCAAACAGAAGGATCAAAATCTTACCTCAAACATTTTTTTAGGAATTTTGTATCACTTTGGAGTGGTCCGTGATGCAGTGGCCAACGTCGTTGGTTACGGTTACAGATGGCTCAGGCTTTGGTCCCGGTACGGAAGGTTTCATAAATTGATTATTCAATCGATTTATTTTTTTGAAAATTAAAAAAAATAAAATGCATGGTATTACAGCTGACGCCAATGCACCATGCATTTACACAATAATAAAAACAGTAATAATAATAAAAACAATAATAGTAAAATAAAAAAAATTATAAAATGCAAAGAGAACAAGACATTATTAATTGGGAAGGAAAAAATATTTGGAGGACAATACCCAGAGCTTAGTGCTGAAAATATACAACTCTCTAGGCAATGCATTGATCAGCCGAACGGGTCTTGCGACTGGTGACTCAAATGACCGACGCGAAGAACAAGTTTTATAAATAAAAATTGATTGGTTATGGTTTCGGCCACATAGATAAAAATTGGGAGCATGTAAGTTAATAGTCATGAGAATTTCAGGATTATAAACTCGTCCCCGAAGAAGAAGAGAGTAATGCTTTAGAATTGAAAACGAAACGAAAAAAAAATTATAGATTTCTGTTCGTAGGCATGGATATTTGTGATGTTTAAAATTACCTACTCTCACCCATTCGATACTAAAAAAACAGGGCGTAGCGTGAGCGATTATGTAACCACTAGACCTGTGCTAGCCCTATAATTTTATACCTACTCTCTTAGAAAAAAGGTAGTTTGAGCAACTGAGTAACAAGCAGTTCTTGTAGAAAGCTTCTGTTGAGATACCTCCATTAGGAGGCCATATGCTTCACGTTGGGAGCGAAAACGGTAAAAAAAATTATAAGCAGCAATTTAGAAATGTGTCTTTAAAATAATATTAATAAGACACCAAAAATAGTGCAAGGCAGTACTAATTTTTTTTTATTGGTATGTTTTTTACCAAATAAATATTTCAATTCACTATATATATATATATGTAACAACTTGACTAGGCCGCTAGCGAGGTTGCCAACGTCACGTTAGGAATGTTGTTATACTCAACCAGAACTGAAATTTCAATAAATTCCAAAACTGATATTTTAACGACTGTCATTAAAACTAGACTAGATATTTATTTTGCATAAAATGGCAATTGGAGAAATTTATTCTAGACTGACAATTATAGTTCCAAATTCGGCGGCGGCCTAGTATTGTGATTAATACTACAGTACTCATGGTAGACAAAGCTTTTCAGGTTAATGTCGACGAGTATCTTTGATGATAAAATCAGCAACACCTTGTTACTGTGGGGTTAAGAGTTATTCAAGGTTGTGCATTCACCCCTCTGAAGCAACTATTTGCATTTTATAATTTGATGTTTTAATATTTACCTGTGAGATTTGTCAAGGTAATCAGGCAGACGTAGTAAAGCATTCTTCGTAAGTCTATCATGATGCCTCGGTCACCTGGAACGATAGAAAATATATTTTTAATCAGAAACATTGATAGTGGTCAAGTGTAAGAAGTATAAGCGAGCTAGATAATAAATAACAGTTACCATTTTTGCATTTGTTGATGTAAATGTGTGCTTATTAATTTCATTCTTATGTGGTCAAATTCTAGCACCATGGGTAAATAAATGTAAGACTATTTCGAACGTTCCTGTCTATAATGATGAAATTGAACACTTTTGACGGAAAATGTTTTTTTCCGTATTTACAGATCCCGAACGAAACCGGTCTTGATAATTATAAAAAATGTAGCAGTATAAATTAAAACATTATTCCTTTCCAACAAGAATTGACAGTTAACACTTTAAAAATGATATAATATTATGTTGCTAAATGGTTTGAAAAAGAGTCAGCTTCAGTGGTCTAGAGGTAAGAGCTTTAACCTAGATCACGTGGATCTGGCGTCAAGACCCGCCAATTTCAATATAACAAATTTGAGATTTTGGCCATGGGTGTTTGTGAGGTTGTGTGGTTCTTCTCCTTGGGGTAATCTAGAGTGTCTGTACAAAACATCTCAAGTGTTTTAAATTTAAAAATATCTGGCAACTTGTTTGTGATGCCAATTATTTTTATATAATACTAGTGAGTACCTGGCGTGCGTTGCAATGCCACTAAAAGAAAGAAAGTGTTTGTCTTTTAATTCTATTTATTGACGTGCTTTTGGACACACAATATTTTTATTTTCTGTCTGGCGCGTACACGAATAAATCAGAAGGTTTTCCAAGATGTCGCTATTTGTACGAATTTGATTCTTTACTTTAGATTTTTAGATATATCTGGATTTTGAGATAGATTTTTATATATAATAATACCTACTGTAAGTTAAAAATTAAAAAGTTGAGAGTTGGGCTTGGGCTAAGCCGGGCCTGATTATTTTATGCCTATATCCTTTGCGCAAGTGCAAGCAATAACTTGACAAAAGTTTTATCGGAATCGGATGAACGGTATGGCAGTGCATAAGAAACGAACAAACCCACATTGATTTTTATATATTAGATGTTTTATTTAATATAATTTATTTTACTAAAAAAAAATATTGTTTATGAGGCTCAAAAACAAATAATTATTAGCTCTCTCTCACTCTTACCTTTGTGTATTTGATACATGGCAACGGTGACCAGTAGAAAAATATATTTTTTCTGATTTCTGCAATTTTATTTTGCGACAATCCAATTCGTATAGCGTCTGATACCTATTTTAATGGACGAACTCTGATATTTATAGAATCATCATAAAACCTTTCTTTTCAATGTCTATAAATATTTTTTACGTTTGTTGTGCTTATCTGTTCGGTGGATTTCAAAGTGCCTTTCCACCCAAAGTATTTTTTTGCCAAAGTATATTCTACCTGAAAATAGCCTTCCATCTGTATAACGTGGAGGCAGCTGACATAAGACGGGGTCGTTAAAAATTTAACAACTGCTCTACAACCTCAAATAGAAAATTGTCCCAACGTTTTCCTGTGACATTTTGTTTACGACCAGGCTGTATTTTTCTTTCCTGTCTACCCTGTAGTATAATAAAAAAAATTATCCAGACTGGTTGGCTAATAATGGTTTTTTTAACATAGAAAATTTATTTACGGATGTTACACTATGCAAATGATGTTTTTATTTTCATTTATTTGTTTACCACTCAACTGAATACAACACGCGTAAGTCTTTACTAAGACATTCAACGTCAGACATCATATTATGATAATAGTATTATATTTTATTTAATTAATTGTAATATTAGGGTAGGTTTTACCAAACAGTATTCAAAACGAGAACATTTCCTTCAATTCGACTATAAAATATTGTGCTCCATCCATTTAAGAAGCCTTTGTCCTCGATTTCAAATTATTTAAAAACGGCTGTTACGAAATATATATAGAAATAGGAAGACCACAATAATACATCTATAATAATTACATAATTATTATAAAAATAACTATGTACATGAATAAACCGAGGTACACGTTATAGTTAATCCGAAAGTTTTAATTTGCTATAAGAATTACTTTTTAGCATTAACAGTTAATGTTGAAACCACGGGATTGATATTTAGACAATCTCGGAATAACAGGATTGAATAACTGAACGGAATCCTGGATGCCGAGATTGGAAGCCCTAGTCAGTAATAATATCTTAGTATAAATTATTATGTTAAACGAATTCTTATTAACGAATCCGAATAAATTTTAATGCTTTATCAAATATTATTTCATTCAGTTGTAATTTTATTATATTTTTGATCTAATTTTAATACATATGTATTAAAACATAGATTGAAAATTATTGAAATACAATTAACGTCTTCGGCACCCGGAAATCACCTGTGACGGTTAGGTTTTATTCAAAAACATCAGCTCCGGTTATTGAATATATCATGCGGAGACTCGATATGTCAATTTTTATTATTTCTTCAGATATGGAAAGTCTATTGGTGTTTTTTGGCAGTCACATTATTTGCTTCAAATGCACAAAAGAGTTTTGTAAAAAAGGTTAATGTATAGAAACAAATTTGTAGCCATATAATATTGAGTGTAGAAATTCATTTTGTTTCGACTGCTATCCTGAAATAAACGTCAATAGAGAACCTCATGTTGACATATTATATGAATGAAATAAAGATCTAGCGCAGAATTGGAAGTAAAAGCTTCTAGATAATTATTTGAAAGTAATAAGGAAATAATTTAAGACATCGACTGAGGGTGCTTGATGGAATTTCAATATCAAATTTGGATTATTGATGTCCATTCGTGTGCTCGAGTGCCTGAAGATGCTGAAAGGCGAAACCCGGGTCGTTAGTGACAAAATACATGGAAGTGTACAAAATCTCAATAATCCAAATTTAATAAGGAATTATTTAATTTACATTTTTAAATATTACCCAACTTGAAATAATAAGTAATATAAGAATAATAGAATAGAAGATCCAGATTGATCGATATAAAGCTGTGTTCATATTTTTACGTGTATTAATTAATACCACATATAATAAAAATGTACAAAAAAACATAATTCAATAAAAAATAACTCACTTTTCAAAGTGCTTCCTTAATAAAATATATCATTGGGCGAAACCAGTATTAACCATTGACACACCCTGGTTTTTGTTAAGTATAAGTGTCATTAGTGTCCAGAACTGAAATCACCCAGCGGCAACAGCAATAATTCGCAGAATCGGCCCTTTTTTGTTACCAAGCGTTCAATAGCCACTGGGTACGCCCGCTGGACGAGTCCATTTTGACGGAAGGGATAGGTCCGACGATGCAGGGAGTTTTTTTAATTGTATTTGTACACAGTCGATTACGATCTGTCAAGCGGGACGAGTCGCGGTCTCGTGGCGGTGGACGTACGATGTGAATTGTTTGTTTTTTTTGATTTGCATTGGACTTGATTTAAAATCGTTTGTCGTGTAATTTGTATTATAACTTAAAGTAAATTCAGTTGCTAAGTAAATGTAAATGTAGAATCAATTTTATTTGTTAGAAATTATATATTTGTGTAATGTAAACCACTGCATCTTTGATGGAAAATAAATAAGTTTTGAACTGGATTTGAAATGGTGTTTGTCTGAGATCACAGCCCTTCCAGGACTCTGGATAACCAGCCGTTCGCCTCTCTTCGATCCGGGGTCTTCTCACCATATTATAAAATATTATAAAGGATATGTACTACAAACGGTCTTTCATTTTTTTAGTACGAATTGACCCCACTTTAATCCTAGAGATAAATTTACTAATTAATTTCTCTCGTTGATTAAATTAACAAAACTCTACTAGTACTCTATTTAGTTCTACACGAATTTTATTTATAGCTATTTCAGCTTCACGCCATCGTAAGAACAATGTTTAAGATTAATTTAGTTTAGCTATATATACTGTTTTAGAAAAGACGGACAGTGTTATATCATCTTACTTATTATAACACTATAAATTTTCTTTCAAATTAAAATATTTAACGTATTAATTGTGTTTTTGAGTTGTTACAGGAAAACGAACATGCATGGCATTCCTTTGAAATTTTATTGAAGCCGATACAGCTGTCAACAAACTGATAAAATTCTTGTAGAACTGAATACTTATTTACTATTTTACTTCACTAATTTCTATTACTTCTCTAAAAGTTCTTAATCTTTTTTCTTATTACTGCAGTATACATCGTCGGTGTTTTGGCCAATTGATGTAACCCTCAAAACATTGAAATTGTTCAGGAGAGAGTAAAAACTATTTCTATCGAAAATATTATATAGTGATCACTTTTAAGGTGTTAAACTGTCAACTCTTCGTGGAAAGGCATTATATGTATATATTTGATTTCAGATAAGTATTTTTTGATTTGTAAGAGGTCCTTAACATTATAATTGTAGACTATTTTATTAGGTTTATGTGTAATTTGTTTGATTATCAGTAAATTCTTTTTTTAGTTCATGAGCCAACTGTTTTATATACCTAAATTTTTAACATTCAATTTTATAATTTAAGACATCGACTGAGGGTGCTTGATGGAATTTCAATATCAAATTTGAATTATTGGGATTTTGTACACTTTCATGTATTTTGTCACTAACGACCCGGGTTTCGCCTTTCGGCATCTTCAGGCATTCAAGCGCACGAATGGACTCGAACTGTCGGGCCGTTAGTGACAAAATACATGGAAGTGTACAAAATCTCAATAATTCAAATTTGATTCAATTTTATATAAATAGCCCTGATATGTTTGTATTTTTATCAGTTGAAAATGCTTGTGCTGAGCGAAACCGGTCCTTATTATTATAAACATGTGGAAGTAGTATAGAGCAATTGTGTTTTATTTTTTTAAATTATATGGTGAATGCGCTATGAATATTTAAAATCCACTTCTGTAAATTCTCATGTTTGAAGATACGCGGTTATACGTAGGGTGTTTTGATGTTTCCTTTCCAAAAAGTTGTCAATTTATTTTTCTAATTAACGTCATTTAGCCAAGTCCTGCTCTGTCGTCTTTTAAATGAGTTCCTAGCATTAACTCATTTTCGTATTTTTTTGAGGGCAATTAGCCAAAACGCATTCGATAGATTAAACTGCAAAATAGTTTCGACATTTGGATTTTACTGCTTTGTTAAAACTCAAATATCCATTTAATATTTCTCAAAGACATCTTTATGAAACAAAGTAATAGGAATACATAAGTGAACGAATGCAATAGATATCATTTTGCTTTTATCCGTTACAGAAAATAAATCATTTTTATCAGGCGGCTAGCGGAAAATACACTACATTTGTTTACAATACCCAGTTGGAAATACGAGAGATATGAACTACTGATATGAAATGAAAAATACAACAATGGAAAATATTGAAAAAGATACATTTTTATATTTGTTTGATATCCGTTACCTGAATCGTAAATTAAGATTTCTCTATCGACGTCGGGGAATTCTGTTTTTAAGAAAATAAAATATTTTCCAAAACACTTTAATATTTCATTGAATTTTTATCAAATAGATGAATATTTTACATTATGAATAGAGTATAAGTCCATTACAGTATAGATCTGTACGTCAGAGGCAGATGGACGCAACTGCCGAATACCAAATTGTTCAGGAGAGCCTAAAAACAATTTATTTTTTTAAATACATACTCAAAACTTCAAAGAAAACCTACAGATTGCGATTATTATTTTTTTGTATTTCAATTCAATTAAAGTTCTTTTGTAATATGTAATAAATAAATAAATATAATCCCATTTTATATGTAAAAATAAATAAATAAAAAATGGTATGGATTTGCATTCTTCTACCTCTAAAGACATTTTGTCACTGTGGATTTGTATCTCATTTCTCTTTTTGTAGTAAAGTGAAAATAAAAAAAAATATTTGTTTAAATAAAAATACACATATTCCATTAAAAAAACTATTTATATATGTAAGTGTGCCCATAAACATAAAGTTATTGCGAGGCATAGAGATGCAAAGGTAGTTGCATCGTAATACATTAGTTTCAATAATAAACCATTTAGATGCAACTCAACATCTTTCTGCTTCTATTATAGATAATATAGCACTTGTATCTTTATGTTATGCATATATTTATTATTATAGCAGCTAGGCCCTGCATCTCTCTGCCACTAATAAATAAGGCCTTTAACATGATGAATCCGTCAAAAACTCATTTTCGAAAAAAATTGAGTTGCATCCATTTGCCTGAGGTACAGATGTTATACATCAAAATTATATATTGTCATATAAGTTGAGTAATAAATTAAAATTATTTGACTGTTTGTCTTTTTTACATATTTTACCATTGACAGTTTATTTTATGAAAATGTAACACACTTTTCCGGACATATTCCACATTCCATCGCGAGCATTTTTAACTCATAATTTGGTCAAATTGTAACATTAATTCAAAAAACTTTTATTTCATAACTAACTGTTTTCAAGTTTGTGTTTGAGTTATGTACACTATTTGGCATCACCTATAATTTTTTTTCATTATTTTGTTAATTTCCTTGCGTTTTTTGTTAGAAATCACTTATAATTAAATGTTAAGGCTGTATTTTTCGTGGTTAAGTTTACAGAATTTTTGACGACTCTATAGTATGAAAGCAAAACAAAGACTCCGCGACGAACCATGTTTCTTACAAAATGTAGGGCGGCGTGCGACTCGCATCTAACTATTAAAATTAATAACAATTTATTTCATCTGTCTAGAAGCTACGAAAAAGAGGCGCTCGAGGAAGGTTGGCATACTGAGAAATTGTGGAGCGTGTCTTTTTTATTAATAAAATGTCTTTCCGACCAAGAATTGTCATTTGGCATCTTAAAAGTGAGCTCTTTTCTATTTACTGGCTGTAACTGAAATATTATTGGAATGACTGAAAAATCTTAATTCTCTTTTAATACTTTAAATAAACCAGCTGTAACTGTCATCTGTCTGTATGCTGTGTTGTGATTTGCGTTACAAGCAGACGGGTAAATCAAGACAAATTTATACATTGTAATACAAGTTGGTTTCCCACCACTATGCATTGTGTATGTGTAGGTCCAAGCAGAGCTATTGGGGCTAATTTTGTACCATGAACCATGTTTTTTTTGAGACTAGCTCAGGCACTTAAATCAAGCTGATATTAAGAAATCTGTGTATAACCCGTATACTAAGAGCCTGTTGTTATAGACGAGTTAATTGACTCTAGTGAGGAATCAAGGTTATGATGAGTCTTAAATAAATTAGCAAATTTTCAAATGCCGTGAAGTAAGCAATCAAGCCACCCTTGCCTATTAGTCCTGTGTGAAGACGGGCTGCAGCAAACATTTTTGATCGTACGGAATTCATCTCAGGGTAGTTCCACAGAAAAAATTACAGTCAAAATTTTCACAAGGACTCACATAAACTTTAATTTTTAATCTTTTGAGAAAGTTTTTCTAAAGAATCCTAGCAGTTTGATGTGAGTGTTAATTTCACGTATTTACTGTTCGGTATCTCTAGAATAATATAATGTCCTCCACTCCATACTATGGAAAATTACAACACAATCCGAAACACCCAAAGTTTTTGTCTTATATAATTTATAATAGCAAATCCAGGCGTCATTTTGATAAATGTGCTATCTCGCGAGGGTCGCACCCCGCCGGGGGTCAGACCCCGAAACGTAACGCTTGGATTCGAACTGAGAAATCCTGGATTTGGACATCTGCATTCGTAATGGAAAGACCGTAACTCTCACAGGAGGCGTGACGGCTTTGGAGTAAAACCATCAAAATGTTATATATCTCTTAAAATTATAATAGCAATATATTATAAATACTTTAAATAAGTGGCATTATTGTAATTTTTATTGATTATTTTTTATATGTTTACGTGAGTGATGAGTAGGGACTCCAATTATTCGTCATTATCAACTATTCGAATATCTAATAATAAAATCGAAACTATTCGAATAGTTTCCGAAGTATGAAAACACTTTTAAAAATTGTGTTTGGATAATTAATAACGTAACATTATATAAATACATATTCCAACGCAATTCCATTGAATTACAACATTTAAAATTTGCAGCTGCGTCGGATTACTGAAACTGTATTTCTTCAATTACGGTTTGTTTAAAATGTTTTTTAGCTCCGAGTCAATGGCCAAACTCAAGTATTTATGATAAGACAATAAAAGCGGTAGAGTTGGGTGAAGGCAAAAAAACCACTAACTGGAGTTTTCATTATTATTATTGAAATCGAGAGAAAGTGTGATGTGATCTTTCATCGATTTTGTAAAACTTTTCATTAAAAATATTAAGAATTTTGACCAAATATTCGAGTATCGAACAGTTAAAAGGGCCGAATATATTCGGATATCTAATATTCGGGTTTAAATACTTAATGGTGAGTCCTTTCTTTCTCTACATTAATTTAGTGATCAATGAATTCTACCACACTTTATTTTATAGTATTAAGGTTAAAATATCAATGTATTTAGTTCTACAAGAGCCATTATTTATAGTTGATAAATATTTCGGCTTCACGCCATCGTCGATTGAATTGGTCAATAAATAAATGTTTAGTACGTTCAATCATTCATAGCATCAGTGCTTAAAATATACATAAATTTAGTCTGAAGATGGTTGTTAAATAATTTAAACACGTGTTTTATTTAGCTACACCACAAACGCAATAAAAGATTAATTAATTTAATTTTGAGTTAAGATATATTATGATTGCTTTGGGCATATGGAATGGAGATGTCAAGACTGGTGAATATGTAATACTAGTGTTTTTTACCCGGCTTCGCCCAAGATGGAAAACGCTTATATTAGGTTAATCAATTTAGACGTTGGCCAGCTAATGCTGAAATTTGAAAATATCACCGTCAACCGTACCTCTTTTGTTACACCCACAACATTTAGTCCACCAATTAATCATAACGTTAAGAGTTGTAATCAGCTAAAATAAAATATGACAATTTTGCCACCAACACTCTTTTATGATATGCCAGAACTTCCCGAGCGTGTTGATCTGCATTTAATAATGGCTCTTGCATTGCCACAAATTGAACATACGATCAGAGTCATACGTTAATTCTCGATGACGATTCCAGATGCACACCAAGTTGTACAAATTTACCACTCACTTTCTACCAAATCATAAACATGAAACTCAATATTTCACACAAATATTTACGTTCGCGTTACTATCTCAACTGTCACTTGCAGAATATATTAGTATTTAGCTGTTGCTAGGCGACTATTATTATTTTTTTTCATCCCACATTGAAACGTCAAAAATATCACTTTTCAGTTTTATGTTAAAAGTTAAACGTTGAGAGTTGAAAGTTGAAAATAGTGAACTAACAATTGCAACCAAAATGACGTGTGAAAATTTCACGTCGCAAATGTGCGCCGTTTGGGAGGAGTCGTTGTGAACGACATACATACAAACATACGTATCCCTACATGTATTTTGTGCTATATAGTATATATATTTATATAGATGTTAATTAAACAGTACCAAAATTACATCGGCGAAAATCTGTATACACACAATGAACTATAGACCTTCAAAAACAAATGTACAGAAATATAATTTTGATTAATGATTTGTTTGCATAGACAACAAAAGCTCCATAACAAAAGCCTTGGAATGATAAATTCCAGAATGATTAATTCATTATTAACGCAGTAGTACAGAGTACTGTTCAAAATATACTATTTTAGTGTAAACAAATATTGTACACATTAATTAATTAACAATCACAAAGATATATCAAGCTGCACCCTAAACTAGAATCTACAGAGCTTAATCGAAACCAATACAAATTAAGCTGTTTTAAACCAATGAGAAGTGAAGTGAGTCAATTGATATTTCTGATAAAAATTAGCTACGTGCGTTTTGGTATTCTACATGTTATGAAGTATCAAGCAAAAGTAAATTAAGCTAAGCAAATACGCTGCAAAAGTATTTTATTCTGTAAGAAGTTAAATTACATAACGCGTAAAATAATAGAATACGATAATTTAACTGAAAATTTAATATACAAGTTTCACACACATGACTCACTTCACTTATTGAAGGGTCATTTTATCTTATAAAATTGCTCAATTATAAGATATTTTTAAATATGTGAAAAAACTTCACGGTCATACTTTCATTAAATAACTATTTGTTGATATCTTTAATCTGCTAAAATTAAAACTATCCATAAAAGTATTTCTCAAATTTTTTAAACTTGCGGACCACTGAAAATATAAGCAATATTTAGCGGACCACCATATTATTCATATATATAGTAAGAGCTGGATTTTCCGTCGTTGGATGGATAAAAGTAAAAAAATAAAAAAGACATAATTTAAAATTCAAAATAAAGACATGTCATTTTTTTTGTTAGATTTGAAATATTATAATTTAAAGCAATATTATAACAGATGGTCAGGACAAATAAAAACATTTTTTTTACATACAAATTCTATAGTTAATTGAAATAATCAGAAATCAATCAGTATAGATTTCAACGCAAGTGCTTTAAGTGATGATTATTGTTTGAAATTTTAAAATCGGCGCTTACTATTCGTGAGCCACCGGTTAAAAAACTCTGATCTTGTTTAGACTAAAAAATGAAGGAAAATAGTTACCCTTAATATATATTATGTCAGACATGTAGCCGACTGGTCTGCGTAGACCTCTTTAGTAACGGTGCCCACTTCTTTAAATCCCAGTACACTTAAATAAATTGTTTTTTCAATCGACTTACGAATTTATGGTTGAAATCATGGTTGTGTGTGTCACTTAAATTCCATTTCAATCCTCTTATATAAAAAAATGGGTTGTAGCGAGGTCAATTAGTAAAATACTAGTTATCTCCTAGACCCTATATCAATCCTTCTATGAAGTTAAGTGACTGAGTAACAAGTAGCTTTTTGTTGAGATAAGGTCTGTTTAGAGTCCATTTTATTTACACTGAGATCGGGCATTGTTACAAAAAAATGTTTTTCAAGTAAATTGTATTCCACTCAGGTAAAGTAATTCCATTACGTTTTGCGAACGAATTATGCTAAACTTACGCTTAGAATAGTAACAAAAGCAATAGGACATATTTTACAAATAAACCTCGCGAGCACATTTACAAGGATCTTTACCGATGTAAAAAGACTGACAGGGCCAACGAATAAATTAAGCCACGCAAGGACACCATCCCTCGTCTAAAGCGATATCTCAATATAAACGTTTTCGCAACCTTTTGGACTCCCACGGGAAACTCCGGATACTTGCTTGTAACAATACTAATAATCTAAAAGTACAAACACTCCATTTTGTTTAGGTAGGTATACGAAGAAACCCGATTAAAGGGAATTTATTCTTTTTTAAATGTACTATTCCACTGAAGGTTTTCGTTTCATTATATTGTATTTATACAGGTAAGCACAAAGTAATAAGTGCGTTTATATAGTCCTCTGTGGTCTAATGGTAAGAGTTTTGCCCTAGCAATTAGGTGAGTCCTGCTTCAAGCGTCAGCGAGATCAATGTCAAATTTTGATTTTTCCAATTTTTTTTTTCGATGGATACCGTGGTAACCTTGTGGAAATTTTACAGTGGATTTTGTGTTGGATCGTTTCAATCTAAATTTGTGATCTTAGACATGAGTAACTTCTAAAAATTCTCATCAACTTATATCGTATGATTTTTCAATTTTAAAAATATTTGGCGCCTTTGCTGTAATGTTATATGTTTTTTTAATATACCAAAATACATTCAATGATATATTTTTAAAAATCTTGAAGATTGACTATTGAAAAATTCGTGACCAAGTAGTGAATACAAATTGTCAAAACAATTCTATTTCAACGAGCATATTGCCCCCATTACGGAGCGAGTGATTCTCAAATCAAATCAATGATTAGACATTTGATTGGTTGTTTAGAATAGGGTTCAGTGAAAAAATCTTTCACTAACTAACACGTGTGCAGTCTGGAGAGGTTGAGGTCCCAGACATATTTTGAAAATCTTGAACCTTCTTCTGTTGGAAAAGCTGAAGTAATTAGATATACTGATTATATCGATGGCACAGTTCCATCGGACGATAATTCAAAAATTTAATGTTTTGGGTTAAGTTAACCACTATATTTGAGCACCGCTCTTCTACAGCTACACAAAAGTACAGTTCGTAAAATGTACAGGTTTTCTCTCAAAAGGTAGATATTTGCATATCAAAATCAACAAAATAAATAATTTCTCAGTTCCACACACATACATATCGAAATATTGTATTGTGGAAATATATTTTAGTGAATCGTGGCGTTCCATAAAGAAACGACCTTTAATCCTAAAACTTTAAACTATTGACCTCTTTGAATAAATAAGTAATGCAAATAATAAGTCTTTTTTCACTTTTTACGAGTCAGTTTTTTTTGTCCATGTCCGCTCCCAATGTGGAGCATATGGTCTCCTAATGCAGGTATCAACAGAATTTTCTATGAGAACTGTTTGTGACTCAGTTACTCAACAACCTCTCTTTATTGAAGAGAGTAGGGATAGAAGGATAGGGCTAGGACAGGACTAGTGGTTAGCTAATCGCTCTCGCTAGGCCCCGTGAGAATGGGATGGGTGAGGAGGAAGTTTTTTTAGACAACACAACCAACCAACAGAAATTCATAAATCGATTGAAATATCAATTTATGAAAACTGTCCGCACCGGGAATTGAACCCGAGACATCCGTAGCCGTAGCCCACGACTCTACCAACTGCGCCACGGACGCCGACGAGTCAGTGTAGATGAGTCAAAACTTTAATCGGCCATATCTCAAAACTACCAATTTTTAGTTGTATCACTATGAAACTAGGCCATCGATAGACTTAAAAAATTGCAAACCCTTCGTTTTTTTTTGAGTTAGTAAGCCAACCAACTGCATCTGAATATAAACAAGATTCAACGGGACTAGCATTTTTCTTAACGATTTTTGTCCAAGGTACGATCCTGTCATCCTCAAGCAACCCTGCAAGAAATATTCGTTTCAAATACCAATTTGTGGCTTCAAAATCACAACGCCTAAAAAACTCTCAGCCAAAAATATCAATTTTAAAATAACATAATATTATTCGATACCTGTTGATAGAGTTTTAAAACTGAATAAAAACAATTGAACACTAAAAGCTATAGTAATTTTCTCTGCACGTTTGTTGCATATCATTACTCCAATTCATTCAAGTATGCGAGCTTTTCAGTTAGCTTTAGAAACATTTTGAAACTTTTTAAACATATAAACTGTAATACGCTGGTTGTTACTGTAACTGAATCGGTGTTTTTTGAAAAGCAGCAAAGTTATTCATGGAAATAAAATATAATGTAGTTACTTTATCTAATATATAAAAATCAATGTAGGTTTGTTTGTATCTTATGCACTGCCATACCGTTCATTCGATTCCTATAAAACTTTGTCAAGTTATTGCTTGCACTAGCGCAAAGAACCTAGGCATAGTACAATTAGGCCCAGCTAGCCCCGAGCCCGACTCTCAACATTTAAATTGTTAACTTACAGTAAGTCATATCTAATATATAAAAATCAATGTGTGTTTGTTCGTATCTTATGCACTGAAAATACCGTTCATCAAAATCCGATAAAAGTTAATCAAGTTATTGCTTGCACTTGCGCAAAGGATATACGCATAAGACAATTACACCCGGCCCGGCCCAAGCCTGACTTAGAGTAGGTCTTAGTATATATAAAAATCAATCTCACAATCGAGATATATCTAGAATCTAAAATAAAGAATCAAATTCGTACAAATAGCGACACCTTGGAAAACCTTCTGATTTATTCGCATACGGACCAGACAGAAAACAAAAAATATTGTGTGTCCAAAAGCACTTCAATAAACAGAACTAAAATTTCTTTCTTCAAGTGGCATTGCAACGCATGCCGCGTACTCAATAGTAATATAATAATATAATAAAAAATGCGCATGTAATTTAAAAGTTATGCAAGATTCATATTTCATTTTAAAATGTCCTTTTCATCCCTTATTTCGTGTTGAAAGAGTGTTTTCTGAAATTTATTTATTTGTGAATTTTGAAGTGTCGTTTTTTAGTCTTCAGTCTAACGTTTTTAATATAAATATGTACATGTATTGTATAACGTGTTGATTTATCTGTATAAGACTGATGACAAACATAACATAATAAAATTCCATCAGATTTTTTCAGCGTATATCTTTTATATTGTTATTTAACGATTTATCAAATAAGTTAATGCAATTAAAAAATGATAATTTGACGGTAGGTCCAGAAGTGTCAGAACTATTTTTAATGTAATTTTATTGTGACAAATATTCTATGTATATCATATATAAAAGCCCAGACCGGTCTGTAGGCGTAAACGTAGACGTTTTATTATTATCACATATCACATGTAACTATGAAATTTTCTTATGACTTAAGCGTCCACGGTGTATACAAATTATGCACACAGTTCCGACGTGACGCAAATTCCGAGGTAAACAAGCAAAAATCAGTCCATTAGTGTAGAAACTAACGAACAGCTACTTTAGACATTCAGTATTTTAATTTCAATACCATAATCTATGACGGGCATTCTCACTAGTTTACAATAAAATACTCCAATTCACAATGTAAATTTAAGTATCTGTAACAATTTTTTATAAAAATACGTTTGAAGATTGAAGATTGAAATACTACTATATAGCACAAAATGCATGTAGGAATATGTATGTTTGTATGTCTGTCGGTCACAACAACTCCTCCCAAACGGCGCACATTAGCGATGTGAAATTTTCACAAGTTATTTTGGTTGCAATTGTTAGTTAGTTAGTTTTTAAATATACAAACAAAATGAATAGGTATTTAATGTACATTAAGACAATACGAAATTATGATTTTTGTGAGAATATTAATATATTTAAGATTTGCATTTACTCAACCATTTTCCAAATGTGTCCCATAGCCGAGTGGTAAATATTTTTTGGGTTACGCGGATAAGAGAACCAATCTTCCTGGGGAAATGTTTGTGTATATTTTTTGTCACTCCTTCTCAACTATCCTTGTCCGATCCTGAATACGTGGCTTAGAGACAACGGTAATCTTACTACTAGCCTTTTTGCAAACACATCCTTATGTTTTTTACATCTTTTCGTAATCTTCAGGTATTCTAGTACAATCCGTTTAATGCCTAAATTCCGAAAATGAAACCCAGGTCGTCAGTGACAAAAATTATGAAAATGTACAAACATTGAACGATTCAAATTTAATATTGAAATTCTTTCTAGCACTATTAGTCGATATTTTAAATTAAATACATCCTTCTATGTTTATTTCATCTGAAAAGAGAAATCGAATGATTAAATTTTTACCAAATCTTGTAAATTCGATTGTCAATTGAGATATAATATAAAATTTAAATTAAAAATTGATAACTTAGTTATTCCATTTGGTTTATCACTAACGTGACGCGTTTCGCATCTTTTAAATGAAAAATAAAACAGGTATTAAAATGAATAGCCTAGAATTTTTAGAAATCAATAAAACCATTAACAGTAATGGAGGATTAGTAAATATCATTTTAAACAGAACAGGCGGCTCGCCATTATTAAATTTATTTCCCCTTGGGTTTTTCACATCCAGGTTCCAGTAATTGATTTGTTTATAGTGTAATAGTGCTTATAGCTTACCCCCTTCTACGCGTCCAGTAGAAAATAATAAAACCCACCCCTACCCTTTTAAGAATAAAATCATCGCTTACCTTTGAAATAAATAGCCTTGCGATACGGTTAGTCTGAAGATGCTTCTTAAAGAGGCGAAACGCGTCACGTTAGTGATAAACCAAGTGGAATAACTAAGTTATCAATTTTTAATTTAAATTTTATATTAAAAATGAGCTTCCACAAAGTTACCGCCGAATACATAGAAAAAAAAATGTCAATTGAGATAATCCGTTACCAATGCACAGTTTATTTTTTACCATGTCCGCTTTCAACGTGGAGTATATGACATCGTAATGGAGGTATCTCAAAAGAAGTTTTCAATGAGAACTGCTTGTTACTCAGTTGCTCAACTTCTCGTTTTTCGAAGAGAGTAGGGATATAAGGATATGGCTAAGACAAGATAATCGCTCTCGCTACGCCCCGTTTGAGGATTTGATGGGTGGGAGGACGTTTTAAGACATCACAAACATTCATGAATACGAACAGAAATCCATAAATTGATTGAAAGTTCAATTTATGAAACTGTCCGCTTCGGGAATTGGACCCGAGACATACGTAACCGTAGCCAACGACGCTACCAACTCCACCACGGACGCCGAAAAATAATTATTTTCAAACACGGCTCGTTCCACAAAAATAAGAAAAGTGTATTTTTATTTATAAAATCACATTCAAGGTTGATTTTGGTAATTTAGTGGAACGGAATTGTTTGCAAAATTATACGCAACGTTGAAAGTGGATATGTGGATAAAAAAATTGAACAATTATTGCGTTAAAGCGTAATGTCGAATATCCACTGTGTAAATATAGAGTGTCATAAACACGACATATCAAGTAACTCTCATAAATTTAATGGTGCGTTTACACTAATGTGTTATTATCCTAAAGCACACATGCGTTTAATGGCGCATTAAAAGGACAGAAAAACTGTTAATATGTTGCTGCAGCCCTGCTGATAAAGATGATTTATTTTTTCATACATGTAAGTCAGTGCGCCTCAATAGAAACAAGGTTACAAGGGGAGATAAGTCACCCGCCGCGAGCTGGTGCTGATGGTTTACTTTTTTATCAGATTTTTGTCGTGCCATGTTACACGCAGCAGAGTATAATTATTACGTTTTTCGTTTTTATTTTTTTTATCAACCCTAAATGATACAATTATGAAAAAAAAAGGTTCTAAAAAATAATGACAGTGTGGTTGCCAAATTTCAAAACCTATGATAGTAAATGTGTTGTAACCGTTGTAATCTATGACATCTCAGAAAACCTTGTGATTTATTCGTGTACGCACTACACAGAACAAAAAATGTTGTGTATCCAAAAACACTTCGTTAAACAGAATTATAGCACAAACACTTTCTTTCTTTGAGCGGCATTGCATCGCATGCCGGGTACACGCTATTATTTTATAAGCACATAACATTTTTATTCATAAAACGTTTTTATAAACGTATTAATTTTTTAAAAACTGTACGATCAAAATATGAGTTATTTAAAGCATTAAATGTAATGCTTCTTGCATATACAGAAATAGTTCAGCCGCGGAAGCTTAACGAGTTGAAAGCTCGGAACAAAAAGTTCTAAAATCTGTATGCTCTATTCGATCCAAAAGTCTCGATACTCACAGGCCTGCTAGCTGAACTTACGCTACTGTTTCGAATATTCCGGTATTCAAATATAAATCCATGAGCCTCGCTGGGAAGGTATTTCAAACTTAGGCATACGGAGTTTCAGCCAGGTAATGCTGAGCGTCGTTTGCTCTTTGAAGCTTTGTATGTTTATTGCAAAGAAGTCTTTTGTTTATTCGGATTTAGCACGCAATTTGTATGAAGTATGTTTTGATGTTGAGATTTATTAAATTATTTTTTTCGGTTACCGTAGCCGAGTGGGAATTGTTGACATACTAACTAATAGTTCGTATATTTACATTGAATAGCGGCAACTAATAATTTGGTCAGTGAATAATTCGATTAATGGTCAGAAAAAGATAAAAAATGGTCAGTCAATAATTACGTTTTTTTTCCCACTCCCAACGTGAAGCATATGGCTTTCTAATGGAGGTATCTCAACAGAATTTTGCTACGAGAACTGCTTGGTACTCATTTGCTCAACGTCTGTTTTTTCGAAGAGAGTAGAAATAGAAGGATAAGGCTAGGACATGACTAGTGGTTAGCTAATCGTTCTCGCTATGCTCCGTTTTTGAATTTCGGATTGGTGGGACGGAGTTTCAGACATCGCAAACATTCAAGACTACGAACAAAAATCCATAAATCGATTGAAAGATCAATCTATGAAACTGTCCGCACCGGGAATTGAACCCGAGACATCCGTAAACGTAACCAACGATGTCACCAACCACGCCACGGAGTCGACATATGTGATGTTGGGTCAGTAAATAATTGCAAAATAAATAAATGTTAGCTTTAATTAAAAAACTAGCCGTTTATATAAATATCTGGCCGTTTAATTTATTAACTGACCATATTATATAAATTACTTTACGTTTTTTTTAATAACTGATCGCGTGTATTCTGACCATTTATATAAGTTTATACTGTCAATTTCGATTATGTACTGACCAATTATTATTTTTTACTGACCAAAAATTGAAATAGCTACTGACCCAATAAATGCAGGCCATTGAATATTGATCGATTTGTTTTATTATCTCGTTAAAAGATAAATATAATGGGGGAGAGTTCTCCTCAACGGGGAGGTGGAGCGTCAACACACTTTGACTGCCCCAGGTCTGGCGTGTTGATAAGAATGATTCACAGGTTCCTTCGTCTCCTATTAAAACTCGCCCGTCGGTTAACTTTCTCTTTATTTGCAGTTAGTTTATAATAATACATTCCTCGAAGGCGTTCAGCTCCTCGGATCTACTTATTGCCTTAGCCGAGACATTACATATTAAATTTGCATTAATAGGAAGTGTCTATAGACGGGTCTTGAATCCGTAAGTACGGGGCGGTGTCAAATGCTACATAAAAACGTAATATAAAGCTAATCTGTCGGCTCCGTTGCCTAGTGCTTAGCGCTCATGGGATTTTGCAATATTCGTTTACACGTTCAAGGGTTTTGAGTCCCGAATGACTCGAATGAATGTTCGAATTATTAAAATACGTTTTACGATTCGATATCCGAATAGTTGATAATGACGAATAGTTAGAATGCCTATTCGTAAATCAACTAGCAAAGTTTGTAATACATTCGTTCAATGAAAAACATGTTATAACAAACATTATAAAACGCTTCCTTCCTATTAACTCGGACGCCGTTATTTCACTGATGTGACCTCGCGGGGCCTGACCTATTTTCTCAGCCATATATCATTGAAAAAAAAACAGAAAATACGCGTAAATTCCTAATAATTATATAATATCGCAAAACACTGACTAAATTCGAAATATTGTTTGGGAAATATAACCGTGGATATATTTTATCATTATGAAAGCTGAATGTTAACGACAGAACAGCATTATTTATTTATGTACGTAAAATCTAGAGCGGCGTAAATATTTTTTTATCCCGTGAATTTTTTCCGTATTATTTTTTTGAGTAGAATTTTTTTTACTCTTGCCTATTAAAGTGGCCTATTGTTAATAAAGCATGGTATTATTAACACTTTTAAGGTGTAAACTGTCAATTATTGGTGGAAGGGCAGTACATTTTAAAAATAAAACTTAACTTTTTTTTTTCATGTCCGCTCCCAATGTAGAGCATATGGTTTCCTAATGGAGGTATCTTAACAGAATTTTTCTATGAGAACTGCTTGTTACTAAGTTGCTCAACCTCTCTCTTTTTTTCGAAGAGAGTAGGGATAGAAGGAGAGGGCTAGGACAGGACTAGTAGTTAGATAATCGCTCTCGCTACGCCCCGTGAGGATCGGTTGGGTGTTAGGGGGGTTTTTAGACATCACAAACACTCATACTACGAACATAAATTCATAAATTGATTGAAATATCAATTTATGAAAACTGTCCGTACTGGGAATTGAACCCGAGACATCCGTAACCGTAGCCAGCGACGCTACCAACTGCGCCATTTACGTCAACATACTTATTTAAGGTTAGCTATATACACTGCTTAGAAGAGATAGACAATATTATGTCATCTCACGTATTCAAATATCAAAACATTTATTTAAAATTAAATTATTTAACGAACTAATTGTGTTTTTGGCAAAAGCGCTTACGTAGTGTTATTAATTAATCGTTAAAATAAATCGTTTACGTTTAATTAATAACACCACGTAAGCTCCTTTTTCAAAAACACAATTAGTTCGTTAAATAATTGTATGATATTTGAATACTTGACATGACATAATATTGTCTATCTCTTGTAAACAGTATATATAGCTAAGCTAAAATAAGTTTAAGTATAGTTCTGACGGTGGCGTTATTCCGAAAAAGCTATCAACTACCTAATACAATGCTGTAGAACTAAATACTTTGATATTTTACCTTAATATCTGCAAACAGCTAAAAATTTAACTACATATTTTGTTGTTGAAATAAACGTTCACTTTGCTAAGCTCTGTTTGAATCTATCGTATCAATGCTTGAAGATTGCGAATGGATAATAATCTATTATAATTTTAATACAACGATTTGCTTCACGTATGGTCTACGCCATAGAGTGTATAGTGTGTGTAGACCTAAGAATAACTGTAAAATCTGGATCTCATATTTTATTTCGTAGCGTTGAGTAGATCTTGACATAACATTTCTACGATATGAGAAATCAGTAGGCGGAAAATGTTATGATAAAAATCTGTATGCAGAAGAGCTTTTGACTTACCTTCCTACTGCACTATTCAGATCTCAAGTGCTTTAAGCCTCGGGGAATAAAGCTATGTGGCATAACCACTTACATTTATAAAATGTAGCGCAGTAGGAAATTACATTTATCTTTCTGCCTCAACAATTTTATTTGGATATGTTTTTTCCTTAATTTTATAATTTATTTTATATATTAGTAACCAGTACTTACTGTAATATTTTCGATAGATTCGGCGGTAAATTTGTGGAGTTCATTTTTAATATAAAATTAAAGTTAATAACACTCTTATTTCCCTGATTGAGTTACTAAATGCAAGTGATTCGTTTCCCTTCTTTAATTTTATATTTTAAAGTACTTAATCATCTATCTATAAAATTTATAAAAAAAAAACAGTCAACATAATACGCGGGACTTTACCCGTTTCCGGCCGTGGGCCGTGTTAAATTTATTTATATAAATTTATAAATTTATTTAATTTCCAGAAAAATATTTCAGACTATGTTCGGTTCATGAGTTAGCCACAAGGCAATACTATTCATAACATAAAGATTTTTTTACATGTGTTGGGAATAGTAACATATATGTTGTTTGAAAAGTATAAATGAATGTCTGTATTGAAAAAGAATTGGGCATTTTGCGAACAGAAAATTATTGACCGATTGAAAAATCAATTCATGAAACTTTCCGTTCCGGGATTCAAACCTGTGAGATCAGTAATCAAGGCCAATGACATTGGCTACAGCACCACGGACCTGACAAAATGTATTAGATAATTGTAAGTCATGAATTACTAAATTAGGATTATTAGGAAAATTGTCGAAAATTAGGTGTTATGAGCTATGAATGCCCTATGATAAATTTTAGAACAGTCTATTGGATAAATAAGTAATCTCAGCTGTATGTTAAATTTATTTTAACTTATTTTGAAGAAATCAATATGAATTAAGCCAATTACGTTCAGTGGCAAAAAGCTATAAAAAAATTACTAAAAATTTAATTGATTTCATAAATGATTTACGAATTTTTAAATTTTTACGAAATCAGCTTAATAAATAATGCTTAATGCAATAGAATTATTTAAATTTCATGATTTTCTTAAAATTTGATTATGTCAAAACAAAGTTATATTACGGAACGCATTCTGTCACTATAACAATGATATGATATATACATATATATATCGACTGTGGAAACGCAAAAGGATGTAACTCACAGACAAAAAATAGTAATTATCGAAAAAAGTAAAACGTCCTTTTATTTTTCTACACTCGATACATTATATATGTTTTAAAAAATGTCAATAGAATAGAATAAATAAAAGAAAAATCAGTTGATAATGCTCGTGATGAGCGAAACCGGTTCTGATCATTATAAACATGTAGAATTAGTGCAAAAAAACAGTGTTAGAATTGACAGTTAACACCCTAAAAGTTGTAATATATGCATATAAAAATAGTGTATTAACACGTTTTTATGAGTTATAAAAAATATTTTTTAGTGTGGGCTACGTTCTTTTGCCTTTCCACAGTCGATATATTAAAATAATAACCTATAACTATGATTTTACTTTATATTATTTTTAAATGTATGATCGAGAATAGTTCGACAACTATCGCCGTAAATAACACATTAAAGCGTTGTTTATAATTCCTTGTTTCGGATGGAAAGTTGAGCGTTACAGGAAAGTTAGACCCTGGTACATGCAAAGTAAATGATATTTCGGTAGTTCCGTAAGACTCTGGGGAGTTGGATAGCCACAGGCAAATACGTGTAGTAACTTTTACCTACAGTTGACACGTTCAGAACCGAGATGTATGAAACAAAATATTTACATACACATAAGAACCGTTGAATCGAATACTGGTATTTGCCAAGACCGAGATCCCGTAATTGAAAAGGAAAAATACCGATTTTTTGGTTTGACAATACATCATAGCTCAGAATTTCCGTCAATGCTTGCTTTTGGAAAATCAAGAAAAACCGTTTTCATGCTATAGTTACAAATGCATAGTTTGATACAGATAAAACTGTAGAACAAACGCTTACACTATGGTACGTAAATAAACACTGGTAGCCATGACAGTACAATGCTGCACTATCATTGGTTGGAATGGAGATTATTAGTCTAGAAAATTATAGGGCATTAATGGATAAGTTTTTTTAAATGAAAAAAATTTTTAAATTCATTTTGGAAGAGGGTTTGTAAGCTTAAAAGATATTTTATAATTTAAATGGTAGGTAAAACATAAAAAAACAATGCTGCATTTGTAGCGATATATGACGCTGCAGATTTAAGAAATGTGATATTGGAGGAAAAGTTTTGTTTTGCGTTAGAGCATTACGTCGCGTCAGCAAATTGATAAAAATTATTAAAGAAAAAGATTTCATAAAATGACATTATGTCACGTCATCAATCGACATAAAAAAATTGGGAAAAGTGATATTCCTAAATGAAAAAATAAATAAATATGTGGTTGTAGAAGAAAACCGTCTGCAAACATGAAAAAATACAATATGACAATTAACGTGTAATACGAATAGAAAAGATAAAGTCCATTATTCTGTCGCTACTTGCCGAACGGGAAACAGGTCTTCTAAACTGAATAATTGTCATCATAATCATCCGTCCTATTGTTTTATCACGTCAAGCATTTAACATTATAATCATATTCTTTAATCGTTCGTAACTATTTTTTTGCACCTGCTGGAGATTATGAGTTATGATACTAGACTCCTTAATTATTTTATGAATGTTAGCCCAGGAAGCGTTCTTTGTACGAACATAAGAGCAGACTTGGTTAAAATTTATTTGAATAGTATTTTCTCTGTTTTAATTTAATTTTGTGTTGTTTTACGTAACAAAAATTAAATTCTTCATTTGAGATGAATTGGGAGTTAACCTTTATGCCAAAAAATAAATAATTAAAAGTCACGTAAAAAGCTGTTTTGATTTATTAAGGTGTCATGTTTTCTATCTTCATCGCGATATTAGGGTCTAATCAAATCTAATTTTTTTAGTAAAGATACGGCTTAAAAATACTTGAACTCTAATTCTTGATTCTAGTTCTTGAGTACTTCTTTAGAATTTGTATTTTAAAGAGCACTTTTTTAGAATGAATAAAAAAATCGTGAATGCTACGGTTTATAAAGATTCTGATTTATAAATAAAAAGACTTTTTTGAAAAATAAAACACAATTGGTTTGTACTAAGTCCACATGTTTATAATGATCAGGACTGGTATCGTTTATCACGACCATTATCAACTGATGACAAACAAACAAACTGTGTTTTATTTTTGAGATATAATGCCTTTCCACCAAGAATTGACGGCTAACACCCTAAAAGTGATTAAAAAGACTTAACTCAAAATAAAATGTTTTTTAATGCAATTAAATGTAATTCGTACGTCGTGAAGAGGATATTTCACAGTGATGGTCAAACTTTTGCAAACAGTTTCACACCACACCCGTAATTCGATTATTTTCGTATCAATGATCTGCGTCCATTTTCAACCCTGTGTACATCAATTTTGTCTTTTCATCCCTCTCGCCAAAGTAAAGCTTCCGTGAATTTTCAATTTGCCGGATATTCCAATTACGATTCCGGGAAATTCCCAATGAACCGGGTATTTTTGTGAATCGAATGTTTAGTTTTTGTTGATTACGTTTGTATATTTTATGCTGTGTGTATTGATGTAATGCATTCAAATTCAAAGCAAATTTAATTAAACGCAAATCATTTTTTCTTATTTGGCCTAAGCCTAATTAAATTTCAGTGTTTGATATTACCATCATGAGCATTTTCTATACATTTTTATCATCATTAGTATTAGATTCTCGCTAGAAGAGCGCTATAAAAAAATTGATATGTTTTTAAGCCAAGTCCGCTCCCAATGCGGAGCATATCGCATATGCAGTATAAAACAACCATAAGTGCTAAAATTGTGATTTTCTGTTTTAAATGCAAACGTTTTTGTAGTATTCAGATAATTGTAGTGTAAAAATATCACTACTGCTAATGACTCATTTTGGAATGTGTTTATTGGCTTGTTGTAATTATAGATACTTTAACATTTTGGAATAGATCTGCCACCAAATTCGCAGTTGACGGCGTCAAGAAATTATTGTTGCCTTTTTCAGAAGAGTTAGGTAGTGCGGTTTCTATGAGTTTCCATCGCGTTCTGTCTATCACCCACTTCCATCTATCGGTATGACACGTTCTGTAGGTATCTCTGTTTTGGTTACGTATTGTCAGCTCGTCCGCATTGACAATCGTATTTATTAATTTTCCCACTCTCCTATTCATTTTTGATGCTTAGTATATTTCACAAATTCAAACACACTATTTTACTCTGGAAACAAAAATAAATGTCGTCGATTTTCTCAAAACTATGAATTTGCAGTTATTGTTGTTTTATACTGGATGAGCTATATGATCTCCTAATGGAGGTATCTCAACTGATTTTTTCTACAAAACTGCTTGTACTTATAATGCTCTATTAGCAATGCATGTGTTCCACATCATAATCCAACATGAAATTACACATGGAACTGTTTTAATATTAATAAACGCAACTCGTACTGCTATAACACTAAAGAGATGTTTTGTTAAAAATATTAAATTGTAGTATATCAAGAAAAATATCCTTTATTTAGTAGAACTTCATTGTGCCTAGTTTAAAATTAACAAAGCATAAAGTTCAACGAGAATTATTTACTATTGTGACGTGAATAGTTCTGACGACGAAATGATCTAAACTAATTCTTGAAGAAATAAACGCTTTTACTTTTTTTTACCATGTTTGCTCCCATTCTGGAGAATATGGCCATCTAATGAAGGTGTATTAAAGTTTTCTACGAAAATTACTTGTTATTTAGTTATTCAACCTCTCGGAGAGAGTGGGGATAAAAAAATAGCGCTAAGACTGGACTAGCGGTTATCTTATGTAAAGAATTTTAGACATCACACACATCTATAACTTCAAACAGAAATCCATATATCGATTGAAAACTGAATTTATGAAACTATCCTTAATGTAGTTCAAAGCTGTGTGACTCATAACCAAAGCCAATAATGTTGACATAACTTATTTCGGGTGAATAATAAAAGAGATCTAACCGTTTTTTGCCTATTCACTTTTTTCCCCTTTACCGTAATTGTGCACAATTCTTGCAATCTAAGTAGTAGCTAAGTTCATTTTTCAGCTTATTTTGTATTAATTTGTGTACGGTATATTGCGTATTTTTACATATTGTAGATATATTAAGTAAAATTCGACTTCTTTCGTTACCTTACTTTGAAGAGGTTCTAATTCCACTTGACCATGTTTTGATATGCGTTTGAAGTTTTGACTGAACATATTCTGTATTTTGAAGGAAAAATATCTATTTTTAATTAGTAAGTTAGCATATATTTTTATATATAAATAAATTAGTTGTTTTAATATAATTTATTTTAATTAAAGCCTTTATATTAGAAAATAATCAGCATCTAAATCTTAAAACTGATAACAATAGTTGGTTTGAAAAGGTTTTATCGAATGTTTCAATTTTATCAAACAAAATGTTCTGATTTTTGATATATTTATTATCATGACTTGTTGAACCATATAAGCTAACAATAATATTATAATACAACAGAATAATAATACATTTATACTTTGAATGTTTAAGCGAACTCAGCTAATTTTCGTCAATGTCCACATCAATATAATACAAGTAAAGGGTAAAACACACACCAATCATCGAGCGAAGAATGTTCGACATGACGTTATGTATATGTTTATTCTTTCAGATGATAATACGCAGTTTTATCGATTCATAGAATCGTATAAAACAAATTTATGAAAAAAAATGTTTGGATAAAACTCTGGAATACTACCAACTCTCTCATTGGACAATATATAACCATGAAATCAACGTATATGGTAGAATGTGGCTAATACAACATTTTCCAATCAAAACGTCATTTTAGACCAAAATTTCAGTAAGAACCTTTTCAAAGGAAGGTAACAAATTATTGCATTGTAGCTTTGAGATTAAGTGAGTCCCTTGTTAACGTATTGGCAGCCCACCGCTGATTATATGGTTCAAAATAGATGTAGAATATCACTATATCTCAATCTCTTCAATACCATTTAGAGTAGATTTCTAAAAGAGCAAACCATGTCAGGGATGTAATTTTCTAACCATAATAGTAATCGCAAATTCTGTATAAAACACATACCGTAAAAGGATTTAACATTACAACCGTACGTGGAAAAACCTTTGTAAACATAAATTTCAAAGACTTCAGTAATGTTATAGTAGGTAATCTTGACAGAGGGGCTTTGGAAGTTTTTCCTTTCCTGTTGGCATTATGCACTGCTATGCTGGAATATCTTAATATCCATCTTTATAGAGTTGTGACGTTTTGCCAGCACAAAAGCCATTCAAAGTACTATATCTCCTTACCTTTGGAAGGTATTTGCATATTATATGAGTCGTTTTAAGGAAACGATACCAATTTTAACGTCGTTTAGACTTCTACAGTTACAAGTGTGAAACTAAATGGATTTTCCAAGACGTTTTGAGCTCTAAAAGCGTTGTTTGTGTCGAAAAATAGCTTCTGTTACTCAATAAGTAACGAAAGTATATTGTCTATTATGCAAATATTAATATTATTTATGGTAGATACAAATCTAAGTGATAGATATAAAGAAAAAGTAGGTTAGACATGACTTCTTGATGACAGTTTCTGATACACTTTAATATACATCAGTGTCGAAATTGAATATTTATATTTCAAACATCTCCATTTAGAAATCTGTACGTTTGTATGTATGTCAGTCAGTCAAAAAAACTCCGCCCAAACGGTGTACAGTAGCGACGTGAAATTTTTACAATATGTCATTTTGGCTGCCATTTCTAGGTCAATAGTGCTATTCTAAACTATCAACTCTTAACTTTTAACCTTAAACTGAAAACGATATATTTTTGAGGTCTTAATGAAAAGTAGCAGAAAAATGTAACAGGAAATAGTTGCTTAGCAAACGCTCCATACTAAAATAATCGGTCATGTCGTTATACCAACTCAATCTGTGTTGAGTTTGCTTAGCGACTATACTTTTTATCTAAAATAATGTCACAAATAATAACTTTTCATGTGAATCGTAAAATTTGTAAAAAATCGAAAGATTAAAGGTACGATAATCGATCATTTAAAATTATAAAACTTAAAATAGTGAAATTTTCATTTCGTTGGTTTTAAAAAAAGTTTGCCTAAAAGGAAGTGTTCAATGAACCAATATAAAGAATCAATAACTCTACACACTTTTTTTTGCTAATGCAAGTAGAGAATAATAATGGTAGTTTAATTTAAATGTTAGAGTATAATAGCTGAATGTTATTGGATTTTACAATATTTATTTCTCTATGTAGTTTTTGATTTCCCTTAACAAATGCAAACCATGTTGGTGTTGGCTTATATTTAATTATTATTTTATAATGGAAAATTTATGCTATGAAAACTTTATTACATCTGTGGCGAGTCATCAATATATACTATGCAAATTCCGCATAATATTTATAAAGGTTAACGCCGATGCAAATGCAGTCAGCATAGTCAAGCGATGACCAATATAGACGTCGCCAATTTTGTATACGTAATGATGAGATTAAAAAGCAAGTCATCAGTGAAAGTGATGACTAAAGCAGAAAACAATACGGCCGGCGACAGTATATATTAGTGGTCTTCAACCTTTTTATAACTACCGCATATTTTTGCATATTTTTTATAATAAAATGTCCTTTCCGTCCACTTGCATCGCAGTAGTTCTGGTGCTGTGAGACTAAATATTTATTGTACACTATTTTTACACAGTTTATTTGATACACGGTACAACACAATTTCACGAGTGACGATTACTCTCACGAGTCTAAGTAGGTACTATGTTTACGAACAAACAAGTCGAAAGTCAACATTTAGGCCAGAACAGGACAAATATTTGGATAAGCATAAGCGACAAAGGTAGAGAAAAGAACAAAAAATCATTTGCGCCTCTACCCTCGGCCGTCGGGTTTGCGTAGCGATTTCTCTTCAAAATGTATTTAAGTAAACTTAGCCATGAGTCAAGCTTTACAGATGGCTTCGATGAAAAAAGATTTAAAAAAAAATTACCCATAGCCCAACATGGAAACGTTAACCGCCCACTAGTGGGCGGTACGGACAGGTTGACAACCACTGGTATAAATGGAAAACCATAGAGAAGGACCTATATTATATCGTCGCCCCCCGAACTGAACACTATGAAATAATTTAATTATACAACATTTGTGTCAGATTCTTAAACGTTCAAAACATATAAATATAACGGCAAAAGAATATGTATGTATTTGATTAAAGGCACTGATACGTTCAAATATATACCGCAGAATTGTACGAGGATTACGATAATTGTATTGTTTTCCAATATATTATAGTTATTTCAAGTATTGTACGATTGGAAATAATGACTATGATCATGATGAATGAAGATAGTAGAAATTGAAAGAAGTATCTGCAAGAACACATTCTCCCGTTTGCAAGGTTATTGTTTTCATGATTGGACTCCAAAGAATAATTTTCAATTAATTGTATTAAATTTTCAGTACAGAGATACAAAATTTTTCTGTTATATCTCACAAAACGAGACATAGCTTTACGGAAAAGATGTTTTATATTTTCAGTACAGTATTTACGATAAAATGTTATCTCACTAAACGCTGACATTTTCTTATTGTTAACAGGCTGGCAGCATCGCAAGCGGGCGATCTAGTTTTGCCGCCTTATTATATGGAAACCAGTAAAAGTTTAAGTGTTCCGATCTCAGTTACCACGGTAATGAGAACAAATAGTAAGTGTTGCCGCACTGAGCGATAAACCAACAACGTGCTAACAATCGTTACGATAACAAAAAAATGAATATTCTTTCACCGCGTTTTTTTATTTTAATATTGCAAATAATAATTAAAGACTTGACAGGTATTTACGAAGACTGTAAGGAATCAATCGCCGATACATATCACACGCCTAGTTTTAGACTATGACAAGTAAAAAATGGCATTCTGAGATAATTGTATTTTAAGATTCAAACACTCTCAACTATATCTGAAAATATATGTGGCAAGCCAATTTTCTTTTTTAATGTCTATCAGCGAGTTTACTTTTGGATAAAATAATTTTTATATTGAAAAATTTAACGCAAATATTAGTAGTATTTTTGAAATATCATAATCTAAAATGAGACTATTTTGACTATGCATAAAATATTATTATTATAAACTAATATGAAGCAACATAAAATAATATCAAATTAAACAATAAACAGCGTGTTAATTAAAAAACGTGTTTTATTTTTTAGATATTTTTACCTCTTTTTTAAATCTTTTTGATCACTATTATTACTGAATGCTTCACAATTATTACGCTGTTTTCGTTTATTGTCATTACTTCCGGAAATATTATAATTCAAAATGTTAGTCTAAATCTCCATCAAACTTTGATTCCTGATATCAGACTTTAGCAACTCAAAATAGAATAGTCTTTAAATATCACATACTATAATTTCAAAAAATTTAAGACTATTCATTCTGTCTTGTATTTCCATGGAATTCATTTAGATTTATGATAGTATTTGTCCAGGTAAATAATGATATTTTTAATATTTCTGCATCATTGATTCAAAATGTAAATTGTTGACTCGTAATAGTCTAAAACACTGTGGGGTTTTCGGTAGAATATTATTTCATATTTATAAATCGGCGTCCGTGGCGCAGTTGGTTTCGTCGCTGGCTACGGTTACGGATTTATGGATTTCTGTTCGTAGTCTGAGTCCTCCCTCCCACCAATCCCATCCTCACGGGGCGTAACGAGAGCGATTAGCTAACCACTAGTCCTGTCATAGCCCTATCCTTCTATCCCTACTCTCTTTTCGAAAAAAAGAAAAGAGAGGTTGAGCAACTGAGTGACAAGCAGTTCTCGTAGAAAAAAATCTGTCAAGATACCTCCATTAGGAGACCATATGCTCCACATTGGGAGCGGACATGGAAAAAAATAATAATAAATAAGTGTTGCCTCAACTGTAGAATTTGTATGGCCTTTCATCCCAACAGAAAAGTATCAAATTTTAGTTCGAATCGCGGTCAAAATGTAGGCATTGTTTTGTTCTACCTACATATGTGAACCCACATTTCCCATTCTGAATGTGATTAAGAGTAAATATAGAAACAGACTTACAGACATGCATCTTGATAATTTCATTCAGAAAAGAGTGGCAAAGTACTCACCGAGAATTGAAAAAATTGTGGAGGAAAGTGAATGCCATTCTTTTCACTTATTATTTTTACTTTTACTCACACTAATTTCAAATTATTTTTCAATTGCTACTTTTTTTATAAATAAATAGTTATAGTACGCATTTAATGTTTTATTGGAAGTCCGATGTCCTAAATTTATTTTAAGTAATATAATAATATTATGAATATTACGATAAAGGACGATGATAAACAATTATAATGAAGGAATGTAAAAGTAGCTCATCAGACAATTTCAATTTCTGAAAGTATCTCACATCCTTATTGAGTTTGGAGACCACTGGCTTAAAACTAGGGGTGCGATATGTACTTTTCAGTGATTTAATATTAAGGCTTTAGTTCGTATGGCCTGCTTTTATTTTTGTAAAGCGTTATGCAGATGGCTTAAAATCAATTCTCGTCAAATTGGAAAAAGAGCAGACATAATTTGAGTACCAGCGTTTGTTGTAATTATGTTTTATTTTTAATACGGAGTAAATTTTGCCCGTGATAGTGTCGTTATACAACTTTCCAATGTGGTCTCCATAGATCATTGATTATTAAACCATGATTTACTGTTATTGGTGATTAAAAGCACTATCTGCTGTGGACATTAAACGGAGCTTATACTATCACTTGTGACTTATGTGCCCAGTAAATGTTTTGCTGGGCGAAATGCAAATTCAACTACCCTCATAAACCAGACCATAGCACCCCCAATTACTGAAACCCAAACGAATTAAATAAATTATATTATTATATAAATATATACTAACCATTCAAAGTAAGGTGACTTGCGGTGGCATTGAACAAGGGTTGTAAAAGGGTGGGTATTTTTTTAACACAGAATCCGTTCCTAAAGGTTTTTGATACTTTTCTATCTCTTCGAATCTGTTCAGTGCTTCACACAAATATTGCTTAAAGCTTTGCGAGTTATTTGACTTTTGTATTAAATTATAATAAACCAAGCTTTTCCATATTAAATGTATGTATTCCTTCACCCCTAAATAAAATATATTGAATATTTTAAAATGAAAAGTGAATGTTAAATTCTAACTTTTCGGTACCATGATTCTTAGAAATATTAAAAGAAAAATAATACACCCAATTTTATTTTCACACGAGGGATTTCATTCAAAGAACAGCGCGTAGAGAAATATTATAGGGGTTATAGAAAAATTAGAGATATTTTCACTTACATTTCATTTTATTAGAATAAAGTTTTTGTTTTCTTTATGCAAAATATATTTTCATTATTAAAAATTAAAATAAATTTCCGAGGTTTGTTTTCAATTTAAAATACATTCATCATAAAAAAAAATTTTTTCAGTGTTTAGCATTTTGGCGATAACAAGATATAACAATTGTTTTTATAATATTTTTAAAGCAGTTACGAAGCAAAAAAAATCATTGAAGAAAACAGTTTGTCCACCTCAATTATACCCAACTTCGTTCAAAAAAGATTTGGTTTTTTTACTTTACGAATGACGGTGTTATAAATATTATAATAATAATTAGATATATTTTCAAAGAATATTAATGTAAAGACATTTATTACCAATTAGATTAAGATGAAGTTTATAAAAAGCTTGTGGAATTCTTTATTGAGCAATTTATTGTAAATTCTGGTAATAAACGACCTATTTCGGCTCAAACTTCTTGAAGTTGACCAGTGGTCTATAAAATATTATCTGTCTTCGCATAGACGAAAATCGGTTGGCAGCTTTCGAAAGTTTTTGCACTTCCTCTAACAAAGTGTGTCCAGTGAACCTTTTCAGGCTTTAGACATAGGAAAGCTTCGCAATTCCCATGTGGCGGAGGCTCTGTCTTATCGCTTCGAGCTTTTTTCCAACCTTACATCCAGGTCCGAAGTAGTCAGTTGTAAATAAAAGCTCTCTTGGAAAGCTTTTTGTAAAGTCAATTTACAATTCTGAGCTATTTTAAGTTCATACCTTTTACGCCTGAAGGGGATTTCGACATAATTAATCTGGTACTTGCAGAAATATTATGTTTCTATATTTCTTATTTATAGAAACTTTTTTCGGTCAATTTCAATCAATAAAGTATTGTCTTGACCAATGCATTATTTTGAGACACCAGCAATTCAATGAATTCAGTGATTAATACCTCATTTATGAATCTCAAGTATATTAAGAGAACCTATAAAGGTGATAAGTAGATTACAATCATTTTAATTCAAAATCAATAATTGAAAATGCTGACATTCACAAAAAATCTTTTTTTTTTTGATGGATTCGGCAGTAACTTGTGGAAATTCCTTTTTAATGTTGATGTTATTTATTTTTAAGGTAAACAATGATTCTTATTTTTAAATTTAAAATGAAAGGGGGGAGTGTGTCTATTGGACTTGGAAAGAAGGTAAGACACAAACGATGATAGTGTTAATTACCATAACACTTAATACAAAATTAAAATTAATAATTAGTGTTTGGAGGTGAAAATCCGAAGGGAAATAAATAGCCTTTAGATATGGTTAGTCTGAAGATGCTTCTTAGAGAGGCGAAACGTGTTACATTTAGTAGCATCAGTGGAGTAATTAAGTTATAAATTTAAATTTTATATAAAAAAGTTCTAATTATTTCACAAAATTGTGGAATTTGTACATACAAATTGTAAGTAATTTTTATAAATATAATGTCTTTCCACTAAAAATGTACAGTTTTCACATCAAAAGATAAATAGATCCATTAATCATGAAATATTCAGTCTGCGATTATCAATTAAACTATTGAAAATTAAATGGCGTCGTCGGCCACTGCTACGGACGTCTCAGGTTCGACTCCCGGTGTGGACAGTTTTCATAAATTGATCTCTCAATCGATTTATGGATTAATGTTTGTGATTAACTAACCACCAATCCTGTCCTAGCCCTATCCTTCTATCGCTACTCTCTTCGAAAAAAGAGAGTTTGAGAAAGCAGTTCCCATAGAAAAGTTCTGTAGAGATTCCTCCATTAGGCTCCAATATGCTCCACGTTGGGAGCGGACATGGAAATAAAAATAATATTCCACAAAAATTGAAACGAATACAATTTTCAGTACTGATCATTGCTTAAATTTAGTGACAACACAATACTGGGCACCTATAATGTTGGTTCATACATATTTTTAACAAAGCTTTTATTCCTATAATTTTTGTGCAATCATTTGTTATAGTGTTTAGTGTCTTACTTACTACCTTTACTTCTTTATTATTCGTGTAATTTACTTGTCAATTTATGCCATAATCATGTTATTTTGTTAGATATATCTTCTGATCGATCATAAATCATTATTATTGATAAAAATTGTTTTACTGAGCAAAACCATTGCAGCTTATACTCAGAATATAAAACATTTACTAAATTTTGTTTTAATTTGGTTTTAACTGTCAGTTCTTGGTGGAAGAGCATTATATTTTAAAAATAAAACTAAATTTGTTTGAACTGCATGTTTATAAAGATACGGACCAGTTTTGCTCATCGCGAACATAAATGTTATGAACTGATCGTGAATTAATGAACTTGATAATGCTCGCGATCAGTGAAACTGGTCCTGATCATTTTAAACATGTGGAAGTAGTACAAAAAAATTGCGTTTTAGATGTGGATTTAAAATCTTTCTAATAATAATTGATTAGTTAATATATTGTTGTAGAAAGTAACTGGCATAAATATTGACAATTAAATTATCAAAGAATATAATCATTATTATTCTTACATAGGTTAAAGATTTTTTTCATGTCCGTATTTATAGTCATGTTTTTTAACGCAGTTTTATGCATAAAATAATCATTTAAAAAATGCGTGTTGTAATATATAACTTCAACTACTATTTTCATAATTTAATTAATGAAATTTATATTCTTCATAATAAAGCCCATGATTTTTTTATGACTCAGAAAATACGAAGCATTCCGTCGCCTCATCTCCTATATGAACCTAAAAAACGTAAAATTTACGTTTTGAAATCTTAGCTTTGGTGTTTGTAATAATATATTGACTCCTTTAGTTGATTTCAGGTGTCTTTTGGCGTTTATTAAAAGCGATTTTCAAATATAAAGCGTATTATAAATCATCTAGGAAGAGAACAGTTGACGGAATACTGTTTCATAAATAAAGCCTTCCTCACAATTTTTATTGGCTTTAAACAACTTTTGAGCGGACATTTTAACAAATCTAGTGTCAGCTCTGTTGATCTATTCCTAAAAAAATACGAAAATGAGTAAATGATTGGATCTCATTTTAAGCACGACAAAGCAGGTCTCAGCCAAATGATGTAAATTAGATAAATAAATTGACCACTTTTTTTGGAAGGTAAACATGATTTTACATTGCTTTAAATTTAAAAAAATCTACAAAAAAGCCACTATTATATCGACACTACCTACGTATAATCCCGTATCTGCAAACATGAGAATTTCAAGAGTACATTTCAAAGATTCATAACGCAACTCATCATATAATGTTTTCGATAAAAACATTTCTCCTGAACAATTTCAATTTTGAGGGTTACATCAATTGTTCAAAACACCGTCGATATGTATGAGATTTTCATACCCTCGTACAAGATCCATGGCTATTAACTCTTACGTTGAGAAATTGACTAAATTATGCAAACCCGAGTATGTAAAAAAAATATTTCTATAAATTGTATTGATCCGATTGTTGTGAAGCTATTATCAAACCCGATTTTCGATCACGCTTAAGTTTTCTTATGGCACAATACGATTCTGAATTGGCAATTTAAGCCCTAGCGCCAGACCTGGTTTCTAACAATAAGACAGATGTTTCTCGAAAATTTCTCTATTCGAAATGAACGACTGGTCACTGTGAGCCACTTTAGATTTCGTACGAGAATCGATTTGTTTAGGGAATAGGTGGTATTTTATATATCCATCTTTCCTGCCAAGTCATATATATATACATATCAAGAACGTCATATTCTAAACATAAACTGCTACATACTGCCAATGATATATTATATGATGTAAATATCGATCGTCCGGTTCATAACTAAGATATTTCTTAATAACCCATATTGAGATAATGGGAAAATCAATATACAAACGGTCACCGTAAATCAAATGTTATTCATTCCTACCCTGGTTCGAAACATTTTATAAACAAATGTTTAACAATTATAAATATCTTTTTACTAATCCAGAAATATAATAATTTTGTTAAATTCTTTAAAAGGTTATCTGTTTTTTTCTGGTTAAAGGTTTCTTTAAAAGGTTATCTGCTTTATCTTGGATATCTGCTGGTATCCTGCTGCATTTTTAGTGTCATTTTGTGTTATCTGAGTACCATATTTAAATAAAATTTAATTCTTTGGAATTGTCTGGCTAATGAACTAGACGATTGATATATATTTGATTTTGAAATAAATAATGAATTGTAAAAACATACTTAGAAGCCTAAATATGATCAACAAATAGACATTTTATATATCATCATTTTAACTAGCAAACTGCGTGTCTAATTTCAGCAAAATGTTCAGGAGAGTTTTAAATAAATTCAGTTTTAATCAACGTTATTCAATATTTCAATCACAGTATTTTCAATTGTTGAAAAACGCATGCACTATACATTTGATGATGCTCATGATTAGTGCAAACGGTCTTGATTTATTTAAAAATACGATTTAGCATAAAAATGTGTTCAATTCTTATGTTATCAAACGTATATTTCGCTCTCTTGCAAAATGACCAACAGCGAATTACAACCGATTATCTTTTTGTATGGGGATACGTTCCAAAGATTACCGTTTAAAAAAGATACAAGTTTCCATTACTCAAAAATAGTCCGAATTTATTTATTATTTATGTATCAAAAGATACATTTTATATAAAAGGTAATAAATTGACGTGATTTGAAATTTAAATTACACAAAATATAAATCGAAATATAAATGTGTCAAAACAATCAAGTCATGCAATCATGTCAATTCGTCAAATTTCAAAAATGACGATTCCAATATTCGTAAATTCGTATTCGTAAATTCGACTTGTTTTTAAATAAATATATACATACACGATATTTAATACTACTTTTCGTTTTTATAACAGTGTAAAAGTAAAAAAAAACAGTCTTCTGAGACCTATTCAAAAAAACTATTCAAAACGAAAAACGGATGTATTGCTTTGGTCGTTGGGGATGATAACATAGAAAACTTAATGATCAGGGAGTTTCTCAAACTTGTACGCCATCACGTAAAGAACATTATAATAATAGTGGGGCACGATGATAACGAGATATCAATGGCATTCCAAGAATTGACGGAACATTTTGCTAGCGAAGCGGAATCCAGTTGGCGTTCCCGAACAAAGATGAAATGGTGATATTTGATATGCCTACATTATCTTTGCGAACAGACGACGACGCACAGTAGTAAACATATTAATATTAAAACAAACATTTTTAGTATGGTCAATCTGGGTAACTTTGGCCCAGTTCTGATGGTGTTACGTATTCTTACAGTTCGTCATTGCATTTATGTGTGGTATTGTTTTACCTAGAAATATGCTAATGTCTTAAGATGAAATTAAATTAACGTAAATAGATTTATTATTATAATTGATCGTGATTAAAACAACTTTTTGTCATGCAAAAATTTTATTCCGAATTGGAAAATATGGCATAATGTCACACAATTTTCCATGTAGTGGGCCAATGCTATACCGATAGGCAAATTTACCTAAATTGATGGTAATATAAACACATATAAGCTTTAATATATTCACTTGCTTATAGTAGGAGGGCTTTGTCTTTAAAGACCAACATCACGCTTGAAGACGATAGCTTCAGTTTTTTTGGGAGAAAACGACAGTTAATTGGTGTTGCCAGTAAGTTAAAAATGGATGAAAGCGCCTCTAATTTTGTACAGACAACTTAATCTCCCTAACTGTACCTTATTTGTTCTTCACGTGAGGTGAATTTATAAAATAATCTAAAATTACTTCAGCAATTAAAGTAATGAAAAACCCACAATGATGCGTCATCTGATATTTACTATAACAAAACCCTCCAATTTAAAACCAGTGTCAGTGTTAAAAATCTCTATGCTACATTTTTTCCGAATTACATTTTCATGATAATTTATTCTTGGTCGCCTGCAACTGCAAAGTCCTATGAATTTGTAATTGCTTATGCGATTAATTTCCTAATTAAGATTAGAGGTCATTTTTATTAAATCAGTATTAAAATTAATTCAGATATCAATGTGACTTCTAGACTTAGTGGTAATAGTTTTTCTTAATTTGTCTTTACTCACGAGCTCATCCATGAACTCGATTGCCTGAAGATGAAACTCGAGTCGTTAGTGATAAAACGTGTTGGAACGCATAAAATTTGTTATTGAAATTAAATCAAGCACTCTCAGTTAATATCGTAAATTTATATGGTAGTTATCTAACAAGAAATGATTTTTATTGATTGATTAAGCCCTTTTGGAGCGGAAAAGAAATCAATCATCTTTAAAGAAATGAACAAATATTAAACTAATCACTATCTTATACAGACACATAATTTTTTAATATACTTTTGATTAAGAATCATAAATCGATTGTAAATAAAAGTAGGAAAGAATTAAGCTGGGGATTTGAATCATTGACAGACCAATCCAGTATAAAATAAACTTTAGAGCAGTGGAGCTTTTCAACAGAATATTCTAATCTTTAAATCGATACTCCATAAAAAAATACCTTAACTTTTGAAGCTACATACATATTAAGATAGATTTATTTTACAATAAAAGTATCAAAAAATTAATACATTTTAATATACAGCTTATTTGAATATCTGTGCGGCGCTTAGAATCGTCATTTTCATCTGAAAGTTCGCCGGACCGCTTCCGGATGTAGTAATTGCTTCTACGATCCACCAAGAGATATACTCATATACCCTTAACTCTACGGCCGCTACGACGTCGTAGCAAGTGTTCTACAACTTTCTCACAGAGCCCATTCCGAATGGTACTAATTGATTTCGTAGCGTTCCGAATCATTATTATTCGCAATTGAGATATTTTGATGACACCAAGTTTTAATGGAACGATTTTACGAGTTCTTTTATCAGGTTTTAATTAATGTTTATTTAATTATGCCTTTGATAGTAAAAAACCAATTAGGCAGATTACAATTAAATCAATTAATTGCTTTAATAGAATGGCGAAATAAATAAAACATGTACAAGGTTGTCACTGGTCAATATATACTTACTAAATACTATATAAAAATGTTATTAGTTTTAATTGTCAATATAAAAATATAAGTATTTGAGGTTTATTGTGAAGACTAAATAATTTGTCAAACGTCACATTCCATTTGAAAAAATTCAATAAAAATAAGTTTTGTCAAATAAGTCAAAAAGACAAATTAAGACATTCATTGTCAATTTAAAATAATATAAATCTGTTCTGTCTTGGTAGTCTCTGGAGAGCATAATTATAATATTTAAAAAAACCATAGTATTGTTTTATTGGTGCTTACTTTTTTTAATGTTCTCTCCCAATATGGAGCTTTTTGCTACCTAGCGGATATATCTTAATAGAAGTTTTTCTACGAAAGCTGTTTTTGTTACTCAGTTACTAAACCTCTCTGTTTCAAAGAGAGTAAGGATAGAAAGATAAGACTACGGTAGAACTAGTAGTTAGCTATTTGCGCTCGCTACGTCCTATTTTCGGATCAGACATGTGGGAGGAAAATTAAGACATCACAAACATCGATGAAAAATCAATTTATAAAACTGTCCGTTCTGCGATTGAACCGGTGAGATCGGTAACCGAAGGCAAATACGTTGACCATTGCACCACTGACCTATAAATAATTATTACTGTTTTTTTCCTGCGCATTTTCAGTGAGCTTAATTATTTCAAATAATTAGATGAGTGGGATGGAACTTAAGACGTCACAATCTTCTATGCTTACGAATAGAATTTCAATCGATAAAAAATCAATTTATGTAACTGACCCCATGCTGCGATTCGAGCCCGTGACATTGATAACTAAAGCCAACAACATTGACGACTGCATTGCGGACCCATCATTTGATATGATGAATTAAAATAAGTATTTATTTCAGTAAGTAATACGAAATTAATTTCATAGTTAGTTTGAATTAGCTCTCAATTTCTTGTGGAACTAAATACTTTAGTATTTCCTACAGTTTTACGATAATATTACTGGCTACGGTTTCCCGAAACAAGAGAATAGACAAAGGTGCTTGGCAACGCACGACACAGAAATTAGGCTGTTGGGGGAGACTTACGGTTATTATACCATGGGGTACTCACAATAAAAAAAAAAAATTTGTAACGACTGGCTATTGGTAGAGCTTTAAGTGATTGTTAAGTTAGATGATATTTTGTATCAAAAACAATAGAATTGATATATGCTAGTAATGTGTATCACAAAAATTTTGATTCAAAATATTTTTCTCATCTGTATTGATGTCAACAACCGCATCGTTTTTTTAAAGCAAGGTATATGAACTTTAAACAAAAAAAATAACGTGTGTTTTTGTTTGAACCTTTGAGCGTTGTTTAAAAATCTGTACCAATCTCTTTGCCGACAAATTTACGACCAAAACGGTCTGGTTTATGAGAGTAAGGTCGTAAAAAAACCCCTCCAAAATAATTTCCATACTTTTCCGCCGCGATGAAAAACTGTTATTCTGGATTTGAAATAAAGTTTCCCATAAATATGGTTAGAGACCGGATATCAAACTTGAACAAACAAAAATACCCCGCCCCGCTCCTGACTGGCACAGTGATTTCCAAACAACTTTTTTGCATAAACCTTATTTATGGTGGTATAACGGACAAATGTTTCGCATAGTAAAGTGGCGAATATAATGCTGCTCAGAGATGATATTGGAGAAAGTTTTTTGTATTACGGATCGTCTGTTTTTATGTATCACTGCTCGGCAACCATAACTTATATATTCTACAATATAATAACAATGCAAAAAAAATACTATTTAATCCTACAGAAATAAAGTCGATAGCGACTTCCATTCTTCTCTAGCGAACTTTTGAACTTTGTATTTTCAATTATGTCAGAACTCTTTATTATCGATTGCATTTAAAGATTTTGATGATGTATGAATTTTTAAATAAAAATTTCGTTTAAATGGCTTCCTTTTAGCTAATTAATATAAGATTATTTCACTTTTAAGATGTCATCTGTCAATTCTTAATTCTATCAAGAATCGACAGTTAACCAAGATTAAAAATAAATCACAATTTGTTTTGTACTACTTCTACATTTTTTAATGTAGAAGTAGTAAAAAACCAGTTGTGCCAATAATTATAAAAAAGTAGTACAAAAAAAATTATGTTTCGTTATTAAAATATATGATTTTTTGTTAATAGTTAAAACATTTGAATCAATAACCATTTAATTAAATGAGAATGAAGATTAATTTATACTTTTTAACGGTCAATCTATTAATGCTTTAAAAGCATGTTTGTCGTATATATATATAAAAAACTTTGTTATTTCTCTTGTAGTGAATCTAAGTGTTGTGTGTTTTGTTTATTTGATAGGCATTTTCAGGCTTAATGTATCAAAATATTTAACAATTCAAATGCATTAAAGTACGAGATGTAATATTTAGGGATAACTTTAACAAGCCCAGGCGTGTTAGGAGGAAAGACTAGTGAAAATAAATATAATACTAATAATTTACTATGATTAATTTGTGATTTACAACAATCCAATTGAGACACAAAAACATCGTTTGGCAGTTAAGATGACAGTTATATTAAGACAGGCATGATTGGCTTAAAGACATTGTAAATCAAACAGTTTGAATTGGATATAAATAGCAAAGTTTTCAGTTGAACAAGTTGGAAAGAAAGCTATTACTAACAATGCTTAAAGTTGTTTTAGCTGAGATATATATACTGTTTTAGAAAAGATAGACAATTTTATGTCATTTCACTTATTCCAACATCATAACTTTTATTTAAAACTAGTATCCGGCATGCGTTGCAATTCCACTCAAAGAAAGAAAGGGTTTGTGTTTTAATTCTGTTTATTGAAGTGCTTTGGATTAGAGATCTGCACGGGCTGAAATTTCATAAAATTACCCGGACCGGCCCGCCCCGAACCCTAGTCTCAATATCACACTTGTTACCCGAACCCGACCCGAAGTCCAGATTTATTTTTCTCGGCCCAAAAAAAAAACCAAATTTTTTTAAAATGATAATTCATTTATACTTTTCAAACAATATATGTTGTTGTTTCCACATTTCCAGCAATATTCATAGCACATGTGAAATAAATTATTTAATTTATGAAAACTATTGCCTTATGGCTGACTCATGACTCGAACATAGTACGAAATGTTTTTCTTAAATTTGAATTCCATACCCGGTCCCAGCCCGTGGCCAGTGGGCCAAGCACTGTCCCGTGCAGACCTATATTTTGAATCCACTATATCTTTTGTTTGTCTACACCGTTTGGTGCCTACACGAATAAATCAGAAGGTTTTTCCGAGGTGTCGCCAGTTGTACGTATTTGATTCATTTTTTTAGATTTAATTTTTTTTTTCTTCAGAAACCTTCACAGGTGTGCGCACAACAACTCGTCAAAGTTTGATCGAAATCGGATGAATGGTAAAGGAATGCATAAAGGGCAAACAAACAAACATTTATATATATATAGATTACAATATTTAACGTACTAATTGCGTTTTTAGAAAAGAAACATTACAGATGTTCTTATAATGGCTTAGGTAAACATGATGAATTAATGTTGTTTGATCATTAAAGAGATTATTGCTTTGTCAAGGCAGTAAATATAGCGACGCCAAAATAAGTTTAAGCATAGTTCTGACGACGACGTGAAGCCAAAATACCTATTAACGAATTAATTTAATTTTGTATAACTGAATTAATCGATATTTTTATTCCATTATAATGGAATTCTATCAAGTAAATTCCAATTCATTAAATCAATTAGTTTGGTGTATCGAAACTATAGCATGTGTTTTTAAAAAGTCTCTGTGATAAATAAATTAAATATCACTTTAGGTATATAATATCGTAATCGTTCGTACGCAGAAGTTGGTAAGAAACAAAATTGATACAAACTGGGTAATTGCACGATGAGCTTCTTGGATACCAATTCTTTGTCTGGAATAACTAATTAATTATACCAGTTTGGAAAAATGCAGCAATTTACTTTATCAGTAAGTATATTAATGCAGATTTTTATTCAAGTAATTGTCCTTGTCTATTGATCCCTAACTTTATTAGTGTTATATTAGTATTAATCCATCCATATTTTGATATTTTAGTTATCTAAGTAAAATAAAATACCAAGGCTATCTTACGAGCTAAAATTTTCATTTTCTGTTTACTCAGAACTGTCAATATGTTACTTACCAACTTATACTCTTATGTAAAATAATGATGGTAATGCATACTTTTCTGAAGCAAATGTTTGCCGTCCCTGTCGAGGAGCTTTTAAGATAATGCCATTCACGTTGCCAAGCAACTGCGCACACCTGTCACAGGTAGAGTGACGCGTGCAAAGACACGTGGAAGCAGCAAAAGCCTCCTCCGACGAGGTAATAGGATATCCCACTCAGAAAGGGATCGTTGTTTGCTCAGCGAATTTGACTAAATGCCTCTAAAAGTGTTTTTTAATGTAAATTACACTCAGGGTACGAGAATACGTGGCTTTTCTTGGGGCAGTGAATGGATTATAAGGGTGCATCAATGACAGTTTAAGTGGCATGTATAATGCGGGTATTTTTATATTTAGTATAACTTAATGTAATTTAATATGACTCTGCAAAGTAAAAGACACAATTATTTAGCTTCAATAAGTTCAATTCATATTCAGTACACTAGTAATAAGTATAACTATGTGTGAATTTTAATTAACATTAAACTCACCGTCACCCGCTACGACCACATGCCTATTTTTACGATTTTTCACGAGAAGTGTAGATGCATATTCATTGTAGAAGAAAATTTTTTAAATATTGTTTTTGTTTTAAATATTTTTATTTTTAAGAGTTCGTTAATATGTTGTCGTTAATTTAATTCCGCTCATTGAAAGAATCTCATTTTTTTACAGTCTATAAACCAATTGTTTTGTTTACTTTGTCATTAGTCATGCATTCTATTATATAAATACCTTTTAAAAATAAAACACAATTATTTTGTAATGCTTACTGTTTTTGATTACTTTTCATCACGGGCTTTATCAATTAAATCATTATTATTAAGAAGTAAAGAATTATGACGATGATGTGAAACCGAAATAACTATTAAACAAATCACATAATCCTTTTTTTTTGTTTTTATATAAAATTATTTTTTTTGTACTACTTCCACATCTTTAAGCCGACAATGGCCAGTTTTGTTTAAATTGCCAGCATTATCAGCTGGTCCTGACCATCATTAAAATGTGAAAAGATTTGTCAATTAACACCTTAAAAGTGATATAAATAGGTGTTATCTTAATTTTGTATTAGTTGGAAATATTCGCTTCGAGCTAAAGCGGAATTATATGTAATTGCGAAATTGTACAACGTAATTGCGTATTATGTGATAACTTAGTTATTCTACTGGCTGCGTTACTAAATGTAACGCGTTTCGCATTTTTAAGAAGCATTTTAAAACTAACTATATCGCAGGGCTATTTATTTCTAAGGTAAACAATGATTCAAATTCTTAAATTACAAATGAAGGGTAGCGTGGGTTTGTTTCCTTGTACTGGACGTAGGAAGGGTGTAAGACACAAACGATAATAGTACCAATTACCATTACAATACTAATTAGTCTACAACTAGATATAGTTGGTCTGAAAACGCTTCTTAAAGAAGCGTTATATTGAGTAACACAGCCAGTGGAATAACTAAGTTATCAATTTTAATTTTATATTAAAAATGTATTTCTACAAAATTACCGTCGAATCCATCGAAAATATTAAGATATAAAAATATTTAAACTTTAATTTGGATTATTGAGATTTTGTAAACTTCAATGTATTTTGTCACAAACGACTAACTGTCACTGGGTTTCGCCTTTCGGCATCTTCAGGCATTCGAGCGCACGAATGGACTAAACAACATATTAACAGAGCTCTGAACGAACAGCTGAACCTCCCAAATTCTCCGTTGCTGTATCCTATACGTTGAAACACCTAACAGATGTCACTAAATGTGGAATGATTGTATATATTTATCATTTCGTCGAATTGCATTCCGTCGAAACTCACAATGCTATTATTATTGTAAAATCACTGGTAATTCTAAAAATAGTTCGAAAGCGGCAATTCGTCACTCTGTTAATGAGTTGTTTACAAAATAAGGATTAAGGCGATTCTCGAAACTCGGGTATCAGTGTGGATCCTAGACGTATAATATTTTATCTCGTAAATAATATTTGTCGTATTTGTATCTTCTATATAAACGGTAGACACTGTTTACTGTCTGTCAGTATTTCGTGCGCTTGAATGCCTGAAGATGCCGAAAGGCGAATCCCGGGTCGTTGGTGACAAAATACATGGAAGTGTACAAAATCTTAATAATTCAAATTTGATATTGAAATTCCATCAAGGACCCTCAGTCGATGTCATAAATTATATTTAAACTTTAAATTTATACAAAGAAACCTTAATATAGCGGATTTTCTTCAACACGAAAGCTTCAACCGAAGTTTCATGTAGTTTTCATACTGTATATAATAAAGGCCTCAATGTTCTCTTACACCCAACATAATAGACTATATAATGGAAGTATGGTAAAATGAGATCCATCATCTTTAAAACACCCATAACAATCATCGTTATACTGAGCATATTTTATTTAAAAAGCTCTAGCTTAAAAGTGTGTTTTCTCCTTCAAATTACTTGCAGAATATATATTTTTAAGAGAACATTCAAATATTTTTGCGATGTGCTTAAAATATTTTTATTAAACAGTTTTAAAATTTGTAGTGATGACACATGAATTTTTACACTTGTGTATTAAAAAGAGTGATTCTATAATGTTTGAGAAAAATTAGTAAATAGAATGATTGATAATTTCAATAGATTTGACAGTAACTTTGTTTTTAATTCATTTTTAATACAAAATTACAATTTTAAATACTCCATGAATAATGTAGAAATACTCCATCAAGGTAATAATAAAGGAGTTAAAATGAATAATTTCGAGTTTTTCTTTGGTTTTTGGGTAAAAATTAAGGTATGTAGAACAGTTGGTTCATGAACTAAGACAAAAAATTACTGATCATTAAACAAATTATACATAAATCAAATAAAATAGTCTACAATTTAAATATTAAGGACCTTTTACAAATCAATAAATACTAATCTGAAATCTCATATATAGCTACATTAAAAGTCCTTTAACTGAGCAAATTTTTTTAATGATATTACTGATGCATTAAGCAAATAGCAAATTTGGAAAATTTTAAGAATAAATTGGTGAACCATTTAAAAGCAATGAGATATTATATATGTTATTAATATTAACAATAAACAGCCATTGAAATAAGTAGTAAAAAACAATTAGATTTTCACATCCAAACACTAATAATATTATTTGTGTAATTACTAGTGTTATTGAATTTAGTACCATTAACGTTTGTGTCTAAGCCCGTCCTCACGTCCAGTAGAAATAAATAATCCCACCGCACACATTGAGTTACGTATTAGAATCTTTGTTTAATTTAGAAATAAATAAACGTGTGATATAGTTAGTCTGAAGATGCTCATTAAAGAATTGAAATGCTTGTCCCATTTAGTAGCACGTCCAGTGGGATATCAAAGTCATATTTAATGACAAGAAAAAAATGAATGATGCAAATTCATTATATTACCGTTAGAAGGAAAAGGTAATTAAATTTTGAGTTATAAAACAGAAACATTGATTTAGGTGAACATTTCAAGCCTTTTTTCTATGTCCTGTCCCAACGTGGAGCATATGGTCTCATAATGGAGGTCTCTCAACATATTTTTTCTATGAGAACTGTTTGTTACTCAGTTGCTCAACATCTTTTTTTTCAAAGAGAGTAGGGATAGAAGGATAGGGCTGCGACAGGACTAGGATGACCGGTGAGGAGGGAGTTTTTACACATCGCAAACACTTACAAATCCATAAACCGATTGAGATATCAATTTCTGAAAACTGTCCGCACAGGAAATTGAACGCGAGACGTCTGTAGCCGTAGCCAACGCCGCTACCAACTGCGCCACGGACGCCGACATTTAAAGCCATATCCTCTTCTATCTTGAATCATATCCTAACGGAGAATTTTAACACAAAAAACGGTTATATGTTTATCATCATAATACTAAAAATATGTTGAAAATAAATAACTACAAAGAACTCCCAAATACAAAAAGTAACATTGTATAGACGTGAAAGATAAATATACATTTTGAAAATGGACAATGAGGGAAAACGACGCCTATAGTATCGAAGAAATGGTATAAAATAGTAAAAATGCATTTATTATAGTTTAGGAATCAATTTAAACAAAGAGCTGTGTATTTTACTGAACTTTTGGAGTAAATCGTAATGTTTTTCGAATGACCTCGTTTCTTATTCCGCAAAACAAAAAAGCTGGAAGCTCTCTTGCGGCAATGTTCACAGAATAAAAGCTTTTGAAAGCTCGCTCTGCTTTATCCCTCTTGTTGGCAATTACATTTATTGCTTCTTCTTACTGTTCTTCTCGATGGTCACACTTTTGAGCTTTTTGTTGACCACTTGTTTTAAATGGTTAACGTTTCATTATACCAACTTGTCTCACAACTTCTTTGGATGGGTCCACCCAATTTATTACGATAGGGCCAAACTATTTTTAATATACTCTAACGTTGGCCGAATAATTATTATGTTGCTTTTACTGTGAGTGAAACATTGTATAAACAATAAGAGGTTTTTTTATTTTTAAAAAATAAAACACAATTCAGTTGTACTACTTCTACATGTTTATAATGATCAGAACCAGTTTCGCTCATCACGAGCATTATTATTGGAAGTAGTACAAATGAATTGTGTTTTGTTTATTGAAATATAATGTCTTTCCACCAAGAATTGACAGACGTTTTTTTTTAAAATAAAACTAAATTTATTTGTACAACTTCCACATGTTTATAATAATCAAGACCGGATTCACTCATCACGAGCATTATAAACTGATAAACATGTGGAAGTAATACAAACCAAAATTATTTTTTTTTTTGAATTATTGAGATTTTATACACTTCCGTGTATTTTGTCACTAACGACCCGACACTAACGTTTCGCCTTTCGGCATCTTCAGGCATTCGAGAGCACGAATGGACTCGAATTGACGAAAAATACATGGAAGTGTACAAAATCTCAATAATTCAAATTTGATATTGAAATTTCATCAAGCACCATCAGTCGATGTCTTAAATTAAATAGTGTTTTATTTTTAAAATATAATGCTTTTCCACCGAGATTTGACAAGCTTAAAAGTGAATAAGAGGTAAGTGAGAAAAAATAAATTCCTCTAAAAACTACATTTTAAATTGAACAATTTGTAATATACGCCTGGCCAACGGTGGAGTGGTTGACGTCGTTGTCTTCGATTACGGGTTTCATCGGTTCGAATCCCAGTACGGACAGTTTTATAAATTGATTTATGGACTTCTGTTCGAAGATGTATATCTTACCGATGTCTCAAATTCCCTTCCATCCACCCGATCCTAAAAAGGGGGCTTAGCGAGAGTGATAAACTAACCACTAGTTCTGTAGTTAAAAATATATGTAAATAAATATAAAATACAATGATTTAACAAACAGAAAATTTGTAACGTTGCTTATGCCACTTGTGTGACACTGTGTGTCCATTTGGAAATCACCTTCTGGGTGGACGTATCGTCAGAAAATTCTTCAGTAGGAACTAATTCGTGTCAGTTGTATAATATGAAACATTAAAAGCAAATTCGTATTTATTACGAGGGTGATTCAAATTGAGTCTAGGTTAAGAAATGCGGCTCGCTTTATTATTGTTTTGTTACAAAAATAATTCAAGGAAATGCTGCCTTTAAAATAACAATACAGTATTATTCTAAATATATTATACATCATGTAAAATATGTTATTCCGTTAAGTTGTCTGTCTCTTGGAAATAGTTATTAAATAATTCTGGCAGTGGAGGAGGAGGCTCCTCTCTCTAGACATACATTAAAAAAACGTCCGATTTTTTCTTGAATTTGATTACAATAAATGAGTAAACTTTAGTGAATAATTTTTATTACAACAAAAACAGTGGTGAGCTATTTGGTCTACTTCTTTAAATAAATACACGATTTTTTTAAATCTATGTTTCCAAATTTTACCGTGCGGTCTAATTGGGTATACAATAATAACAAAACTAGTCATGTTTTAAATGACAACCAATTGTTTGTCAGTTACTAATTCGATAAATGGTCAGTTAATAATTATGAGTGGTTAATAATAGCTTAGATTAAATTATGTTTACTTAAAAAACTGGTCGTTTAATTTAATAACTGAACATTTGTATATAAATTACTGACCGCTTATTTTATTGAACTGACCACGGGTATACTAACCATTTATTGAATATATTACTGACCATTTTGATTAATAATGCACTCAATAAATGCAAGCCTTTTAAAATCACATTGTTATATAGTGCAGTAGTCAACACCGTTGGCTACGGTTACGGATGTCTCGGGTTCAAGCCCCGGTAAGGACAGTTTGATAAATTAATTTTTCAATCAGTTTATGGATTTATGTTTGTAGTCATGAATGTCTAAAACTCACTTCCACCCATCCAATCCTCAAAAACAGTGTGTAGAGAGAGCGATTAGTTAACCAATAGTCCTGTCCTAGTCCTATCCTATCCTTACTCACTTGAGTAACAAGCAGTTCTCATAGAAAAAATGTCTGTTGAGATACCTTCGTTATGAGGTCATATGCTCCACGTTGGGAGCAGATATGGCTAAAAACTAAAAAAAATAATTAATTAATAAAGGGTCAGTTCATAATTATATTAGGTCAGTAAATAATTGCCAAATAAATAATGGTTTGGTTAGGTTACGTTTAATTAAACAACTGAACGTTTCATATAAATATCTGACCGCTTAATCTAATAACTGAAAATTTTATATAAATAACTGACTGTTTATATTTATTATTGACTGACCACTGCATACCAACCATTAATGAATTAGTTAGTGACGATTTATTATTTCTTACTGTCAATTTTTTTTAATGGGTAAACACCCAATAAATACAGGCCTTTTAATGGGTTATAAATAATTATATTTTGTGTTAGATAATATTCACTTGGTACACTTGAACTTTTGTTTCTATAGTTTGCACTTTGCATTAGATAGTAACCTAGTACACTCAAACTTTGATTTTAATAGTTTCTACTTAGTCACGGATTATTTTAACAAAATGAGTTAAGTTGTAGCAGGTTATTTTAGGGTTGGCCTGGTTTGGTTTGTGTAATGTATTCTAACGCGTGGAGCAAAGACAATATAGACAAGAAGAATAAGTGACATTTCATTACAGCTTCGTGCAACTATCGATTTCAAAGTGTGAGTATTTATATTGAGTGAAAGATGTTTTCTCTGTGTGAAGCAAGTGTAAATGTATTTCTTCAATGTTAAAATATATTGAATTATGTGGGATCACTTCATTTTTATTGAAATAATTTGTTTTTTTTTTGGAATGTATTTGTTATAAGTGAACACTATTTTTATGAAAGTGAATATGATTTTGTTACAAGTGCATTTTATTGTGAGCCTTTAAAAATCACATGGCTTTTTCAATACCGCTCCATGTTGTTAACGGAGTTACAATACCTCAGTAATTATCGAATTAATAAAATCCTACCTTATTATTGATGATAATTTTATTTAAATTTATTAATGTGCATATTACAAATACTCCTCTCTATCAATAAACATGCTGTTATTTAGTCTCATTATAATGAATTCTCCCTGAGGAAATGCAAATTCAATTATTTATTACTTGTTTTATTGAAATTTTGTCCCAACGTTCTTGTAATTAACTGAAGTACAAAGACGTTTTACAAACCCTCCCCTCAATAAGTATTGCAACGTAGAATTAAAATGAAAACCCTTTCTCTTCCTAGAATGGATTAATCAGAGTTTGTTGGTAATTGAACGAGCCGAACAACAAACGAACCACTACCCTGTTTAATTTATAAAACAACGCATTAAGTACTGTAAATAGGGAAGTGTTTATTAGAATATATTTACGACATTAGTGAAAAACTGGGTATCCTTGCGTAATAATAAATTTTGCTGTAAGACAATAAACAGCAATTGCTTTAAAACATATTGTAGGGATATTTTTTGAAATAAAAATGTAATCACATAATGAACTTTAGAAGCTGTGATTAGGGCTTTCGATCCCTGGATTTATTGTTTAATAATAAAAAATATTTATATATCAAATTAAAACTGTCTGATTAACTACAATGTGTATCTTGGTTTGTTCATGGACATAGTTTTTTATTAAGTTAATATAAATGTATTGTATCCTCGCACTTTTATATTTCGTAACCGCCGTTTCTAACCAATTTGAAATTGTGGAAAAAAAGGACCGCTTCGTTAATGAATTAAAGAAAATATTTTGAATATTGTCATATTGAAGGACATGTCTTCTTTTTGGACACTATCTAGTAAAATTTACTTTAATAATGCAATAAATAAAATAAAATATTTTTAGAATTGCGTCTTTTTCTCTTTTTTTTAAATGGCTGTCTGCTACCCAATCAATAAAAATAAACCATTCCATTGCCCAAAAAATAGAGAATTTTGAGAGAATCTGTACACTATTTTAAATATTTAATTAAAATATATGATTTACGTTAAAAGTGACAATTATTAAAATTAGTAATAAAATACATAGCCTTCAACATTTTTTTGAAGAATTAGTTCAGAATAAAGATTAATATATTGCCTACTATTTTTCCAACGATTCGTTTCTTCAATTGTTATGTTGTGTCAATTTCAATGTAAATAGAATAAAAATTGACATATTTCTTATTTAGCATGTTGCAAAGCTTCATGTTAGATTTTTTTTTACTGTTTAAGAAGTTTCCTCAGAATGAAAAATAAAGAAGTATTTTTTCAAACGTAGGAATTGATTCCAATCCTTTTAATATGCGTCATATAATGGACATAAAAGGCAAAGACAAAAAATGCAGAACTGATATCCTTAAAATTGATAAAATAATTATTCTGCTTCATGTGTCAAATCCATCTTTAAAAAAACGGGCATCTTTTTTATTTGAGGAGAAAATCCTAATGTTAATGAATTGAATACAGAGAAATCAATATTTTCAATTAAAATAATATCGATGTTATTTTACAAAAGAGTCATCGACAAGTTAAGTAACCAAAAGGGTTTAAAATTGTGTTATTTTCTGTAATTGAAAGCTTCAGTTGAACAACCTTACATTAATTTAATTTATTACAGAATAAAATACTTTTGCAGTTCTTATTTACTTAGACCACTGCATTTTTATGATATTTTATGACATGTAGAATACTTAAACGCACCTATTTAATTTTTTCTAACATATCAGTTGGATCAATATTTTAAGAATAAGATTAAGTTCATAGTTTATATATGTAACGCCGAATGTGTAAAAAATTTTATTATAAGAAATGAGCAAAGTTTTTGCTTAATTCAGTGCAAGCACACTACTGAGTGCGTGAATTTGGTATGAATTTTTCTGCCTAGTTCATGCATTGAGCAAAATATATAGTAGCCCTGTGGCGGTAATTTTTGTAACTAAACCAAATGTCATTGATTATATATCAATCATCCTGTGTCATAACTAGTAATACAACCAGAGGGATAATAAAGTCATCCATTTCAATTAAGCATTTACGTCTGTACATATGCCGCAGAATCCTCCTCACAAAGATGTCGACCAGTCCAGCTGTTTTTACAGGTGGTGTCCACGAATCATACCCGTTTTATAGAGCCAGGTCTTACACATGTTTCTGGATTAAAAATGAACAGTAAGAAGATAGACAAAGAGTAAAATAAAACAAAAGCAGTTTTCTAATAAAAAAAGTCAGTTGATCAGTTGATAATGCTCGTGAAATAAAAATGTGGAATTAGTACAAAACAAATTGTGTTTTATTTTAAAAATAAAATGCCTATACACCAAGAATTGACAGTCAACACCTCAATTAATTATATAGTAATTAAGTCTATATTTTTTTATCAGAATGTTATACACTCGAATAGTTTTAAAAATAGAACATAATTTATTTTGTAATACTTCCACATTTTTATAATGATCAGAAGCGGTTCCTCTCATCGCAACTGATATGAGCTCACGTGACCGAAAGTAGTTCAAAACAAGTTGTGTTTTAATTTAATTTGAAAGTATAATGCTTTTCCACCATGAATTGACAGCTAACACCAAATATGTAGACAAATTGTTAACTCGGACGGTATTTTTCGTTAGAAATAAAAATATAACTAGGCAAAACCAAATTTAAAAAAAAACTGAATCATCTTGGATTTAACAAAATCAATTTGATAAAAAGTGAAATAATGAAGTTATCAAAAAACAAATATTAATTGATTTAAGACATCGACTGAGGGTGCTTGATGGAATTTCAATATTAAATTTGGATTATTGAGATTTTGTACACTTCCATGTATTTTGTCACTAACGACCCGGGTTTCGCCTTTCGGCATCTTCAGGCATTCGAGCACACGAATGGACTCGAACTGAAGTTCTTGATTTTGTACACTTCCATGTATTTTGTCACTAACGACCCAGTTCGAGTCCATTCGTGTGCTCGAATGCCTGAAGATGCCGAAAGGCGAAACCCGGGTCGTTAGTGACAAAATACATGGAAGTGTACAAAATCTCAATAATCCAAATTTAAATATTAATTCCTTTTTAACATTATAATCAGTGTGTCTTTCCACAAAAACTAAACGCCGTATCCATTAAAAATATAGTTAATAATTTTTTAGAAAAAAATATCATTTTGAGCAGCGAGGTTTTCACAGTTCAACGTTAATGTAATTTGAAAACTAAAAGCAGCATCGTCTAAGAAGAAATATTGTTAAGGGTCTTCTGTGCATTCTGAGGAGAGCACTAACTATGTTGATAGATAATTATATACTTTGAGAAAGAAACGACAGTTCTTTGAACGAGCATAATTCAATATTACTATATAATAATAGTCTGCATTTTTAGAGTGGATAAAATAAACTGTTCAAAAAGTATGAAGTGGTTAAAAAAAAAATTCTCTTTTTTTTTCTATATCCGCTCCCAATTTGGAGCATATGGTCTCCTTAACAGAAGTTTTCTACGAGAACTGCTTGCTACTCAGTTGCTCAACTTCTCTTCTTTTCGAACAGAGTAGGGATAGAAGGATAGGGTTAGGACAGGACTAGAGGTTAGCTAATCCCTCTCGCTACGCCCCGTGAGGATGGTATGGGTGGGAGGTAGGACTCAGACTATTCATAAATCGATTGAAAGGTCAATCTATGAAAACCGTCAGCACCGGGAATTGAACCCGAGACATCCATAACCGTAGCCATTGACGCTACCAACTGCGGCACGGACGCCGACAAATATAAAATGCATTAACTTAACAATGACAATCAAAGATTGGCGTTATTTTTCTAAATACCTCAGAACTGTGCTTTTTAAATTGTTTATCGAAACATCAGTGTATCGATATTTTCTGAGGTTAATAAAATTTATTAAAAATATCCCACAGCTAATTATTATACGAGGCTTAGCAAGATGAGTTTTACCAGTTTCCGCTAACCAAGCTCGTCCATTCCCCAGTTACGAGAAGGTAGATAAAATAGGAATCTAAAAACCAGGGTGGTATAACTTTTATATTATTATAAATACATTTTCAATTGTGTATATCCCTCTATTAAATACCTATCTTCTTTATCTCTTTATTCGGCCGAAAAAAGCGTCGGCACCCATAAACATTTAAAGGGTTTTGGAATTACACTTATTTGAAAGTACCAAAACGCCTGAATTCTCAATAAATCTTTTGAAACAGGCTGCAAAACAATAAAATATCTACTGTAAGGCAGTTATTTGTTTTTCGCGCCGTGAAAAGGATTTGCAGGACTTAATTCGTAGATCATTTCGGTTTGATTGAATTGAAAGTTTACTTCTTTCGTCGACGTGATAAAATTGACTAAATTTAAAAGCAGTGCTTTCTCATTATAGTCTATAAAAATCATATTTATCATAATATTATATTCTATAATAATATATCGAAATTTAATCATCCGTCACTGCATGCCAATAACATTTAAATCTCTGTCCTCTATAACTGATTCTCAACCTTTTAGTCAGTCATGGATAGGAATTCCAACTATTCGTCATTATCGACTAAAACTATTCGAATAGTTTCTGAAGTATTAACATTAAAAAATCGATTTAAATATTTGATGACATTAAATACACATTCCAATACCATTCCATTGTATTGTAATATTTAATTTGGCAGCTGCGTTGGATTACTACAACGGTATTTCTTCAATTACTGAAATTAGTCACACTCAACTGCTATGGTAAGATATTGAAACCGCCCTAGTTGGGTAAAGGAAACAAAAACCACTGCCTGGAGTATTCATTATTGTTCTTGAAATCTGGATAAATTGTGAAGTGGTCTTTGGTCAATTTTGTAAAATATTTCATTCAAAACTATTACGAATACTATTCGACTATTCGAATATCGAATAGTTAAAAAAAAGGCCGAATATGTTTGGATTTAGAATCTCTAGTCGTGGATGTCACTTTTGATAATAATAAAAGTTGTGGATCACGAAAATCAATATTTTCCAAAAACGAACAATAAATATATGCAAACATGTCTTCATTCCGAATTATAAAGATACAATTTTGCTATTTCTTGAAAGTTTTTATATATTTTTTAATATATCTATTTCCAATGCATATATGTATTTTAGCTTCGTAGGACTTCTTATTATTCAATTGCTCAATCTATTTTATTTTCAAAGAGAGTAAGGGTAACAGGATGAGGTTAAGATATTGCCTTTAGTTAGCTAATCGTTCTAGATACATTTCCATTTTTAGGATAAGATGGGTGAGAGTGAATTTTTACAATTAGAATAAAGTTTTTTTAATTTACTAGCTCCATAGCCAAGTCTTTAAAGTCGTGCTCCTTCTTCGCGGAATCTATGAGTTTCAATTCCAGTACGGACATATAAATAAATTGATTTGCCAACGGTGTATGTATTTTTTTCCAAGGCATAGATGCTTTTGATGTTAACATAATTTCTCAACCATAGAATTAAAAAAAACAAGACCAGAAAAGACTGATTGCTAACATTTGGTTCGTTTCTAGTCTTATTCTTGTTTCTTTACCTTGTACGAAATAATGTGAAGTTGAATGAATGAATATAAAACAACTGTCTTAAAAACAATATCAGTTAAGATGCTACATTAGTAGAATTTATGCTTCATATTAGTTGAAGACATGGTTTGAAAATATGTATAAATATCCTCATTTAAATGTTACCAACTAAAAATACATTAAATTTTTAAAAACACATCACATATTTTGTGAAATATTAACAATGTTGTTGAACCTTACATACCTGTAAAGAAAATATATGTTTACATTTCCGCTTAAGTTATGGTAATGATATTTCAACGATGCTCCTATTAAATACAATATAAGGCAAGAAGCACCTGCTCTATTTTCCTTTTAGTACCTAAATTTATGCCAGCAAACATTGTACTGTGTTATATTCCTGAAAACCCAAATATCATTTTGAATAGGCACTACGCGAGGAATTCAAAAAACAGTAGGTATAGTTTTCGGGTAAACACAGGTGTCAAGGCGAAATCCTCGGCTCTTTGGCGAAGACAGCCCCTCGCGGTGGGATCATCTCTCTGTTGACTGTTTTCCTTTATATCATGCATACGCTTTTAACCGTGAAATTGCTACGACTTTTACAGTGTAGCTGCTACGAGAGAAAATCGTAGCGCGTTTTACAGTCGATAACTGGAATCGTGAAAAATGAAATTCTTATTTTGCCTTTTTAGGTATAGATCGTAAGACTTTATCTGAAAATCAGTAAATAAATAATACATACTTCATTGTTTCTGATCATTATTTTAATGGAGACACTGTACATAAGACACTCTTTCGTTAACATATGTTCAAATGCATCTTCATTAGATTTTATAATTGATTATACAAAATACTGCTTTGGAACACATTTTAAGTAACATAATAAGCAGTAGAGCCCTGGAATATATATTACATACCTATTGACACCACTCCGAACTTACTGGGCGGGCAGGGTCTTCAAGCCATTCAAAAGCCGTCTACAGACTCGTCCCTGTTTAATGCAAATATCATAATATGTCATATTTTAACACATCACTGAAAAGATTTAGTAGTAAGAGTAAAATCGTAATAATTAGTAAAAGTTTTAAATTCATCTTCCCTCTGTTAATTTTATGTTTCAAATTTTGCCGCGCTGTGTTGCCAAGCCATAATAATTTTTTCGAGCCGACTATCGCTGGGGTCAAGGAAGTCTTATACCTGTCCCTTTTCGGAGAATGTGTCAACGCCATTTCGGCATCCGCTGGCTTGTATGAAATCGATAAAGTCAGGGGTGGGGGTTAGTAATGAAATTTTGTAACATATAGTGACACCGCCCCGTACTTACGGGGTGGACAGGGGTCTTCAAAACCCGTCTACAGACTCTTCCTATTCATGCAAATTTAATATGTAATATCTCTCCTAAGGCGTTCAAAAATAATTTGTCATATTTGTTTGTTTACCGTTAGAAGTAAACAAAAAGCAGGCGATGCTTAGAGAAACGGTTACTTGTCACTCGACCCACCCCGAGGAGTATCGTTGGCCAACAAAGCAACGGCTTAGTTCGAGATTTACGACCCTATCGTAAAGCCACTTGTTGCGTTTTTAAATTAAAATTGTGTATTTTAAATCTGTTTGTGTTTGTGTAACTGTCTTCGAGGAATTTATAAGTATAAACTAACTGCAGTTAAAGAGAAAGTATACTGAATACGACTGGGTTTTAATAGAAGACGCAGGAACCTGTGAATTATCCTTGTCACCACGCCGTTCTTGGGGGAGTCAAAGTGTGTTGACTCTCCACCTCCCCGTTAAGCAGAATCCTACTTCTCTCAATAGTTTTGGAGGTGGCGTTTTCGTTATCAAAGAGGCAGGTCGTCGTTTGCGACGCGGGCCGGGTGCTCGTTATTCCGGGACTCCAGTCAACGATATCGACTGCTGTGTCCAATGAGAAAGTGAAGTGTTGCTTGTCTCCCGAAACCCCCCTGGGTCTATTGTTTCTCTCCGTAGTAAAGGATAAATCGTCGTAAAGATATCAACTGCTTCGAGTAACATTTTGTAATTGTGAATTGGTCAACTTGGAAACGTGTCTATACCGTTGTTTTAAAACCGTGTAAAAAGTTTATAATGTACCAAGCATAGGCTGCAACAATAAAAAAAATGCGACTGAGCGAGAGAGAGTTTCATTGAAGTGTTTTTGTCTCCAAAACCTGTGTCTTTCGTCCGCGCGTATTAAGTGATGCCGCCACGTGTGGCATCGAAGTGTCGATGCTCACCGAAAGACCGTATGCTCTTCTTTCACACCGTATTACTATATGATGAGCGAACAAAGAGACGATTTATCAGTAGAGAAGAACAGAATTGAATTCTGAAGTAATTTTTTCGGCAATAATGATTATACTCTCTGTAGAGTTATCATTATTATCAGCAGAGTTTAGGTATATAATAAAATGTCATTAAACAAGAATTCATGAATTTGTTCTTCTAGGTACATAAAAATATTTATTAAATGAGCAAAATTATACAATTGCGATGTTACGATTTCGTCGCAACATTACAATCGTCACCTATCGGCGATACGCACCTCGCTGCGTCGTTGGTAGGGGACGAAGGGGAAGCCTCGCCAGGAATGGTTACTTAAGAATTGCGTAAAAACTTCAGCTTACGCGCCAGGATGTGGAACGAGTAGGATGTGCCGGTAACGCGCTGGAGATTGGCCTCGGACAGCCGAGTTTGCCGCCGAGATGGTTTATCATCCAAGGTCGTAATTTTACATTTATATATTATAATAGTTTTCCTGTTTTAGTGTAACCATCTGTTCATAAATATTGTTTCGTCGTATAATTTCTGTTTTATTTGTTCATAATGTAAATTCTGTGCATCTACGGTTTCCGCATCTCTAATTAAATGTGTTTTTAACGGTAACCGTATTTTAATTATTATTATTTTTTTCATTCGGCGTGTATCTTCACGCCTGGTGCCCAAAATTTAATTACCCCATATATTTCTCCTTACAGAACAAAGTAAAGTGTACCGAGATTGGCAAACCTTATCCACTTCCCTGTGATAACTTAATTCTATTTCTCCACTGAGCTTCCATTTTTCTATATTTTGTGATTCCTCCCCTTCCCGCTGATAAGTCGAACAATCATTTTATTTAATTACATTTCATTGCACATTTTAATAAGGTAAAGTTTACCGAGATTTTGTCAAACATCATTACATTGCATTACACATTATTTTTATTTTTTATAAACACAACAGCGACTAGAAAGTGATAATTATATCATCACATTTATTTCAAGTTTAAGTTAGTATAATAGACGCATAAATTTATTATAATTTTTTAACATTCTTTTATTTGGATTTTTTTTGTATTTATCATAAAATTACCAGAATTCAGTTATACTCATAACGTCAGTCATCATAGATGTAATTTTTTGATTCTATATAATTTTAACAAAACTCTTTTTTTTTCATAATTGATTACGTTACATTGTTCAGCCAAACCGGTCGTGGTTAAAAACGATTTTTAATTGAAAACTTTGTATTACTAAATTGCAAAAAATTTTTTAATTAACGTTTTATTGTAGACGGTTTTTTTCATATCATCATCTGTTATTTTGTCGTTGTTCTGGAAGAAGACACTTACTGAAAAATACTAGTTTTGAGTAATTAGATTTTGAAGTATTTCAAATGTTTGAAATTTATAAATTTATTTGTAAATTAAAAATTAAAATATATGGCATTACAGCTAACGCTAATGCACCATAAAAATTCTATATCTTTTTCATGTTGTTTGTTTGTGCAAAACTGTTTTCAAGAGTATAATTTATAAAATAAAGGATTTTGGTATAACTAATTCAATGCGTCGTTTTTTGGATTAAGCGTTTTCTTCCAGATCAACGACGATTTCGAGTTTATAGACACATTAAAAGAATAAAGCCTGCATGAGTCAGTAACTATTTCAATTTTTTCAAAAGCCTCAGTAAGTATTATAAATGGTCAGTATACACGTGGTCAGTTACTAAATTAAATTGTCATATATTTATAAAAAAGTCTGTATTTTAATTAGACCTAACCTAAACTCTATTTATTTAGAAATTATTTAGTGACCAAACATAATAATTATCTGACCATTTATTGAATTAGTTACTGACAATTTATGAAATGAGTTACAGACCAATAATTAGTTCCCAAAGAATAATTGAACAATTTCCCTCGTAAAATAACCATTACGTATATTTTTATGAGATATTCTTTCGTTACTCGTCGTTTTAGATATGAAAGTTTAATTCTTATTAATAGGGTGCAAGAGGGTTGAACATATTCCAAGCACCTGACTCCCTTAAAACTGTAAGTTTTGAGAAATTGCGAGAGATCTGAAAGAAAAAATAACACTTCACTTCTTCACCTTAATGGTGCACCTCAAAAACAAATTAATATCTTAAATACGCTTAGAAAACAGGTATGAGGTCTTGTTATACCTTTCGTTTTTCTTATCTTCTTAATTAAATATGTTAACCAACACTACTTGTAAATTTATATTTCACACATCGAGGTATACTGACAGAAGGCATTAAGTCATAAAAACAAGTACTACGATAATCGCATTTAAAGCATTTATTTTCCTTCAACTTCAAATATTTTACTGCACATAAGGTGGTTAAGTAACTGATTAAAAACAAAGTAAAAATAAAAAATATCTAAACACGTATATATACGTTACATTGGGAGGGCACGTGGTTAAAAAATTAGACAATTTTATGACAAATTGTTTTACAAGAACTGTCTGTTAGTAAGTAGTCCAATCTGTTTATTCAGAGAGAGAAGGAATAAAAGGAAAAACTAAGAAAGGGCAGCATTTTTTAGTAAATGACTCTTTCAATGATATGATTTACGTTACGACCAACTAGAACAGTGATTTCAAAGTGGTTCCTTCCTGAACTGAGGGGGTCTGTGGCAAATCAAAAATAAATTTGGGTTGCGTGGACAACGTCAGGGGTCTGCGAAAGGCTTATTATAAAAAATATTTCTGACACATTTTCATTATTATTAAAGTTGAAATAAATAGCAATAAATAAATTGGACCCTTTTGCAAGCAGACCCACAAACACAGATGAATCCATACTGACACAGTGACAATTTATTGAATCATCCACAAATCAAGAGCGAAAACCAATGTATGAGCAAGGATACTACAAAGTATGGTTACAAAAACAGATACCAATTTTATATCTTGCACCATGGGTCACTGTACAGAGGCTATTGATTGCTTTACTGCTTTCCTATTTAGCAGAACGTGGATTTAGTGCAGTTAAGAACTGCAACATACTTTAAATATCAAAATGTGTAATTTATATAATATTTTATTTTTACATCACCATTTATCATTCAAGACATCCAAATCGAATTTTTTATATTATGCACTAATGTAGAATTATTTTACTTGAGGTTTTTGCTTCAAGAAGGGGTCCATGGACATAATAAGTTTGGGAACCACTGAACTAGAAGTTAGGAGACTAATGAAAACATTACAGATATTGATATATAGTTACAACTAAATTCAAATAAAAAAACATTTTTTTATTTTATTTTTAAATATAATGATTTTTTGAAAAAATATATGGCTTTTCAGCTGACAGCCAATGCCATAAATATTTTTAAAATTGGAAAAGAATTTTTATAAGTCATTCATGTTCTAGTTCACAAGTTTTAATTGAAAATATCTAAATTTGATATTGACCTTGCTGGGAGTTGAATCAGGACCCACCTGATCTCTAACGTATAAATAACGTTGCGATGTGCTTAGTCTAAAAATGCTTCTTAAATAGGCGAAACGGGTTTACGTTAGTGATAAAACAAGTGGAAAAACATTAGTTTAAATTTATATTAAAAACGGGACTGACAGTTTGTTTAATAAAGTGAGTTTTAGTAGTAAAAATGAACTTGTGTAAAAATAAAAGCGCGTGGTTAAATCATATTTTCGCACAATTTTCATAGTGACTGATAGACAGCTTTGCTTTTCGGGATTTATCACAATAACTCTTAAATTGAATATACATTTCCATAAAAATAGTTATTGGAAAACATTATTCGATGTTTTATGTTTAGAAAAACTGTTATAAATAAATGTTTCTAAATACAACCTTATAGGGCGTGGTCGGGTTAAGACTTTCCAAACACCTGACACCCCTAAAACAGTGTTGGAAAACTGCGTGAGACTGAAAGAAAAAATGGCACTACACTCTTTCACCTTAATGGTGTACGGCAAAAACAAATTGCAAATGATTTCTTACCCTGGTGGAATATACATATATACAACCCACGGACAACAGACGGCAGGGTGTGGGAAATAGACGAAGGAGTAAATTTAGATTCCAGATGGTGTGGTTTGTAACGTTTCTATGCCAGCGTTGTGAAGATCGCATGATGTATTTATTTTTTGTGTGACCGCTGTCTAGAGTTAACGTGGGGAGTATTCATACACACAAAATACGTCTATGCTATTAGATCAAGAACGCCTTGTATGGCATGTCAACCAAACGTTTAATTTCATAATTTTAAAGAAGTGTTTAATTTACTCAAGTCATCTTAGAAGATATGCCTATAGCTTCTTCTAGAATTGATAAAAAATGTAGTATATTTTGACCATACGTGAAGTGAGCAAGATATTCTCAATTTTGATCCAATTTTTGTATCATACTAGTGAGTACCCGGGATGCGTTGCAATGTCACTCAAAGAAGGAAAGTGTTTTAATTCTGTTATTGAAGTGCTTTTGGATACACAATATTTTCTATATTTTTCCGAGATGTCGCTGTTTCTACAACAAAGTTTTAAAGTTCCCAAAGTTTTATCGAAATTAGATTAATAATAAAGGAACGCATACGGAACAAACAAACAAAGATTCATTTTTATATATGTATAGATTTACGAGCTGATTTTTACTAACTATTCAACATTTAGTTTTATAATAACTCGACTAATAATTTATTATAAAAATTTTGCTTGATTCAATTTTGATTTATTTGAAAACGCTAAAAGTGGTCCAGTTTTCATACGGGAATCGATTATATTATAAATATTCTCGATTTCTCTTTAGATTCAACGCAGAGTATTTAGATTAAACTCTACCACTACGGCGGATTATTTGTATACCAATACACAGGATAATATCGTTTAAACTAAGTGACTCAGCAATATAAAATTTCTTTACTTTTTTTCCATATATTTTTTTTTTTAGACATAATAATGCTTGGTTAAATGATGGAAGGCGGTTTGCTTGTATTGATGAGAATTTTTTAATTACTCGTTCATTCACAAATGAAAAATCAAATTGAAATGTTCTTTTATTACGAACTAAATAACACTCTTGTCTGTCGTTAAAAATTTTACTCACGACTTTCTCAAAAAGACTTAAGTGTAAAACACTGACATAAGTCTTGTATTGAAATAAAATTGAGTTAAGAGATTCTGGAGCCTACTTTGAAACAAATCCTGTCCTTTTAATATGAAAGTTATTTTGTTTTGTTTCTCGGCAAACAAGCCTGAAAGTTTTCAGAGGGGGTTGGCTGTCTGTCACTCTGTAAACTCACTTAAAATTGACTGGTGCGTGAGGCCTGTACCATATTACACGCCTTTCTTTTCCTTCGCAACCCGATACACTTGTAAATATACGGTCGAGTGTTTTGGGAGGAAAAAATTGAAAAGTTTCACAAAGCCTTGTGAGTGTGGAGATTTTTTTTGTTTTTAATACTAGACACTGCTCAAATACTGACATTTCTACTGCTGGCTGGCTGACAAAGGTTTATATTTGTATTTGATACTCGTTTTTTACACAGACACTTTTTTCCAAACGTTGATAACTTTGTTATACAGTGACGATTTAATAAAAAAATGTGCGTATTTAAAATGTTTCTTATTGGTTATGTAAATACTGTAATACTTTTTCTACCTCTTTTACAATGTCCAATTTCTTCTACAATCTCAATGTGGTATAGCTTGCTAATAGAGGAATCTCAACAGAAATTTTTCTACGAGAACTACTTGCATGTTACTCAGATGTCCAACCTCTATTTTTCGAAGGCAGTAGGAGTAGAAGGGTAGAGCTAAATTACGTCTGTGGGGGACTAATCAAAACGGATGGTATCCCAGACGAGATGGAAATGCGCTATACAATCACCAGAAACCGACGACAATACTTTCTCACTGGCAGGAAGCCGCGGTAGGTTGACGGCCGCTCTATTATAAAATAAATCTATTTAAAAAAATTAACGAAAAATGGTGCTTGATGGAATTTCAATATTAAATTTGAATTGTTGAAATTTTCAGTTTGAGTTCATTCATGTGCTTGAATGTCTGAAGATGTCGAAAGGTGAAACTCGTATTGAAATTCCATCAAGCACCCTCAGTCGATGTCTTAAATTAAATCCAAAAATCAATTAAAAAATATTAATAATATCTCATATTTTCGTAACAGTCGTCTTAACCAATTTTAAATGGAGGACAAAGAAGGACCGCTTCTTAAATGAATGGAGAGCAATATTTTAAAGTAGAATTGAAGGAATTGTCTTCTTTTTGGATACCATCTGGTAAAATCTACCCTAATAATGAAATAAATAAAATAAAAAAAACTGTTTTAATCATAAAAAATTAAAAAATCAATTTATGAAACACCTGGAATTCAACCTGACACATAACCGTAGCCAAACGACGCTACCAACTGCGCCACGGACGCCGTCAGTTAACACCTTAAAAGTGAGTAATTCGTATAAATTTTGTATGAAGACATATTTTTAAAATACAAATCATTCCATAAAGATTTGAAAGGCATCACCACTGAACTTTGTATATTCCATAATTGTATTCTTTAATATGACGAGTCGATAGTGGAGTGATCAATGTTGTTGGATTTGATTGTGGTATTCAGGGACTCAATTCCCAATGCGGACAGTTTCATAGATTGATTTATCAACTAATTTAGTATGCTGAAAAGTGCTAAGATCCATACTGGAGAAACAACTATTTTAAATAATATAATTGACATTTATTGATTTTCTATTGAATTCAGTATTGCTCCATATTTGCACATAAATTGTTTGATATTTTTGATAGCTATTTTGGTTTTGTGTTTAATCAATTTATGATTATCCATAATATCTAAATACCAGTTAACTATTAGCCCGGTCCTAGTCATTTAATCATAAGTCATTCCTAGAAAGAGATATCGAATGACTGAATAACACGGAGTTTCCTTGGAATAACTTATTTTGAAGTAAGCTTCATTATGTAACAGATTGGGAAGAGCATGATTACAAGTAATCGATAATCTTAATTAATAATAATACATTGTCCGCTTGTTTCATCAGTGTTGGATTAAAAAGTCGTGATATACGTACAGTTCATAAATATCATATAATTAATATGACTTAAACGGTTAAGCTTCAAACACTCGTCATGCGAGAATCATTTTCGATTTTCCTTTCGTTTCACAGCTTACGGATGATTTTTCCGCTCCCAATGTGGAGCATTATATATTATATTAACCCCTTATGGAGGTATCTCAACGGATTTTTGTTATTCTTGTTAATGATAAGGGCTATTAACTACTCGCTCTTACTACGCCCCGATTTTTAATAGTCAAACATGAGCTATATTTTTGATGTCTTTGGTGTAATTTTTTATGAAATTCGTATACAGAACTCCGATCTAACGTTTTAACATAAACCATTTTCCCGCATGGATCGTTCATTTTTTTTAGTCCCGCCAAACACAAATAAGAAAAATGTTAAATAATCCCGCACGAAATGCTCCTCAATTTATCGATTTCCTCAATCTATCGTCTATCATATTATGGTCCTTTCACAAATATTATCCCGATTGACCGTTTTTGTTGAGTATTTCTCATTTCGTTCATAAACACGTTCAACCCCATCCAACCGGTACATAAAATAGAGACTGCAAGCGTTCAAGCTTCCTAGAATTGTTTATGATCATGGTCATATTGTTCCGGATTATGACTGTATCTGCGTTGACATAGCAAAACATCTGAGAGTATTGTTTCTTAGGAAGAGTGACATTCGCAAAACAACCAAAAAGTGAGGCAAGTCAGCGAATAAAAGAAAGTTTGATAAGGAGTCTACATTTAGTGAGCTTGACCTTCACACGTGGTACCACAACAGGTGTGAGCTGAAAACATACATATTGATTGATCAATAGTAAGAGTAACAGCATTGCAAATAGCCAAAAAAAGGATCACAAATTTCTCTGCATCGAACAGATGGATCAATAGGTTCAACGACCGACATGGTCTTGTTTGTAAAAAATGTCTTTTTTTATTTGAAGCTTTTCTGCAATTATCGTTTATTTTTTCCGTCCCTTGAAAAACGTTGAGTCGGGGTTTAACTGTACAATTAATGTTTATAACTTTATTACTCCACTAGCTGTGTTACTAAAAGCCAAATAATGCTTCCTAAAGAGGCAAAACACGGGTTTTAGTCAATGGAATAACAAAGATAAATTAAATATAATTAAACATAACTGATCTAATGATCAAGAATAACTATTGAACTATCAATAACTTTATTTGTTTAGTTACTAAGAAATTATCAAGTGAGTTACTGGCTGTTTATGCGATAATCTACCAAAAAACAAAAGCTTTTACCATAATACACAACTTTAAAGATATTTCTAGATAAACCAGTTGTAAATTATCCTACTATCATAATTGGGAAACTTCAATGATATAAATTCAAATCAAATTTATTAACAAACTCACTTTATTTATAAATCATTTTTCGTTGGATACAATAGACAGTTGGGAAGCTTTCCCAACTCAAATAATTTAAATACGCCAGGTAACCGAAGATATACATAGATCCATTGAAAGTTATTAGATATTGGCCCGATAGCGAAGAGCTTTCACTATGTACCATGATGGATTGTTTTCGTAACAATTCCGGGTCTGATAGGACTAATTGGATCAGAGAGAATCGCATAAGGACTAGAAATTTCTCAGTTACTCTCTGCGTAATTGTTTTGGCAGTCTACTGAAAATAACATTAAGGTTTCTGTGTATCAAATTTATTGATTACAACGGGGGACAAAGAGATTTCGTTTATAAATTTCAAATTGAATTATTGTATTAGATATTAAAGCAATGGCTTAATATTCTATCTGAGTTTCTGTCAGTGATAGCTACTGTATGAATCAAACAAAACACCTAAATATATTGACTTAAATTTATTTTGGGAACAAAATGGGGCTCTTCTACATTCAACACATTTGCCAAAGAGAACAATTATACATTTGAATTATTGAAGAATAGTTTTTGTAATAATACGTTACAGTTTTAATAAACGTGCTATTGATGCTGTTAGTCCTTTATGCGGTGGAAATAAATCACATTTAGACCGCTCAATCAGTGATCAAATCAAATAAATGGATTATATCCTGATAAAAAATAAAATAGAACTGTGGAATTGTTAAATAAAATGTGTACAATTTTGTGGATCATAAAAAAACATTGTAATTTATTTGAAATGCTCTGATAACATCATTTTTTTTACCTTGTCTATGCTCCCAATATGAAGTATGTCATCATCTTAACAAAATTAGTTTAGTAAAACTGCTCGTTTTTTTTTTTTGTACTACTTCTGATTTTTTATAATGTTTTGGACCGGTTCAGCTCATTATAAGCATTATCCACTACTGATAAGATGTAAACTTTTGCAAGGTTATTGGTTCAAGAACTATGACAAGAATTTACAGATAGTCCTACAAACTTTACATAAACGAAATTAAATAGAAAATGTTCAAGACATCTTACGCATCAATAGTTACCAATCTTAATTTAAAAAATAAGCCACATTAATCAATCAAGTGAGAAAAATATAATGAGTTTAGAAATAATTCATAAATATTTATTCAGTAAATGGGGATTTTTTCAATATAATTACGATCTACTTAAATTAATGAAATATTCTTTTTAACAGTGTGGAGCATATGGCATCTTAGTAGAAGTATATCAACAGACGTTTCCTACAAGAACTGCTTGTTACTCAGTTGCTCAAACTCTCTTTTTCGATAGAAGAATAGGGATAGAAGGATAGGGCCAGGACAATACTAGTGGTTATCTAATCACTCTAGCTATGCCTCATTTTTAGAATCGGATAGGCGGGAGGGAAATTCAGACATCACGGTAGCCAACGACATTAATCACTGCACCACAGAGACGAAAATGAAATATTATATAAGTAATAAACATTGACACTAACCAGCACATGGTCAATTGGGATTGAAGATTTTTTCGGCCAGGAACATCCAAAAGATATTTGATGTATACATTTAAAAAATCAATTTTTACAGAATACATCCTGCCAAAAACAGCCGTCTTTAACAAAACTAATTTAATATTAAGGGATTAAAAGGCGAGTCAATATTACGAATTGCTGAATAAAATATGTCAAAAAAGGAAGCTTTTTAGCTGATTAATGTTACATTTGGTAATGATAGTCAGTCAAAGATGTAGGTCATTTTTTGTAACATTGAATTCCTGTGACGTTTGTCGGATTCGGATATCAACAGGTTAATCGAGTTAACGGATAAATATCGCATTCGAAAAACCATAAAAAAAAACCACAAAGGATGGGTTGACGAGGGTTCGAAAGAATTAGATGTAAAACCACATGAAACGTTTTTTCTTCTATCTTGTATATTTGCAAGAGATAGCGTATTCAATAGAATCATGGAATATAGATATGTTTGATTTGGTAAATTTATTTATTACATAAAACTTTTATTTTTATTATGTCTCATTTCAAACATTGTTCTAGAAAAACTCTTATGAGAAGAATCCTTTTAGAAGAATTATGTATTTTGACAATAAAGAGTTGAAATATTGCATACGTTACTTCTTTTATTTTTGATCATTATTAAGCAAGATTTTTTTCCATGTCCGCTCCCTAATGGAGGTATCTTAACAGAACTTTTCTACGAGACCTGCTTGTTACTCAGTTGTTTCTCTTTTTTCGAAGAAAGTAGGGATAAAAGGATAGGGCTATGACACGACTAGTGGTTAGCTAATCGCTCTCGCTACGCCCCGTGAGGATTGGAAGGGTGGGAGGAAGGACTCAGACTACGAACAGAAATTCATAAATTGATTGAATGATCAATCTGTGAAAACCGTCCGTGCCGGGAATTGAACTCGAGACATCCGTAACCGTAGCCAGCGACGCTACCAACTGCGCCACGGACGCCGATAAGATTCTGTCATTTAATAATATCGATCGTCCAGTTCATTACTCAGAAATTTCTTTGTTACCGATATTGAGATAGTCGGTAAAGCAATTTTCAAATATTTTTGATTTGTACTCATTGACATCAACAAATCTCCCATATTGAATTAATGGGAAAAGCAATATTCAAATGGTTTTTTTTCATGTCCGCCCCCAATGTGGAGCATATGGTCTCCTAATGGAGGTATCTTAACAGAATTTTCTACGAGAACTGCTTGTTACTCCGTTGCTCAACCTTTGTTAAAATGGTTAACATGCATTAAATATTATTGATTTGTACACGAGTTTTACATTTTATAAACAGGTATTTAACAATTACGTACATTCCAAGTACAGTCAGTAGAAAGATATTTATAAATATTACTTTACTGACCGAGGAATATCAATATTTTGATCAATTCTTTAGAATGCTATCTACCTAAGAATTTTTTGGTGAAATTTTTGAGTTATCTGTACTGAATCAAATAGATTGCAAAATTTTATATAAAACTGCATATTTAACTCGTCTAATAAATGAACTAGATGATCGATTTTAGTTTAGTATACAGAATCTTAAATAATACCAAAATACTTTCGTGGTGTGTTATCATTTAACTATAACAATTGAGTTAATAAAATATTGATGGTATAATATATTTTTTAAAAAATCAATTTATGAAACTTTCCGCAACAGGACTTGAACCCGGGTCATCTGTAACCGTAGCCAACGACGTCAGCCACTGCACCACGAAGCCGACAAAATTAAATGCTTTCTGTACGTTTACCTCGGTTAGTTCATGTACATAGTTTCGATAATTAACATAAGTCGATTATCTCAAAATATATTTTTTCTCTTAATTCCTTCTGTCACTATTAGTTTAAACGAAGATCTGGCCTACTGAAAATAAAATTGTTGAAATGTCTTACAGAACATTGTAAAATACTTGACCGGAAAAATTGGAAAACGTTAGCATTATTACTGCCAACATCGAAAGACTTTTTCAGTCAGTCATTCACATGTCATTAAACAAAAAATAATGATAAGAAAAGTTAGCGATTTTATAATTGAAACGTTTATATTACTTTTGCTAAAAATGGAATGTTCAAACGTACGTATCAAAAAAATGTCAAATTGAACGCTTAATTTAGTGAGATTTTCCTGGCAGATTTTTTTTTCAAAGTCTATTAGAGTTTATTAGAAAAATAATAAAAAAATGACTTCAGGGATAAATCTTCGCAGGGGGAATTATTTATCATTTCCTTTTGTGTGGGGAAAAAGCAAGTTTAAAATTTTGGAAACGTCGGTATTTACCGTCAACGAAAAATATGTTGCCGCATGGCTAAATTACAGGAGCGACTTTATAAAAGGCACGGGCAACCTTTGTTATTTTTTGGCAACGCTTGGAATAATTTTCAACGAGAGTACACTGTTTTAACAAGGATGAGTTGGTGGCCATTCGTATTAACGTACTTTAACACTTCTGTCTTGCAGAAACTGCTATAAAGAGAGAAAAACCTCGTATTCACAAGAGGAAAAAAATTCCCGCAACACAAAGTCTACATGACGGTGCAACGCAGCATTTCTACTTGACGCTGGACATCTTGCACGCACGGGCAGCATGTCAGATGTTGGTGAGTGTAAACGGGGGTTTTCAATAATAAATTTATTTACTATTATTAATGGCGGGTCCGTCGTGCAGTGGTCAACGTCGTTGGTTTCGGCTACGGATATTTCGGATTCAAATCCCGGTATGGACAGTTTCATAAATAAATAAATTTAATTAATTTCAATCGATTTATGGTTCTGTCTGAGATCCCAGCCCTTTCAGGACGTTCGATAACCAGCCATTCGCCTCTATTCGATCCGGGTCTTCTCACCTTCTTGTCAAAATTATGAAAAAAACAATACGTACTGTATTTATATATATAAAAATGAATGTTTGTTTGTTTTTCCCGTATGCGTTCCTTTACTATTCATGCGATTTCGATTGAACTTTGGTGAGTTGTTGTACGCACACCCATGAAGGTTTCTGAAAAAAAGAAATCGGATATCTAAAAAGAATCAAATACTCATAAACAGCGACATCTCGGAAAACTTTCTCATTTATTCGTATACGCACCAGACAGAAAACAAAAAATACTGTTTATCGAAAAACACTTACATAAACAGAATTAAAGTACAAACACTTTCTTTTTTTGAGTAGCACTGCAACGCATGCCGGATACTCGCTAGTACAATATATACACTATGAAGTTCATACACTTATACTATTCGAATATTGTAATACTATAAGTTTTTATTCTAATATTAAAAATCATTAGTTGTGACCCACTGGTTTGTGTTGTACTTTTTGTCCGCTCAATTTTTCTTTCAAGCATGAAACGTAGGATTTTTTCACATTAAACCTGTCCCCGGGCTACCCCGGAGATAATAATTTAGGGTACCAATCATTTTAATGGATTATGTTGAACGAAAAACTTTTCCGGGACATTGCTCATTTGGGACGTCTTGGCCTAATTAGGCATACATGTATTTTTATAATCTACTCTGCAAATAATGGGAGATTAAAAAAAATTAATGTCAAAAAAAAAACATTATTATTTGAAGTCACCAAAGGCAAAAGCGGAAATGTATAATAATAATGAAACACTGTTTTCGTAATATTATGGAAGAACACTAATCTCTTCTGTTTTATATCAGTTTACGTTGATGCATTATTTATAAAATATGTCAGTGAATTTACTAATATTTTATTTATAAAATATTTATTGAATTTTCATGTATCTTTAAGAACTACATTATAATACCTAAGGCAGGGGTCCGCAACCTCTTGGACCAAAAGAGCAAAATGTATGTAAAATAGCTTAGAATTTTTTGCCAAAAAATATTTTTCATAATGACTTATTTAAATAAATTAATGGCATTTTATTATGTAAATATTTATGTAAATACTTCCTAAATTCTTCTATAAATAAGTTTTTTTTTTTATTGTTGAAATTATTAATGTAAAGAAGAATCTTGATATAACTAACCGATGCGGGTGAGGGGGTGGCTGTTTAAGCCAAATGTAGCGTAATTAGCAGATTTCGAATAAATACTAACGTTTCTTTGCTATTTTTTAAATCTTGGAAACTTCGCATAAAAGATTCCTTCATGTTTATAACTTTTGTGCTAAAATAGTCAGTGCTAATGATGGCATTGATTTTTTGACAATATTTGTGCAATTCCTCGAAATGAATCAAGGATCCTTTCTATAAGTCTATATAGACATGACATTCATTAATATGCACATGGCAAACAATTGGAAAAAAATGAATGTTCTGAATTTTACAAACATTTTGTATAAATGGTAAATTGTGAATTTGGCGAAGAAAGAGCCATACGAATTGCGCAAAGAGCCACAGGTTGCCGACCCTTAACCTAGGGTAGAGATAATAAGGCAGAATAGTAAGGTAATAATGTTGAGTCCGTGGTGCAGTGGTCAACCTCTCTTTTTTCAAAACAGTAGGGATAGAAGGATAGGGCTAGGACAGGACTTGTGGTTAGCTAATCGCTCTCACTACGTCCCGTTTTTATGGTTGGATGGGTAATAGGGAGTACTAGATACCACAAACATCCATGCCTACGGATAAAAAGTCCATAAATCAACTGCAAAATTAAATTATGAATTTGTCCGTACCGGGATTCAAGCCCGAGATATCTTTAACTGAAGCCAACGACGTTGACCACTACACCACGGACCCAAATTATTCCATAGCGGTTTATTACGTTAAAGCTTTATTTGGAAATATGTCAGTGGATTTATGAATACTTTATCTACAAAAATATTGAATAATTTTTTTTTACCTAAGAATTATATATTATAATACTTAGGGTAAAGATAATAATCCATTTAGTTCTACAAAGATCCTTTAAAGACATAAAATATTACTATTTCCTCAAAAACATTGAGAAAACAGAACAAGTTTTTCCGTACTGGCTACATTAATCACGTTTAGTGTATTTACTGTCCATTCTCGATCACAACTGCTAAATATACGCGCGATGAGCGAAACAGTTCCATTAGTACAAAATTGGATATTACATTTTAAAAATAAAACACAATTTCTTTTTTACTACTTGATACTGATCAGGACGTTGATAATGCCCGCGATGAGCGAAGCGGGCCCTGATCATTATAAAAATGTAGAATCATTGTATTTTTTTGATAAAGTATAGATGACTTCTTTATACTAATATCCACTTCAATGTCTTTAGTCGTGAGTTGTGTTCTCAGAAAATATAATCATTATTTAATTTTTCGTATGTCAATTTAGTTAATATTCATCCAATGAGCAGTAAAGTGAGCCAATTGATATTTTATAAAATTAGGTGCGTTTTGGTGTTTTACATGAAGTCATAAAATTGAAGTGAGCGATGTAAATACAGGTTGAAAAAATATTTTATTTTGTATTAATCTAAATTAAATAACGTTTAAATTAATGCAAGAAGATCATTTTACTAAATTTTACGCCATTTTATCACTTGGTTCACTTCACTCTTCGAGGGCTCATATTTTCGATGTATCTTTTCGTCACAGAAAATTGTCTTGGATATTTTCTTGTTATTGTAATTTGTCTCTGTTATTTGTTGACAGTTGTTACCGCTTCGTAAAATTCAAACTTGGAAATATTCAGATTTTACATATAAATTTACTTAAATCCACAATTGATACCACATTCAGCAAATTTACTCAAACTGTTACATACCCAATCAATGACGCAGCCTAAACCCAGGACTGTTCCGCATCTTAATAAATCAAGCTAAATTTGACATCCATATTACCTTTTCTACTGTCATGTTGACAGTTGAATTGAATTCAATAAGGCAATGGGCTTGGTTATTTCATAAATCAGGAAAAATTCTGCACATTTCATGAAATAAGTAATTTCTCACATTCAGTGTAACATATATACAATATAAATGGAAGGAATTTTAACGTTAAGCAGCGATGTATCCAAACGTTGTGTTGTCAGAAGATTCACTACGGCCGCCATGACACGTTCATGGCATTTCCCCTCAAACCACACACACGTTACAAGTTAACTAAAAAACTGTTATTTGAAAATATTATAGTCATTTTCTTAATGGTATTTTACAAAAAATATTTACATTAAATCCTACAAATTATGTTTTTTTTTTTATAAATATTTGTTGTACTTATACACGCGATAACACGAAAACAAAAAAAAATCCAAAGGGTCAAAAAGCGATAAAAAATGAGAGGCCATATGAATTTAAATAAAACGTTTTTTCCTGTTACAATACCGTACAATTAAAACTTAATTAAACGCACCCTTTGTGAGAGTATTTTTTTTTCAAAAAGCTTCAAAAATGAAAGCCTTAATTTTCCGAAAATACATTTTTATAATGTTATTTAAACTAGCAAAGGTCTCACGAATTTTTCTTTTAATTACTGACCGTTATAAACAAAACAACAGCCTGGCTCTTAGTTCACTCTTTCGGACTTTTATTTAATTTATCCAATGCTAGGGATTATCAACTGTTTATGGGGAAATATTGAAATAATTAAATGCTTTTATAGCAAGATAGATACGTATTTTGATTAAATTAATACCAGGACTCTAGGGTCAAACTTTAGGAACTGTGGGTCTTTTTGGAAGTGTTCGAGCTGGAATCGTAAAAAACTAAGTGACAAACACTAAATTTCGTATTTTTATTATTTGACACACCCTGGTTTTTCTTAAGTATAAGTGTCATTAGTGTCCCGAACTGAAATCGGCCTGCGGCAAACAGCAATAATTCGCAGAATACGCTCTTTCTTGTTGTCAGGCATTTAAGAAGCCCCCGGGCTTCGGCCGCTGGACGAGTCCATTTTTACGGAAAAGGGTAGCTCCAACTTTGCACGGAGTTTTTTTGAATTTTTGTAGACAGTCGATGACGAGCTGCCGAGTCGGACGAACGAAGTCTCGTCGCGACGAAGGTGATGTGACGATGTGAACTGTTTGTTTGTTTTTGTGTTTTGATTTGCGTTGGATTTAATTTAAATTCGTTGTGTTATTTGTATTATAACTTAAAGTAAATTCAGTTGCTAAGTAAATGTAAATGTAGAATCAATTTTATGTGTTAAGATTTATATATTTGTGTAATATTAAACCACTGCATCTTGAATGGATAATAAATAAGTTTTTTTTTAACCGGATCTGAAATGGTGTTTGTCTGAGATCAGCCCTTCCAGGACTCCGGATAACCAGCCGCTCGCCTCTCTTCGATCCGGGGTCTTCTCATATTATTAACCTTTTAACTGCCGATAAGTGTATGTATGGCGGTACCTTGCACGCCGCGAAATTTTTGCGATGAACACATCACATACCTCTTCATTGCTTCAACTTAAGCGTTGTTGTGCTGTCATTGTGTCGTTGTTGTTATGTCGTAATGATGTTGCGTGCTCAACATATTTATATGTTTAAAATAGTTGATTTCCGTTTGTAAAATCCTGTTTAAAGCAGACCGTCATTTTCGTATGAGATGCGTACCGCTCAGTCGAATTTGCGCGTCTTAAAGACACTATTGGCTGCAATCCGGTTAAAAAGAATTTGTTTAAAAACAAAACACAATTAAAAAGAAGATTTTAAAAACAAAACACAATTTCTTTTCATTTCATATTTTTATAATGATCATGACCGGACGTAGTAACAATTTTTCAGAGTGAGTCATTGAATTGAAAATGATCATAATTTTAATAATAATAATAACGTAGAAATATTCCATCGAATAAATAAAAAAGGTGTTAAATAAATAGCTTAGAATTTTTAGAAATCAATAAAACCATTAAAAGTAATCGATTATTAGTAAATAACATTTTAAACAGAACACCTGGCTCACCACTATTTCATTTATTTCCCTTGGGATTTTCACCTTTAACCGCTAGTAATTAATTTTGTAATTAGTAGTGACGTCGGCGTCCGTGGCGGAGTTGGTAGCGTCGCTGGTTACGGTTACGGATGTCTCGGGTTAAATTCCCGGTGCGGACGGTTTTCATAGATTGACCTTTCAATCGATTTATGAATTTCTGTTCGTAGTCTGAGTGCTTCCTCCCACCCATCCCATCCTCCCGTGGTGTAGTGAGAGCGATTAGCTAATCACTAGTCCTGTCCTAACCCTATCCTTCTATCCCTAATCTCTTCGAAAAAAGAGAGGTTGAGCAACTGAGTAACAAGCAGTTCAATTCTGTTAAGATACCTCCCATATGCTACACATTGGGAGTGGACATGGAAAAAAAATTAATAGTGTTATGGTAATTAATACTATTATCGTTTGTTTCCCACGTCCAGTAGAAGGACGGACCCAAAAGCATTCGTTGACCCCTCGATTACAGGATCGATTCCAATGGTAGCTACGATTGTTTAAAAAATACAATTTTCTTTTTTTGACAAACCGATTATTTATCTTACATAATATCGATACATCAGTTCTTAAAGATAACAACTAAAAATTATAGTTCTGAGATAAATAGGAAACATTTTTGTGTCGGTATAATCTTCTACTGTACATCTAATTTGTGTAGATTTTAATTAAATTCTAGCATTATCTAAAAAATATATTTATATTCATATTATTATATTTACAATAAAAAAATTTTCTAATATAAATAAGAAGACTTTCTAGAGGTTTTCACATGATTTTCACTGATAATAACTATTGTGATTTTAAAATAACCACAGATTATCACTTATTACTGCAACTTATAAATAATGTTATTCTTAGCATTTCCTTAGATCTCTCAAAATTGCATATTTTTGACTTGTTACACTTTAGAACTGAGGTATTGATGTATTACAAAAATTTTAGAAAATTATGACTGCTTTTAAAATTATTATTAACAAAAATATTATTTTTTTTTCATTAATTTTTACAGTATCTTTCCACGTTTACGGTGTTCAACTTTCACAATGCTTGTCAATTAAAAAGTATCTTTTCTCCTAAAATTTACCTTAGCCAATACTAAATGTTATAAAAACTATTGGGCAGATAATTGTTTTACAAAAAAAATGTTTTTCAAACTGGATTTGTAAAAAATGTATGATTCAAAGGTAACGTGTATTTTAAGAATGAATTTAATAAAAGACTCAACAATTCAAGGAGAAGGTAAAAGTTTGAATTTATTGATTATCAATACAAAAGTCTCATCTGCGACTCGAAAACATAATGGGCTGACAATCCCTGAAGTTGCTCGTTATTTTGGAGTTAGTTTCCACGCGCTAAAAAAGGCTTTTTTGAGAAAAGGGGTGAAAAACGGGATCACAGCAAACACTCTATGTCAGGGGTTTCGACTTCCGTGAATTGCAAACTCATATTGGTTTTGATCATATACCTCTTTATCTTTTTTATCATAAATTCAAAACGAACTAACTCGTTTAAAAATATAATAAGCATTCCAAACACCTGTACATACACAAAAAATATGAAATCATAGTGTAGTAATCATTGCTGCTGGTTGGAAAATGAAAAAATATAATTGTCCTTTTACTATCTCTTTATTTGCAATTAAAAATTTTAAGATTCTCCTATACATAAAATTTGATTCGTCAATTATTAATATTAATCATTTTAAGGTGCTAACGGTCAATTATTGGAGGAAAGACATTATATTTTAAAAATAAAACATAAATGGTTTTGTACTACTTTCACATTTACATATTGATCAATGACCGATACCATCATCAGTTGATGATGTTTGCGATGGTCATTATAAAAATATTGAAGTAGCATGTTAATAATCTATTGCAAAATCGTTACTAAAAGTTTCCATCTGGTAATTCAAACCCACGACCCCTCAATTGAATAGAGCAAATGCATGAAAGACAGTCCGCTCAGTTACAGGATATGCAGATTTTTTCCTAGTAATACTATTTTTCTTTTAATTTACAAATCGAGTCGCCGATTGTCATGTCCGAATGTTGATGAAATGTGACTTCAGTCCATTGCAATATTGTTTGAGATTCTCTGCTCGGTTTTACTATAGAGGTGTTACTAATGGCCACAGCGTGCTGTGGCAATAACATTGTTACACAACAAAGGCAAATGCGAAATTGGATCGACTTTGTTTTTAATTAGAAAAGAATAAACGTACTGATGTAGCGTAGACTTTTTATTATGCGTGGTACATGCCCTGTGTGGTTAATGGTCCCAAGCAAATGTGCTAAAAATCAAACACCCACATTTCGCACAGTGCTTTATACAAAGTGCTACGCTTTTTGATGACCCAGAAGTGGTTAGTAGCATATCCATTTTTTTGAATAACAATTTTGCAATTATGTGAAGGTTGATCGTTACGAATCTTAAAACGAACCTTACACGATCGTTCGGAATGACAATCATGAGTTCGATATAATAGAGGGACCCTTCTCTTATATTCGGAATGATATTCTAAATGGTACAGTTTACAATAATCTCTCGTGTAATGGGGGGGGGCATGAAATAAACAATAGATAAAATAAGAAGCGAAATGAAAAAAAAGGTATATGAATCTCTAGTGTTGGCCATAGCCACCACAGAATTTAATCGAAAAATTTGAGTAAAGGAAAGGAAAAAATCACTCATTTGAGAAGAGTATTTTTTTCCAGGCGTCTCCAATGGAAGCGTTGTGCTTTAACTCCTTACAAATATTGAGCAATTTACCAGCAATTGATTTCTCTTATTTTTATTCATGTAGAGAGCATATGAAACATTCCAAAGCTTAACTATATCGTCAGTTCGAGTTCATTCGTGCGCTCGAATACCTGAAGATGCCGAAAGGTGAATCCCGGGTCGTTAGTGACAAAATACATTGAAGTGTACAAAATCTCAATAACTCAAATTTGATATTGAAGTTCCATCAAGCACCCTCAGTCGATGTCATAAATTTAACTATATTTATTAATTAATCTATTTCCCTCATAAAAGGTTCAAATAAACCAGTGTACACAAAGCTATAACTGTATTTTTGATAAAAAATAGTCCAGTAGCCTTTTTGTATAGCGATTAAACTGAGGACACAATAGAAAAAAACAACTTATACCTTAATGAGATTTTCGCTATTAAAATAAACAACAATTTAAAAGTTTTTTCAAAAAATGCCCGTTATTTGGCCCGTCGTAGTTTTTTAACACAGACAAGTAGTGCCGAAAGCGGAAAAAAAGCCATGAGCAAATTTATGCAACTGATCAACCAATTTTTTGTCGAAAGGACTTAATATGAGTGTATAAATCAGGCAGAAGCTGGTTTTCTTCATTTTGGCTATCGGCTATCTACGTCGAAATGAAATGTCTTCGACATTTGCTCATAGGTACCAACAAAAATTCGCTCTTAATTTAAAACTACAGTATGTTGCTATAATAAGCCAGCTTGGGACTTAGTGGAGGAGTCAGTGTGACATTTTGGCCAAAATGTTTAGATACCCCTGGTCTGACATTGGGAAATGCTGCTCGACGACCCAAGTCAGAAATAAAATGATTTAATTTTTTCTTCTTTTTCGTTTTGGTCTGTGGCACAAACTTAAACTGAAATAATGTTTTGTATCTGAAAAAACCGTTGGCATGAATGTATGAAATTCAGATTAAGCCTACCCCCTTTCAATACGATTTATTTGCATAAGGTGTGATTTTTTTAATTGTTCGGTTTCTGTTTGTTTGCGTGTATACTGTAAACTCAAATAAAAATTTAATATTCTTTCAACTCACGTTTGGTTGTTTTAAAGTAAGTGCTTTTTGACCACATTGAAATGTTTGCATTGAGAATTATACACTCGGTTTTTAATAAAACAATGGCACGCGAAAATTTTAGCATATTTTTGAAACAGTAATTCGTTACTGTATTGTATTATTTACTTTGCTAGAACCATAGAACTGCTTACATGGAATTTCTGTGTGGTTGAAAAGGGTTATATTCAATATAAAATAAAGTTGATAACTTTGTTATTCCACTGGCTGTGTTACTAAATATTAAACGTGCTTCGCCTCTTTAAACAGCATTTTTAGACCAACTAAATATATTCCAAGGCTGTTTATTTCTAAGGTACGGTACAATGTGTATAATTCTTAACTTAAAACGGAAGAGTGGGATGGGATTATTACCTTCAACTGAACGTGGGGAGGGGGTAAGACACAAACAATAATACTACTAATTACTATAACACAACTTATTAAAAAAATAGTTACTAATGCTTGGAAGTGAAAAGCCAAAACGAAATGAATTTAGTAGTGATGAGCCACTGTTCTATTTAAATTTTATTAATAATTGATTATTGTATTTAATTCATTTCTTAAAAAGGCGAAACACGAGTCACACTTAGTAATACAGCTGGGTTAACGACGGTGTGTAACGGGAGCGATTGGCTAAACACTAATCCTGCCATAGCCCCATCCTTCTATCCCGACTCTCTCCGAAAAAGAGAGATTGACCAACTAAATAACAAGTTGTCTTAGTAGAAGATTCTTCTTTTAAGATACCTCCATTATAAGGCCATATGCTATACGTTAAGAGAAAGCATGGTTATTAAAAGTGGTTGAGTAACTGAGTAACAAGCAGTTACTATAAAAAAACTTTTGTTAAGAGCCAAATCTCTACAATGAAGTAGACATGTTCACGAAGAAGTATGTTAGGACATTATCGTTATATATAAAACAGTCTAGGGATTACTTTTATATGGCCCAAGGAAACTTCCAAAAATTGATTTTTCAAGGCATTTTTGGATTCGTATCAAAATTTTCATCACAAAATGACATAATCACATGACTACTGTTTTGCTTAAAAAAATAATTTCATTGCATTTTCACTATATACGTGGTCAATTTTTGCTTTAAAAATAGTACTTCACACTATCTAGTCAAGTGAGATATAAAGCTTTGATAAAAATTGCAGTATCTTCTAATTGTCTTTATTTAAAGATGTTTTGCAAGTCACAATAATCAGTAAGCATATTTTTAACTTTTCGCTATTCCTTTATTAAACCTTATGAAAGATTTATTAGAAAACTTGTCGGCTCCGTGGCGAAGTTGGTTACGTCGTTGGCTACGGTTACGAATGTCTCGGGTTCAAGTCCCGGTGCTGACAGTTTCATAAATTGATCTTTCTAGCCCTATCCTTATATCCCTAGTCTCTTCGAAAAAAGATAGGTTGAGCAACTGAGTAACAAGCAGTTCTTATAGAAAACTTCTGTTGAGATACCTCCATTAGGAAGCCATATATTCCACGTTGGAAGCGGACGTGGTAAAAAAAATCGTTACGTACGTTAATATTGCGTTCATTATGGTATAGTATTTTTTCTTGTTATAAGATGTCACTAATACAAAAGCTGCAATGTTTACTGATTGAATTGGCATTTACTTCGTAGAACTCTATTACTTATTAAATATTATAATTTTATTGGGTAGTTGATAGCTATTTCACCTTGACGCAATTGTCAAAACTATTCTGTTATATATTAGTTCTGAAGTTGTCGTCAAGCCTAAATAGCTATCAACTACCCAATAAAATGATATAGAACTAAATACTTTGTTATTTTATCCTATCGTAAAGTTCACTTTCATCTTAAGCTTTGAGACACTGTAACAATTATTGTACAGAACAAAGTTTGACTTTTACCTTTTATTATACGCTGAGTTGAAAATAGCTGATGATGTCAATGGTTTTTTTTGTTTTCACTGCACTGTCGAGTGCAAAGAGAAGTATTAAAAATAAATGTAACTCTTTTTTTATTTAGCACTCAAATATTTTTTAAACCGCTGTAGAAAAAAGTGCTGCTCTGATTTATATCCGCTGTAAATTTATTATGCCTTACAATTAAATGCCCTTTTGTTTAGATGATATTCACTTTCGTTAGGATAGTTTTCACTTATAACAAATACATTCCACAAAAAATAAATTATTTCACTAAAAATAAAGTGGTGCCACATAATAAAATATATTTAAACATTGAAGAAATATGTTGCACTTACGAAAAAATATTATCACATAGACAAAATAGTTTTCACTCAATATAAATACTCACACTTTGAAATCGATAGTTTCACAACGCTGCAATGAAATGTCACTTATTCTTTACTACTTGCAACATAGGATTTTCCACCATAGACTAGTTTACTTATCTCAACTCTATATTAGGCCGCCTCTATTGTCTTTGCTCCACGGATTAGAATTTATTCACTAGTATATTATAGGAGTGGTATTTATGAAGAAGCAAGGTTCTAAGAGGACATGCAACTTGTTAATATAATTTATTTCAATGTCCATAACATACAAAATTAAAATAATCCGTTTCAAAGTCAAGCTATCAAAATTAATCTGTGGTACTTTGTTAAAAGAATCCGTTTCGAAGTGAAAACTATTAAAATCAAAGTTTGAGTGTACTAAGTTAATACTATCTCATACAAAGTGCCAACTATCGAAATAAAAGTTCAAGTGTACCAAGTGAATACTAGCTTACACAAAGTGCAAACTATCGAAACAAAAGTTTAAGTGTACCAAGTGAATACTACCTAACACAAAGTGCAATTATTTATAACCGATTTATTATTTGTGAAAAAAATACCCTAAATACCTTGAGCTGAGCAAATTCGAAATGCAGATATTTTTGCTTTGCGAGTGAGAAAAAGATTGAAAAGGAGAGAACAAGCCGCATATCACGTTATTTGAGAAGCTTATTCAACCATTTCAATGGGTTACACCTTACACCGCATAGGGTTGCCGCAAGCTTACACCATTTTAATAATTCAGTTTATTAAAAATCATTCACCCGCCCACATTGAAGAACTCGTGCAAAGTAACAAAGTGAGTTACTGTCTAGGTAGTTGTTTTCAATAGCGATAGGTTAGAAAGGGAAGTGGGTGTTTCTGATATTTTTATTTCAAAATAAACTTGTAACATTTCATGTATTTTTTTTATGGACTATACTCATTCGAGTGACATGAAAATGCTTTCATTTAATACGAAGAATTGCGTGATTCGGATTTACAGAAGAAATTTAATATTAAGTTTATAACAAATGAGTTGATTAAAAAGAAATCAGTTGATAATGCTCGCGAGGAGAAAAACCTGTTCTGATGCCTTTCCACCAAGAATTGACAGTTAGCACCATAAAAGTGATTAAAAAAATCATTGCTAGATGATTAAGGAAGAGATAAAGATATCGAATAACAGATAATGGTATATTTGATTATATTTTTCCCGATTGCTGACTGTCCTAAAATACCACGCTCTAATGAAATCAATTAGTAGATTACATACTGTTATACTTTAAGATGGTTATAAAAAGTTATTGATTGAATTAGCGTTTACTTGGTAGAACTCCATTATAGTAAGATAAAATAGCAAAGTATTTAGTTCCACAATTTTTTTTATCAGGTAATGGATAGCTATTTCGGCTTTACGCCATCGTCAGAAGGAACTAAATACTTTGTTATTTTATTCTATTATAAAAAAATGATCCCGAGTTTCATAAATTGATTTATTAATCGATTTATGGATTTATGTTCGTAGGCATGGATGTTTTTGACGTCTGAAATTCCCCTCCACCCATCCATTCCTGAAAACGGGATGTAGCGAGAGCGATAAGCTAACCACTATTTCTGTCCTAGCCCTATCTTTATCTCCCGAAAAAGAGAGGTTGAGTAACTGAGTAACTAGCAGTTCTCGTATAACAGCTTATGTTAAGATACGTCCACTAGGAAGCCATATATTACGCAGTGGTAGCGAACATGGTACATAACAAATGTTATGATATAAAAACAAGAATTAAAAACGATTATGTTTAAGGTAATGGAATATTTTTCTCACTTTTTTATGTTATCTTATATGTGTCACGTAGAATAGTAATGGTGTAACTCCGGTTTTGAAGTTTTGAGAAAATCAAGATTTTGTAAAATGTTCTTAGGATCAAATAACAACCATTAATAACTGTTTGTCAATCAACTGAAGAACTTAAACGTTTGTGTAGTACTGAAGTCTGTCCGGATACTTTACTCCTAATCTGATATTAATGATTCTTCACTATTATTCTGAAAAATATTGTTTAATATGGGAATATAAAACAAAAAACAGTTTTTAAAAGAAATTAGGAGTATATAATATGGAGGTGCACCATTATTAAACTAATAGGTTAACATTTTTGAACGTGTATGAGGTATAAACTCATTTTTTGTAATTTTGGAGATATACCGTTACTATTCTAAGTGACACATATTTTTAATCTGGTTTACCTGCTGTTTGATGTCTACCCATAGAACTGAGTGCCTAGACAACGAAAATGCAAAATACATGTAATCACATATTTGGCACTTAGTTGATTAAACGCAGGGAGTTTCAACTTGGTCCACTTCATCTCTCAAAATCTCAGTTTATGGTCGTTATTCAGCCAGGAAATAAAAACGCTATTCTTTGTCTTATTTACATATATGTAATTGTATTTTAACATTATTTATCAATCTCGGAAATGTGTATTATATACTTTTATAACTATATAATATAAAAAGGCTGTCATACGTCAGTCAATAAAGCATGACGTGTTTTTATTTCTTATGAAAAAAAAATAAAAGAGTTGAGTTAAATAAAATTTCGCTTAAGTCAAAAAAGATTTTAAATTCTCGTATAACGATGTATTATGTAAAAATATGCTTTATTTATGTAATATATTTTAAAAGAATATGTCATCAAAGAAATGTTAAATAAAAATAAGCATTAATTTAAATAATATTACCATGTAAAAGAATCTGTTTAGCCCTGTGCGGTTTTTCAGGCGTCACAGATCCCTTCTTACTGCCCTGTCCTCAAACAAAAAGCTCCCGTACAGCTTTTGAAAGCTCAGTTTACACTTGTCGGTTTCCACCTTTTTATTCCTTACCTCTCGTTTTTGCAATATGCATACGGTGACTATCCTTCAGAAGAAAATTTTATCATAAATTGCATCAACTTTTGACACACCCTAGATTTACAGCGTGCTCAAAACGCTGCCTTGAGTCGCCTTTAATTATGCCAATTAATTTTTTACCACTTTGGCCAACACAAATTATTTAATTTAACTTAATTTATTAAAATTGTAATTATGTCAGCATCCGTGGCGCAGTTGATAACATCGTTGGCTACGGTTACGGATATCTCGGGTTCAAGTCCCAGTGGGGACAGTTTCATAAATTGATCTTTCAATCGATTTATAGATTTTTGTTCGTAATCATGAATGTTTGCGATGTCTCTACTCCCTGCCCCCCATTCGATCCTCAAAAAATGGGATATAGCGAGAGCGATTAGCTAACCACTAGTTCTGTCTTAGCCCTGTCCTTCTATCCCTACTCTCTTTAAAAAAAGAAACGTTGAGCAACTGAGTAACAAGCACTTCTCACAAAAAACTTCTGTTGAGATATCTCCATTAGGAGACTATATAATCCACGTTCGGAGCGAAAATGGTAAAAAGATGTAAATTCCCTTAGTTTTAATACAATCATTCAAGTGATGGTTTAGTAGTTCGAAATAGTTCTACCGCCTCGGACAAAAAGGTCGTATAGCCATAAATTATAATAAGGACAAATTTTTGAATCTCTCGTTCATTATCTGTTCGCCTGTTACATCGTAAAGACCGTTTTTGTATTTTTTGTTTGCTAAACGCAAAGTTGCCATTTTGATTTTGTTTGTGTATATTGTGTCGTAATTTCAAACTGTAAATAATGTAAAATCATATTATATTTGTAAACTAACCAACTGCATGTCATGAGTAAAAAATGGGACTTTCTCGAGGACAGTTCTGGAAGGTAGGATTCTGTCAACCTCAAGCAACCCTGTCAGGAGAGTTTTTTCACTTTTCATCAAATTGAAGAAAACTTGAAAAATTTTAAATACGGAGTTAATGCAGTCTTTTACGAGAGTAGTCAAGCCGGTCTCTAAAATTAGATTCAAATATGCTGAACACATTTTTTTAAATGTTTTATCGATATGAAAGTGTGATAATTTAGATCAACGTATCGTGAAACTAGAAACAACTGTGTTCATAGACATTCGACTATTTAAAATAATGTTTTCGTTTTAATCGTTTCCACCCTTGATACCTTTCCACCTTAACCTATTGGTTTCCTAATAGGGATATGTCAACAGAAGCTTTTTTACAAAGATTACTTATTAATCATTTGCTCAGCGTCTCTTTTTGGAATAGAGTAAGAACAGGAGGATATGACTTGGATAGGACAATTGGTTAGCTAGTAGCTCTCGCTACGCCTCGTTTTTAGGATCGGCTGGGGGGAGGTTAATTTTAGATATCATAAACATCAATGTATTCGATCAGAAATCTATGACTATAAAATATAAATTAATTTATGTAACTTTCCTTACTGATCCGTAACCGAAGCTAACGACGTTGAGCACTACATAGTAATAATTTCTAGTTAATAATAAAAACTCAATTATATAAATAGTTTTAGCACTGCTTTCGTAGACGTGTGGTCACCGTGGTAGAATATAAGAGAGACAGCAAATCAACGACACCAAATAATTTTTCATGACAAATTGAAATTTTAATTAAAGGAAAGCTCCTTTCTGAACGAAAGCTCCCCTGCAATTCGCTTAATATCGGCCTGTCGAAATTGGATTTCGTAACATTGTGATGAAATTTCCGTTAATTTTTCCGGAAAGAAAAATTTCAGCATTTTCAATTTTTGTCATAGACAAAGCTCGCGCAATAAATGTTTAATTCAGTCTATAATTTTGTGTCAGTCACTTTTGATCGATATTTCAATGCAAGGGTAACATTTATTTTTTCGATTAATTATTTTACATTTGTCGCTTTTTATTTAACATATATACCAATGTTACACATCGTTGTAACGTTATTTAATTTGAGAACTATTTTTTTAAGATTATTATATATAATAATACAGAATATTTAATATATATTTATACAGATATAATTTGAATCAAACTTACGGTAGAAAACCGTTGATACCTGTTTTTGAGCCTGGAGAAAAGTACATCCTTTTAGAGATCACTATTATAAGACGCAACGAGAAACATAGCTAAGACAGAAGATCCATGCGGCTACCTTTGAACAAATGTCGAAAATCAGTTTTTAGAGATATAATTCAGACAATCGGCAAGTAAAAGTTAATTCTTCAAGTTTAATGATAAGAATTGAATACTAATTTTTACTGAACCGCTCAGTATTTGTCAGGAGGTTTCCTTAATGATTTTTCCCATTCAAGACATTTAGCTGACAGGCAGTATTATGCTAGAATAGATGCGTTACATGGATGTAAAGCCTTATTCCGTGTTCACTTAATAAATAAAAATGCACATGAAACTGACAGCATGCTTCGCAAGTTGTACATAACTTCAGTAAGTATATATAAAAATAGGAATTTTGTGTATGACAATACTTATTTTTATAACCCTTTAATTCTACTAATTTCAAGATGGGATTTAACTGTAATAGAGCAATCAATAAAATAAAATATAAAATTAGTTTGATCATTGTCTTTTTTATTTTTTTGCAAGTGACTCTCTGATTTCCAATAAATAAAATTACTTTTCCATATATTATATAAAATAGTACATATACCGTAATTGTTATGGAAGAAGACACTAACTGGAAAATACTAGTTTTCTGTAATTGGACTTTGAAGTTTGTCAAATATTTAAAATGTAATACCATTTTAATTTTGTGTGTTTTTACAAAACTGTTTTTAAATAAAAGTATAATTTATAAAAATATGTGTGTTCTATCATATGGTAGAGTTTGAAATAATAAACATTTTGCTATAACTAACTCAATGTATCATTTTTTCAATTTAGTGTTTTCTTCCAGAACAGCGACGATATTATGAAGTGTATAAAAATATGTTTTATCTTGTAGAAAAGTTGATTGATTACTATCATTACAGGAAAAATTCACTGAACGTGAAAAATAAAATAAAAACTATACAATTTGTAAATGGCAGCAACAAGCGACATATGAAGCGACACGTGAAGTAATTAAGGCCATCCGTAATTTTAAAAATTTGCACCGGTAAAATTGCGTGAAAATAAAATTTTAAAAAGCATAAATCATACATAAAAGTGTCGGGAAATGTGTATTTAAGGTACGTTATTTTAGCGTCTGGTATTGCTAATTAATGAAAGTTAGTTTACCGAATATAAATATGGGGCACGGACAAATTTTAAGCAAATTACTTTACCAATAGAAACGTAAACTGTATTTTTTTTATATTAAATCATCTATTTATGCTACGCATCTGACAGAAAACAATAATGAAACAGCCATGTATTAAATAAATGTCAAATTGTTTGCTCTTATGAGAATTTACAATTAAGAACTACAAATGGCTCTCCAACAATATGACGAAGTCAGACTTATGCCCGTATTTTACTGGGGGTGCGATATATTAAATATATCAAGATACACAATATCGATCGTGTACTGACAGAACGAATTAGTCAGTTTTTGATGGTTTTTTTTTTTAATTGTCAAAATGTAGGCAATTTAACATTCTACGTAATGGTAAAACGCATGATTTAAGACATTGACTGAGGGTGCTTGATGGAATTTCAATATAAAATTTGAATTATTGAGATTCGGCATCTTCAGGTATTCTAGCACACGAGTGGACTCAAACTAACTCAAACAGACAGTTTATAACTATTATTTACAAAATAAAATAGGACAAATCGTATCGCTGTGTCTAAAAAATTAACATATGGACTATAACCACCTTACGACTGAACAGTACCCTGTATTTACGTGAGATGAGTCCGAAAAAAATAAAACATGAATTAACAATCAAAGTAATGAATTTCCCATATTAATACATCGGTCCATGGTCACCCTAACTTGAAATTGGGTATTTCTTGGAAATGCATTTAAAAACCCTCTCCCCACCCTCTGTTCAGTCATAAGGTGGTCACTAGTCCAAATGCTAATTTCTTGGACACAGCGATAAGATGTGTCCTATTTTATTTTGTATATAATCGTTATAAACTGTTTGTTTGAGTTAGTTTGAGTCCACTTGTGTGCTAGAATACATGAAGATACCGAAAGGCGAAACCCGGTTCGTTAGTGACAAAATACATGGAAATGTACAAAATCTCAATAATTCAAATTATAACGCATGCATTCATAGGATATAAGTATTGTCGTATTGTTATTTTTTTTATTCTGGCACATAGAACGATATGACTATGACTTATCGATCCCAAATCTTGTGATTTTTATGCCAAAAAGATTATTCTTTATTTTGTAATAGTTTTAAATCACAAACAATTGTATTTCGGAAGAGAAAGTACTTTGAAAAACAAAATATGTTTGAAATCCGATTATCTTACAACTTGTTGTTATGACTAAATGAATTCATTCAGTATGCTTTCGATGACAATCATTTAAAACTAATATAATTTTTGAATTTACGACCGTATCTAACTTAACTAGCAGCGCACACACTACGAAATATTGACGAAAAAACCAACAAAATTGCGATGGTTAACTTGGTTTTTTTTTTGTAAATATATTACGAAAAGCTTCATAGCGACGATAGTTTTCCCATATTTTCCGCTATGAAATTGAGCCAACCTGACAAGGAAATCTTTCGTTACGGCAGAGTCTCATAAATACGGATTAGATCCAGGCTTATAGCGGACCTGTCGTTTGGATTAGAAGAAAATTTTCATCTTAGACGACCCCAAGGCAAACAAGCTTGGCGAATATATTATTATAACAGGAAATAAGAGAACCGAATGCTTACAAGTTACAAATAAGAAGTGTTTAATATGATATATATTTGGGATAAAGTCGATGTTTGTATATCTTCAATATGAAGTTGAATGCGATAATTTAGTAAGCTGTATATTTGAAAGTTATGTTGGCTTATCGTCATCTTACGAAACATGTCTCTTATAGCGATAAGTGTCATGTCTGTAGCGTTATGGTAAAAGTTGATATGTCAATTTTACCGTAGCTTACAGGAGACGAAATACACTTTTTGGTAAACTATTAAAAATTCATACTACATGAATAGTACTCTTATTCAGTAGATATTCTTTTTGAATAATGACTAGCATACCGAATTTTGCCACCACATGCTGACGAATATTTTATTTTGAAAATAAATCCAATATAACAAAAACGGACATGTCAATTTTTGCCAAATCATATATTTACATAAAAATAAAACGTATTTTTTTTGTACTGATTCTAAAATTTTATAAAATGGTCAGGACCATTTTTGACTGAGGATATTGACTGAGGGTGCTTAGTAGTATTTCCATTTCAAATTTTCTAACAAAACCTAACAATTTAAAATCAGTAGGTATCTCAATGTTGTATTTTTCCCAATGATATTTTAATGATAATTGGTTCTTATGATGACCTGCAATTGCAAAAGCCTATGTCTTTGTAGTTGCTTGCACGATTATTTCACCGCTTTAGGTAAAAAGTTACTATTATCAAATCAGTATTAAAATTAACTCAGATATCAATGTAGTTACTATAATTGGTGATAATATTTTTTCTTAATTTGTCTTATATACAAACGATACAGTCAAAAGGCTTAACCCGGGTACGGTACAAAATTTTAACAATTAAAATGTGATATATATACATATTGTTATGTACCCCGCCTTACACTAAATATTAAAGATGAACTTAATAGAGTCATTCAACTCAATAGGGTCATTCACTTCATGTTACCAATAAAAAATTCGAATGTTTATCCATAAAGGTAATAAAATTTAACAGCTTTCGCGCACACTTAGGCGTGACCCGGAATGTAGTACTTTAATTATAGACGCCAGAGCGAGATCAGATCCGGATATATACACTTCCTTTATCTCTGTGTTCTTAAAATAAATAATTATTTTATTCATCTTGTTAAAACCATTTGTAGTCAAAATTTGTACTTAATAAAGAATATACCGCACAATCGATAACTGAGTCTAGTGATCGATTGTTGTGTGCTTTTTTTAAAAAACAAATAATCTTTTGGACATAACAATATATATTTTTTTTATTTACGTCGAACTCGACTAGAATTCGAAAACTTGATCGTACAACGACAGTTTTACAGAAGCTTGTGAGCGCTATTACTCGGTGACTGCGATCGGCATCTTTAATTACCTAATATATCTACTACGAACTAATATATTCCAACTCTACAGTCACGCCACAATTAAAATTTCACAAACCCGAGGTGGCATTTCCCGGAATTAACGATTCGGCAAAAGCGAGATTTTTTTAAACACAAAAACACAATTCAGCGGTAGATTTTTAAAAGTATTTTTTGCTTGAAACGCGAAATAATATATTGTTTTGAATTATATTTCTCGCAAATGAAGAAAATTCCACAGCAAAGAGGCAGAAGGGCATTTTGGCGTTGACGAATGGCGCCTTTAACGAGGTCATTTTGAATATTATTTTTATGCTGCGTTAAGTACAGAATGTTTTACGTAGAAAATATCAATTAATTATTAATTAAGACGACATTTTTTACGAACACTGTTGTAGTTTTTTTATGGAATTATGAGTAATTCTTATAGAAATTAATACTTTTATACTTTCACCAATTTCATTAACAAACTATCTATGACTGGCGGATTTATGAGCATAAGTCGACAAAGACGATTTCGCTGGAGAGCAAAACCAAAGATAAATTTTAAAGTCATTTTTTCTGAAATAATGATTATACTCTGCATAGGTTTATCCTTTTTACTGTTCTTATCAGCTGTTTTCAAATGTATAACAAAATTTCATTCAAATAAGAATTAATTGACTTGTGTTTCGAGGACCATAAAAATATTCATTCATTGATCATACTTATACTATTAAGACCAAAAAATAACAATAATTACTTCATATATATTTCAGGCATAAGTTAGTCTAATATAATAGATGCATAATTTTATCATACTTTTTGTAGAGCATGTGCAATGTATACTGCTATTCTCAATGAAGCACTCATATATTTGGAATGTTTTTTCGTACTTATCGTAAAATGAGTAATAATGGATTTATACCCATAATAGAGTTCATAGTTACTATCTTTAATACGTCGTTTCTTTCAGTGTGTCCGGTTTCAGGTTATAGCTAAGTCAATAGAATAATTATAATATTATAAATCTTTGGACTTTGGGTTTTCTTGGTTTTGCAGCTCTTTTACAGTTTTAATTTATTTATTGTAGATTTAAGATGGATAAAATAATTATTATACGTGCTGCCCACATGTGGAGAAAGGGTGTCACAATTTTTTCACACTATTCTAAATCCCCTAATCATGGCATATTTTCATAATTATATATATATTGGGCCCACAATAGGAAGAAAACTTGGTAGCTTTTGTAAAAGTAATTCAGTTAGTGTCTTCTTCCAGAACAACGACGATATGATGATGTGTATTATTATTGACTGCTCAACTGAGAGACAAACAATTCTCATTAATACTAAGGTATGTGACGCGGGTGAGGACATTGACTGGTTGGAGTGGATATGGGCGGGATTTGTCACTTCAAGACAGACGGATCGATGGAACAAGCGTGTGCTGAAGTGGATGCTGCAAACAGCTTGACTCTTGCAAGGGTGTTTAATTGTCATTCGTGGACACATGAATGTCTCCATTTTTATGAGAATAATAAAGCATTCTTGCGGCAGGGCTTTAGTGGTTGTAACAAGGTTCAAAACTTTTTCATTTTTGAAAATGTATACAGGGTACAGTCAATCGTTAAATTTACATTTCGTATTGATTAAGTACTGTAAGAATCTATGTAAAAAATCACAAAAAAAATACATTTTGAATTATAAATGTACGCAAATATTCATGCAGGGGTTCATGCCGTTTAACGCTTTACCACATTAATTCTAAAGCCTTGTACCACGGGTTGACTAAATCAGTTTTATTCTGAAGATTTCATTTTTACTTTACTTTTTTACTTACAATTTTCCTCTTCTACCCATCACAAACACCACAGTAGTCATCTCACTAAAGTTACAAATAAAATTAAATAAAGCAGATTTAATGTTACACGGAATCATAGAGATAAAGAGAAGATTGAAAAATAACAAAACATGCTACATATATTTCTTTAAACATTTATGTTGTTACTGGTGAAAACTTTACTACAAACCATTAAATAGCGATTTTTTTTCCAAAATTGCAAAGTTTTAATTGTAAGAGTTACATGCAAATATATATCAGTAATTGAAACATTTATTTTAAATATACAACAGTAACAATATACTGATTTGATTGATATTTTCTTGATTTGTTATTTTCTTGATCCATAAAAAATGAATAAAAAATAATTTATTTTAGTTCCACTAATTATTATTATAAAATCTATTGCAAGATTATTGCATTATCATTTTATTAGCACACTTAAGTGCCTAGCGACCAAGTCTTTGATAATTAAGTGCCTGGTGACCAATTCTTAGACAGTTAGATGCCTAGAGACTAAGTCTTAGAAAAATAAGTGCCTTGTAATCGAATCACTTAAGAGTCACTTAAGTTCCTGGCGGCTAAATCTTCGCCATTTAAGTGCCTAACTACCGAATCTTCGATAATTATACCATTGTTGTGCTATTAGATTCGATTAGTATAACAATTTATGAAATCGAAGAGATTGGTTACGAGCGCAATTATTAGCCTGATTATCCCGGATTTGGGTAACTATTATATTTATAGAAAGGTCTACATATCGATTGTCCAGTTCACTCTCAGACATCTCCAAATAACTCATATTGAGATAATGATAAAAGCAATATTCAATTGGTCACAGTAAATCAAATATTATTGATTTGTACCCGAGTTTATATCTAATAAGCAGGCGCTCAACAATTAAGTACTTTCCATGTATAGTTAGTGGAAGGATATTTAGAAATATCAATATTTTGCTTAATCCTTTAGAAGATTATCTGCCTTAGCACTTTTTGGTGGCATTTAAGAGGTATCCGAGTAGTGAATCAGATAGACGGCAAAATTGTACATATAACTGCATATAGAACTCAAATTTCATTTAATTGACGTTCTTTGATTAATGAGCTGGACGATCAATATTTTAACACCAATTATTTTTAAATATAACGTCTATTATAAAAATCATGCTTTAGCAATTTTGGTAATTTTGGTAAATAAAATTTGAGTTCTTTAAATTTTGTAAATTTCCCTGTATTTCATCACTTACCCTGTACGACCCTGGTTTTGCCTTTCAGCATATCCCAATATATTCAGTAAAAGAATATTTAGAAATATTCCGATACTGACCACGAAATATCAACATTTTTGTTAAATTCTTTACAATGTTATCTGCTTTAGCATTTTTGGCGACCCTTTTCATTTATCTGAGTACATAATCCGATAGAGAGCAAAATTTTACATATAACTACATATTTGACCCAAACTTCATAATTTGACCCAAACTTCATAAGTCACTTTTAAGGTGTTGACTGTCAATTCTTGGTGGAAAGACATTATATTTAAAAAAATAAAACATAATTCGTTTGTACTACTTCCACATGTTTATAATGATCACGATCGGTTTCGCTAATCACGAGCCTTATCAACTGATAAAAATGCAAACATAACAGGCCTATTTATATAAAATTGAGTGTTAAAAATTAAGATATTTAAAACAATTGGTTCATGAACTAAGACAAGAAATTTCTGATTTTTAAACTAATTATTCATAAACCAAATAATTGGTTTATAATATATAATTTGTTCGATAATCAGTAATTTCTTGTCTTGTTTACCATGAACCAATTGTTTTACATATCTTAATTTTTAACACCAAATTTTATATGAATAGGCCTGTTATGTTTGTATTTTTATCAGTTCGTATTGCTCGTGATGAGCGAAACCGGTCCTGATCATTATAAACATGCGAAAGTAGTACAAACGAATTGTGTTTCATTTTTTGAAATTAATAAATTAGGAGTTTTCGACTAATGAACTAGACGATTGATATATTTATAATGCAGAACGAAATAACAATGAGGGCATTTAATTACATTAATTCCACTGATAATGATGCAAAAAAAAAAAATACATTACATCCACGACGTAACAAAAAATACCTCATTAACCCTTTCTTAATGACGACATTCGAATACACCGTGCCGTTATTTTTTAATATCACCACTTAAGTTTTATTAATATATGTAATAAATTTGTGTCTTGGGACACCCTGTATACAAGATGAGCGTAATAATGAGGCCGGGGACCTGCTCCGACACCCGTGCACTTATTTTTAATGGCTGCCCGCTGAAGTTTGCTGCACACGCTTCACGCTTCACTTACCAGCTCTTTTTCTTCCTGAAATGAATGAAAAAAACACATTATTTATGGCTTAATTGATCTACATCTTGTATATTATTAAAAACTAATACAATAAAGGAGTTGATATGTAACATACGCACATTCATATAATATTTTAAAGGTTTTGATGGCAATCAATTTTATGTAAGCAGGGAAATATTTTTAGTTCTGAACAATCAAACAAAAGAGTATTTTTTCTGTTGAAAAGTTAGGTTGAACATTGAAATGTTATTCAAAAGTGCTAAAAAAACCTGTTTTATTTAACATGTAACCCAAAAAAAGATGATTTATTATAAAAGAATTTAAGTGTTTTAACAAATTAAGCTCTTATTTTTTTTCAATGATTCGTGTCTTTTTGCAGTGGGTAAGACACTTTTTGTAAAATTTAAAAATTTATTTATTTATTTTACTCAACACGAAAAAAGTCCGATTATTATTAATCTAGTAATTCATTTATACTTTTCAAACTATATAATATGTTATTGTATTCATATTTCCAACGATACTCATAGCACATGTGAAATAAATTATTTAAGTTGTGAATACTATTGGCTTATGACTGACTTATGACTCGAATATAGTACGAAATCTTTTTCTTAAATTTAAATTCCTTACCCGGACCCGCGCACACCTCTATTTTGTATACACAATATTTTTTGTTTCCGTCTGGTGCGTACAAGAATAAATCAGAAGGTTTTTCCGAGATGTCACTAGTTGAACGTATTTTTTTTTTTTAGATTTAAATTTTTTTTCTTCGGAAACGTTCACGAGTGTACTCACAACAACTTACCAAAGTTTCATCGAAATCGAATGAATGGTAAAGTAACACATAGAGGACAAACAAACAAACAAACATTCATTTTTATATATATGGATAAACGTAATTTTATTTTTAATATTATTAATATGCCTTTTCACATGTTAGAGTTTGGATCGAAAGTAATAAGAACAAGCGCTCTTTTAAAATAACCACAGATTACCACTTGTTTCGTTTTGTAATTGGTAGATTTCGTCATTTTAAGTATTTCTTAATACTTAACTCAAATCTGCAAATTTTCGACTTTTTACACTTTGAAATGAGGTATCGAACTATTCTTTGTGTAAATATAAAAAGCTTTGATGCTTTTGACAAAGCAATCTGAAAGTGTAATAATAAAGTGAAAAGCATCAAAGCGTAAATTTATTACTGTATAAAACATCTTTTATTGAAATATCACAAATAAATAATCTCGCATGACTGTCAAAATGTAACAATGTATATCTTGTGAAAGATTGAATAATTTGGAGATGGACAGTTTGCCAAAGTAAACTAATGGCATATTACAACAGTCGGGAAAATCATTTGTCATATTTATGGAACCAAATCCAAGTCGTTGATCATAAATTTAGTTTTAAGTCTAAATTCAGTTGAGTAATATTCCAGATTCGAAATTTCCGAACAGTCCCATTTTTCATAATCGCAACCAATGACAGCTTATTCCGAGAAGACAAATGATTGGTCATTAAGTGTCCCACGTACAACGGTCCCACATTTTGGTAATGTTTGCAGCTCAATTCGATGCTATTCAGTCTGATGCTATGCGATTGGGAAGGTGTGATTGGGGAGAATTTTTTATATAACTAAATAAAACGGCAATGCTTGGGATGTCAAATTAATATTTCAATTGTACAATGTGGATAGTATATATCAACATGCTTTTGAAATCTTCAAATATTCTAAAAATATTCTAAAACTCATATCGATTGCCGTAAAGTGGTGTTTATCGCTTCATTTATATAAATACACAAGTAGTTTTTACCCGGCTTCCCCCAAGATAGAGAGCGCTCATATTAGGTTATTTAGACGTTGGATTTGCTTTATAGGATGATTCACTGATTATCAATACCCACATTATAAGATTTCATTATATTCATCGACATGCAAATTGTTTTGATTCCGTTTTGATTAAGAATAATCGCTCCGTCTCAATTTTAGCATACATTTCAATCAATTATTAATACAAAAGTTGCCTATATGCAGTTGATATTCATTGCATATCCATCCTCGCCACTATGTATAGAACGTTGTACGAAATGTGAGTCCCGTAAGTCTGCGCATTGCCAAGACAATATCACGAATCTTAATTTCATTTCCAGCGATGATGTCATTTACCATCGGTGGGTTAAAGACACGAAATGAGGATTTCACTGTTTTAAGTTTTATAATTTTAAATGATGGATAATTTTCCGCTCAATCTTTTGTTTTTTTTACAATTTTTACAATTCAAGCATGAAAAATTATTATTTGTGATATCTATACTATAAAATATTTATAGTTGCTTAGCGATCATGGAATATTTTTGCTATACAGCGGTCACGTTTGTTGATTTTTTTATTCCGCATTGAAACGTCAAAAATATCACATTTTCAGTTTTAGTTTCAAAGTTAAATGTTGAGAGTTGAAAGTTGAAAATAGCACAGTTGAACTAAAAATTGCAGCCAAAAAGACATATGAAAATGTCATGTCGCTACTGTACACCGTTTGGGAGGAGTTTTTGTGACCGACAGACATACAAATATACAGATTTTTACATGTATTTTGTGCTATATAGTAAAGATTTAATAACTGAAAATTATTAGCAGTAAAATCCGTTAGAGTTAATACTCTGTAATCATTATATTGTTTATGCCACATGTGGGCAATGAGTCTATATAAATTGAATTATACATTTTTAATGAATTCTTTTGGATATATCCAGCATTATTATAAGTGTATTTGACATAAATAAATTTGTAACAGTTGAGAGCTAATTTTGGTTTTTATATAGTTTTTTAATAACAAATACAATTCCAATTTAAGATATTTCTGCTTCTAAATGTAGCAAAAACGGTCTGCTATTTTAAAATATACAGTTTATTCCATATGTTTTCTTTTTATTATCCTTTTTGCTGCCGTAGAAAAAGTAAGTCTGTACCTAGGACGCCGGCTATAATTTGTAGAAAAAATGTGGATTTTCTGAAACCTATTAAAAAATATTTTTGAAGGAATGTACGTTTAAAGGTATTGACGAGATTACTCGTCTCTGGCTTGTTGAGCACGGACAATTTGATGAGATATCTCATCTCTGGCAGTCATCCAGTTAATTAAAATTGATTATCCATTTCTATTTGTACCTTATACCAATTATTTGTGAAAAGGCATTATGTTTCAAAAATAAAACACAATTTCTTTTTTACTACTCTTACATTTTTATAACGATCAGGACTGGTTTCACTCATCACAAGCATTATCAGCTGATGGTAATGCTCATGATGAACGGAATCGGTTCTGGTCATTATAAAAATGTGGACGTGGTACAAAATAAATTTTGATTTATTTTTAAAACATTAATTAATTCAAATATAAAACGAATTTTAATAAGCAATATCATGAAATATTTATGAGCAGACTATATCAAAAGTGGAGTCGGGAGGTTGTTGTTAATACATAAATAAACAGTTGTTATTTTTAAACTGTAAAATAGTTGTTAATTTACAACCGAGTGTAAGTGACATCAAATCTTAAACTGATAAAAGGTTTTGTTTAAATATATTCAAATGGAAGTAAGTATGAATTAAAGATATGAATAAAAAATAATAAATTTTAAAGTGGGTAGGAGTCAAAAACATTGGAAGCCCTATATGAGTATAAGTCCAAAAAGTCAATTTTGTAATTTTTTGAGCGCTCTCCAAAAGGTTATCATTTTTCATCAGTGTATCAGCAGTGTTTAGATTTATAAAAAAAATTCATTAAAACAACAATTAATGGAACTCTTGTTCTAGCACAATAAAAGAATTTATTTAATGAGAAATTTTACACTATTGGTAGCATAACATAAAAATAACTACATCAAATTTTCCCCATTACAAGTTAGTCTAATATACGCATAAATGTTATACAATTTTTAGAGCATCTGAGACGTATAGTAATGTTAGTTGCAATGATTTTTTTTTATATTTTGAATGTTTTTTCATACTTATCGTAATATTAACAAAAATGAAGTTGTACTCAAAGTCTACCCATCATAGAATTTAAAGTTATTATTTTTAATACGTCGGTTCTTTCAATAGGTCTAGTTTCAGTTCAGCTAGGTCAATAAAAAATGTTTTTGAATTTTTTGACATGGGTGTCTTTTTTGGTTTACAAAAATTGGCATTCTAATATTTCAAAACGTTCTTATATGTGGATTCTTTTTCGTACATAAGGCTATCCTCATAACTCCGCCAATCATAAAATTATTACCTACTTTTGAGTACCTACGTTGAAATGTAGAAACAATACAATCTGTTTCTATTCTCTTATGAATATTCCTATAGTATATTTATGTAACCCGCTTAAGACCTGCGACAAACACAACTTAACAGACAAACTTATTTCATAATGTAGGCAAATTAATTGTTGTTCGTTTCAAGTTTCTTGGGCCATAGCACCGCTATATTGACTCGTTACCTCGATCGTGACTTCGCAGTAATGGCTTCGGAAACAAAGGATATCGTTTTGTAGGGTTAATCGAGAAATAAATTAATGGTATTGAAATGTGTTTGACAAACATTAGGAAAATGTTTTGGTCACATTGAATCTTGTTATTTCCCGCCCTACTCTTGTTAAAGCATTCTATTAATACAAAACATTCATTTCAATATATTTTTACCATTTTTGTTCCCAATGTGAACCATATAGATATCTAATGATGCATAACGATCGTCGAGCTCATTATTCAGACATCTCCGAATAGCCTATATTGAGATAATGGGAAAAGCAATATACAACTGGTCACCACAAATCAAATATAATTAATATAAAATTAAAATTGGTAAATTTTTTTTCCACTGGCTTTGTCACTAACGTGACACGTTTCGCCTCTTTAAGAAGCGTCTTCAGACAACGATAGTAATTAATTTTAAATTAGTAGTGTTATTGCAATTAGAACTATAATTAATTTAAGATAAGTCCTTGGTGGAATTTCAATATCAAATTTGAATTGTTGAGGTTTTGTACATTTCCATGTATTTTGTCACTAATGACCCGGGTTTCACCTTTCGGCATCTTCAGGCATTCGAGCACACGAGTGAACTCAAATGCCGAAAAAAAAATTAGTACTGTCATTGTTTATGTCTTACCCCCTCCCCACGTCCAGTTGAACGAAGCAAACCCACTCTAGCCCTTCATTTTTAATTTAAAAATTAGAATCATTGTTTACCTTAGAAATAAATAAGCTTGCGATATAGTTAGTCTGAAGATGATTCTTAAAGAGGCAAAACGCGTCACGTTAGTGACAAAACCAGTGGAATAACAAGGTTTCCAATTGATTAATCAATTTTATATTAAAAATAAATTTCCACAAAGTTACCGCCGAATCCATAGAAGAAAAAAAAACAAATATTAATAATTTGCACCCGAGCCTTATACATTTTATCAATTAGGTGCTTTCCGAGTATAGTCAGTAGAAGGATATTTAGAAATATGTTTTTAAATTTTCATTTAATCATTTTCGACTCAGAAATTCTGGCCATTTCACCGATTTACCCTTGGATTGTGGATATTTAAATAAATTTGACTCTCCAACGACATTTTGAAGAATATATATCTACGCACATAGAAGCTCAAATCAAGATCGCTGGTAAAGCAGATTACAATCTTCAAGAGAAATTATGTTGCTCGGGATAAGAAAAAAAACATTAAAATTCTCCAATTGTATTGTTGTGTTCCCATTTTTCTAGCCCATTGTTATAATAGTTTTGTATTATAATACATTCGCGTGTTTGGGGCCATTAAAAGTGTTGGTCTTCAATTTTCTAAACGATGAAATGTCGTGAATGGAAAGCCTAGCTAATAATCGGGTAAAGTTTAACTAGGTGAATGGCATACGAAAGAAACAAACATATGGATGTTTAATTTATAGTAAGTTCTCATTCAAACTTATTGTAATGAATAAATGCTATTCTTCTTTCTGTTTTTAATCTGTGATTAAAGCTGACATTTTTTAATGTAAAATTAAACTTGATAACGTAGATATTCTAGTAGCTGTGTTACTAAATGTAACACGTGTTTGCTTCTTTAAGAGTGATGTGCAGAGTTCAGGCTAACTATATCACAAGGGTATTTATTTCTAATGTAAACAATGATTCTAATTCTCAACTTGACAAACATGAAGAATGGGAAGCTATTGGACACGTTCTCTCCAAATGTAAATCAAATTATGAGCTCATAAATATAATTTGTAGGTCAATACACAATCTTTGTTCCCAACAAAGAAAGCAAAATACTTAGAGTAATTAAATATAGAATTAAAGTTGACAACTTTTTTATTCAACTGGCTGTTTTATTAAGAAAGACACGTGTTTTGCTTCTTTAAAGAACATCTTTAGACAAAACTATTGAAAGGTTATTTATTTATAGAGTAAATAATGTTTCTTATTCTCGACATAAAAATTAAAGGTGGTGTTAGATTAATCCCTTCTACTGGATGTGAGGAGAGGGTAAGACACAAACGATTATAGTACTAATTACCATAACATTGCTGATTACAGAATTAATTACTATGTTTTGAAGGTGATTTTTCTAAGGGAAATAAATTTAATAGTGGTTAATCACCTGTTCTATTTAAATGTAAATTTTAACAGAGTGCTTTAAAAAAAATAAAACACGTGTAATATTTAGTAACACAGTCAGTGGAATAACAGAGTTATCCATTTTATATTAAAAAATAATTTTCACAAAGTTACCGCCGAATCCATCGAAAATATTTGAGTTATTGAATTAGTATTTGAATCGCTCTCGTGTGACGTTTTTAAGGATGACAAACGAGTAAGCTAAGAGGTGTGAACAGAACAAATCGATTAAAATATAAATTTAGGAATGCTTCCAATCAGGAATACGAACCCTTGACGGCGCAATGTAATAAGGTGAAAGTCCAAGAATATAGTAAGGTATTCATTATATGCTCCACATTGGGATTGAGGACAACAAACATGTTTTTAAAAAGTAAACTTTCTTTGTGAAGCATTGAACTAATCAAGAAATCTTTTCATTGCGAGAACTGTTATTAAGAGGGTGTGAGAGAATAAAGATGGACCACCTCCTTTAAGGGCTACAGTTTACATAGAAATATCAACCTTAATTCCTAAAAACGATATCGATAAAGTTCTTAAGTGTATTTATCGACCATATAACTTGAAGAGTGCACCAATCACTAGAAAAAAATTATTATACGTAAGTGGTTGATAAATCGACCATTGCGCATTCGCTGCCACAGCTGGAACAGAATTTGTGTATGACATTTGATTTTGAAATCATATTTTTTATGGTTATATAGTGTGTTGAGGGAAAATTTATAGATGTAATTATTAAATATTTATCGATTTACAGTATTATAGTTTTTCGAAAAATCAAAAGTATTTTTTATTTTTATGGCAAAATTATTGTTCAATATACGACATATAATTCTAAATAATATAGTTCGCCGTTGACTTCGGAAAAAAAATAATTTTCCATATAAAGGGAAAGGGCATCAGCTTCAAATCCCGGTACAGAAATGTTAATAAATTGATTTTTCAATCGATTTATGGATTTCTATAATTCTCTTCCAACCATCATATGCTAAACGCTGGGCTTAACGAGAGCGATTGGCAAGCCACTAGTCTATATCTACTATCTTTGAAAAAGAGAGGTCGAGCAACTGTTTAATAAGCAGTTCTCGTAGAAAAACTTCCGTTGAGATATCCCCATTAGGAGTCTATATGTTCCACATTGGAAGCGGACATGGTATCGAAAATATCCATGCCTTCTGATTTCATACAGCGTTTCAATAGTCAAAATATATTATGATTAAGTTTTCTTTTCGGGGCTTGAATCCGTCAACCGTCAAAATAGTGCAGAGGTCTCCAAGCTATGGCCCACGAGTACCACCAAGCTGGCCGGACATACTGGGTATCCGGCCAGCCATAGTATTTTCACACAGATAAGTAGTGTCTTAAAATGTGTGCATAACTCATTCAGAAGCTGGTTTTCTCCTTATTGGCTGGCTATCGGCTCTCTCCACCGCAGTGAAATTTTCGTGACACTTGCTCGTAAGTACCAGCCTTGCGCGTAATTCAAAACTACAGTATGTTGGTATGATGAGCTAGCTAGGTCTTGGCCCTTGGGATTTAGTGAAAAAGTCAGTGTGGCCATTAGACTAAAATGTTTAGAGTCCCCTGTCCTAGTGGATCAAAGACTTCATGACTAAAATAAAAGAATATATTTGATAAAAAAACCTTTTAAAAAAAATTGTGGTTACCTAATTACATTTATGTTTCACACTGTGTTCTCTGAAAGGGACTCTTTTCTGCGACTGCAGATAACCTCGGTTATTTATTATGTATGGAAATTAAGGCTTTCATGGTTTTCGTTTTGTTGTTATCATACAAAGGTCTCAGGGTTATCCAGATCATTGGAGTTTTTGTAATATTTTGTATATTTTTTTTGTACTATTCTTTGATTCATGAACAAAAACTACCTAAATATTACAGGTTGTAAATTTGAAATCATTTTTTTTATATATCGGCAAATAATAGACATCCATTATATTGATGGCCTAGTGATACAACTAGAAATTAGTAGTTTTAAGATATGGCCGATCAAAGTTTTGACTCATCTAAACTGGCTGTGGCAGGAACATTATTGTCAAAACTAAGAAATAAAATTAATTTACATCGATTAAATGATTAAACTAATCGCAAGAAACGTAACATTATCAATTATTTGAGATTGAGATTAAGAAAGATTAAGGCTCAACCGAGAATTAACTTTTCAATCTCAAATAGTTTCCCATTTCGTGTCATATCTACTCGGATACGGAGTGAATCAAAGAAATAATATTATTAATACCGTCTCTTTATAACAAGAAGGAATGTTTTCCCTTGATTAGTGTTATTTATGGTTTCTTTAACACTGTTCTGATAAAATATGGAAGGCATTTTTTATCGTTACGTATGTCTCGGGTTCAATTCCCAGTGTGGACAGTTTCATAAATTGATCTTTCAATCGATTTATGGATTTCTGTTCGTAGTTATGAATGTTTGCGATGTTTAAAACTTCCTCCCACCCATCCGATCCTCAAAACTCTTGTGTAGCGAGAGCAATTAGCTAAACACTAGTTCTTTCTTAGCCATATCCTTCTATCCCTACTCTTTTCGAAAAAAAGAGAGCTTGATCAACTGAGTAAGCAGTAGTTCTCATAAAAAACTCCTGTTGAAATACCTTCATTAAGAAGTCATATACTCTACGTTGGGAACAGACATAGTAAAAAGAACTCAACATTGTACCCATCACCGTTGCTACGGTTTCACACTCTTCTTCCATGTGTATTCCACAGCGCAACAACTAATGCGTTTCAATATTTTACTAATAATATCCAAGGAGAAATTATTCAAGAATCAGTTTCATGCGTGCAATGTGCAGGAAGTAAAATAATAAATTTAGTAATATGATTCCAATGTTGAATTCGTGACGCGATTAAACAGTAGAACGAATGATGATGCTGATGTCGATAATGCAGTTGAGAGAAGATGTTTCACGCTCGGCGAGTGGCGACAGACTGATGATTCTTTTTTTTATATTCTTCACTCCTGTCCTCTTTTTCGTATTCCACATTAGTCTTCATGTTGTGTTTTCCAAATATCTCATTTAACAATTAGCGCGCTTTCAGAAAGGGGTTCTCTAAAAATCACATCTTTATTTTTTGCACCTAGGAATATCACGTTTCGTAACGTAATATTCAGGCAGAAAATGAAACTTTCTCTCGAATATCACAATTCGTTAACCTGCAGGGTCATGTATCACTATATAAATAATTGTAATAATAAAAATATGATAATAATTTTTATGAATTTAGTTCCATTTGTTTTCACATAGGACGTCGGGAACTTTTTGAATGTAATTTGTCAGAGATGAAACCAAGAGAGAGGGAGAGTTAGTTATCCTTGTCTGGACATTCCCAAAAGATGTGATCAGCATATTGAATATTATTCCCGCATTTATATATGGAACTATCTATCAACAGGTCTAGATGAAAAAGTTTGACAACAAAGTGACTATGGTCTGTCATGAATTGGCTGTTCCAGATAGAGTCAACACTTTGGTTATCTCCATTTGCCTGTCCTTAGAAGAATTTTCCCATTGATTCAGGAATCCATTCGTTAGATTTGTATTGCTTAACTCTTCCGTACTCATGATGTAACAATGTGTTACTTCGGCCTTTAAACCTTTGAATTATCTGTGAAATAGAAGACGCAAAAAAAAATATTTTTTCTGTTTGTAAATAAAATAGTTCTACATATAATTAAAAATAAATTATAGTTCACGTCTTTTACCATTGACAAATACAAAATTATAGCATGGTATAATATTAATTATAGTAAAATAATAATTAATATGGTGTAGCAACAATCCGAGGTGCATGACCGTACCGTGTGCAAACCGTTTTCGTTTCAAACGGTACCGAAACACTTCACGAGATTGTTCTGTTATAAATAATTTCGATTCTTGCATCTTTTAATAACTTCGCATAGTTTGATATATATTTCAAGTTTTGCACACAAAATTTAAAATAAAATAATTACTTTATGCTATATAAAATCATGTTTCACTTTTTGAAATTATCATTTCACTTTCTAAATGCGTTTATATGACAAAAACCCACACGGTAACGAAATGTGAGATCTGAAGGGATTTACTTAGCACAAAAACGGGCAGGTTTATACAGTACAAATTCACCGTGTTTTAGAAGAGCTGCCTATACTAGAATGCTACCAAAATATAACCACCACATGATACTCAATATAAAAAGAGTAAAAATTGGGGTAGTTAAAACTTTCAATACCCTTGAGACTGCTCTATTGGCAGTATTTAATTCGTAATGAGTAAAGTTTCTGCTGAATCTAAAGTATGAATTTATTTAAGACGATAATAATAATTCAAAATAACGATAGTTTTATCGTAATGATTAATATTCCAGCGTGAAATAATGCGATGTCTCTTGAAACTTTCCCAGACTATAACAGCCCAATCTTCTTGCTTTTAATTTTATTATTTTTATTGTGAAGTTATCGCTTGGTAAAAACACAATGACGACAATTGATGTATATCTCCACTCAATTTATATTCATGAGCGTTTAACCGTTTCCATACACGTAGTGAAATTATACATTGTTTATGCAAACTAAATATTCTTGAAATTGAAGTGAAGACCTTGGCCTAAAAACAGCAAATGTTCACATTTTTCCATTTTTGTTTTATTTCATTAATCGATTCCCTGTCTATGACTCTGCATACAACTGTGCAAGTATATATTTAAAAAAAATCATAAGTCTCTCAAATCAGCTCTCAAAAGTATACGGTATTAAACACCCATATAGTGCATATAGTGCTACTCTGTGGTTCTTCATTGCCAAATTAGTAAAAATGTCTTTTATAACCAAGATGTTATGTTATAAACCTCTCTTGAAAAAAATGAGTTTTGTGGCATTAGCTGTTTTTAGGCTAAGGTTTTCAATTTATTTGGCACTTAAATTTTAATCAAGTCGGTGCGGAGTATATCAATTTAAATTTCTTAAGATAATATTACAACGACAATACGGCGTCGGGACAAAATATGAATACATTACAGTGAATTGTCGATTTTTTATAACATAATAAATATTCACGTTAAGTTTAAACTAATAAACACGTATCTCATTGTGTTTGTTATCGCAGGACACAAGTTGTTCAGGAAATATATGGTTCAATTGATTTATGGATTTGTGTTCGAAAGCATGGATGTCTAAAATTCCCTCTCACCTATCTGATCCTTAAAAAATGGGACCGAGAAACATTAGCCAATCACTAGTGGTACCTTAGCCCTCTACTTTAAAAAATGAGAGGTTGAATTCTGGTGGTACGAAACTAAAAATCAACAGCGATTATCTAATGAATATTTCTGTCCTAGCCTCATCCTTATATCTTTACCCTCAACACAATAGAGACGTTAAGCGGCTTTATAAAAAGCAGTTTGAACAAAGTTTCTGATGAGATAAACTTCAATATGAACCTAAACGCTGGACATTGGGAGTGGACGTGGTAAAAAAACATTTCTGTTTAGTTAAACAATATAATTTGAATAAGAGTCGACCATAATCGTTTTCTTGCATTTGTTTAGTGAATAATTCCAATTTTCAAAGTATTAACATAAGCGATAGGGGAGAAAAAGTTAACGGTACACAACCAACAAAATATTACTGCCTACTTACATAGTTTATTTAAAAGGCTGAGTGTAAATTTCAGTCAAGATTGTAAAAGATTTTGTGATGAAATGTTAAAATGATGTGGGGGTGTTTCAAAAAGAACTCAATAAAAAGTTGATAAAAACTGATTTAAAACTATCAAAATCTGTTGATTGAAGACGTAACGCAAAGTTCTTAGAAACATGAAAAAAATCAAATATAGCTTTAGTAACCTAAAACAGATTGAAATATTAAATCAAAAACAATTTAATCATAGTGGGTGGAAAAAAAAACTCAAATTGAATATTCGTACATTTACATAACATTTATATATTTATCAAACATATTTTTCCTCTTTTATTTGCTTTTTAATCAAAATTCTCAACTCACGTGACTTGAAAAAGTCGAGACTTTAGAATCACTACAAGTTACCGCTTCGATATTACAGGAATATATTTTATTCTGATTTGTAAAAGCCTGTCTGAAAACGGTGATTAAATTTTCCGTTATATAGACGTTAATAAAAAAATATAACTGCCGACAGCGGTTAAATTAAACTTTCATTTTATCATATTTTACATGGCTGTATAGAAAAACTATTCGGTACAATATTTCAAATTGACTACATCGTCCTTGAAATAAAATGCGGAGCTTTCGTTAAAACTTTTCACGTTTAAAGCGAAAAGCTACACCATTAATCAAAAATAAATTGGACCACTTAGCGAAAGTTGTGCTGGGCCGAGTGATGCGATCTAGCTGCTGGCATATTTAACAGTTTTTACGCTCTCATTATCGAGATTTTAAAAATGACCAAAATATGTCACCATTAAACATTTTCATTTGTTTTTTTTTATCAAAAAAATGGAATTTTGTCGAGTTGTATACAAAAAAAAATATTTTTTAATAAAAACCGCTTTTTTAAATGTTAATTCAACGTATTTTTCTAATTATAAAAAAATACAGGTCAAATCTGTTAATAGCTAATATCAAAGCAAGTGAACGTCCAAACGAACCAACATAATAAATTCAGAATAGCAATTTTTTAACAAAAATTGTTGTCAGATAGTATTAAAATTGTCACGCAAATCAGTATTTTACCAAGCAGTGACGCAGCAGAACAAAAATTGTGGTGTTTTTTCTTTTACTTAAATAGATTACTCACTTATTTAATAACTTTTGAAGTGTTTTTTTTTCATATATACACTATTTATATGTCACCTATATTCACTGTAAGGTTTATAACAATCACGCTACATAGATCGACCAGAAGAATTTTTGATCAAAGTAAAAAGTAGAATATTACACAATTATTAAAAAAAAAATGTACAGTGTGGTAGCTTCTTCTTCTTTGCCCATATTCTATAATGTGAAGCATATAGCCACCACGCGGCGCCATAACTATCAGAACTCGAATTGTAAAAATGGAGTTGTGATACAGAATTTTTGAGTTACAGTCATTGACAATACTGTTGTCCTTCGTGCAAGCAGAAAAGGGATCAAAATAAACGGCTAGATTCATATATTATGATATAATATATATGTCAAGTACATGACTTATATGTACAACAACAGATAAAACGTGTTTTAATCTGTCTGTATATCCATCATAAGATCTCCTCCCAAACGGTGATCAGTTGCGACGAGAAATGTCATTCTGGCTTCCATTTCTAGGTCAACTGTACTATTTTCAACTATAAACATTATTATTAATTTTTAAATTTGGATTGTTGAGATTTTGTACACTTCCATGTATTTTGTCACTAACGACCCGGGTTTCGCCTTTCGGCATCTTCAGGCATTCGAGCACACGAATGGACTCGAACTGACGTGAGTTGTACAAAATGTACATGGAAGTGTACAAAACCTCAATAATCCAAATTTGATATTGAAATTCTATCAAGCACCCTCAGTCGACGTCTTAAATTATTATTAATTGATAGACTATATTTTGTGGGTGTTATACGGAGTACCACGTGATATTTTCAACTTTCAACACTATTTTTAATTCATTGATTATATTTTGTGGAAATCACATGAGGTAAAGTTCACCGATATATTTTTAACTTCCAACTTTAAACATTAGATTGCAGTAAAATAGTTCCATAATAACGGCAACATCTAAATGTCAGCGCTCCATATCCCGGTCGAAGCTGGGTAATAAACACTGGTAACTATATAACTATATACAATATTATTAATCTAAATAAGCTTCAATAAATATCCGTTTGGTGGACAAATATGGTATCAGAATAAATTTAATTCGCATTTTCCGAAACGATGATATTTGCGAAAATCATTTTCAGCATACACGGCAAAAAAAAACATCCCTAATAATATTGGCATTATAATATCAAGTCAGGAAAGGTGAAGAGTACCTTAATAATCGTATTTCCCTAGGGCGCACTAGAAGAAAGATTGAAAATTTAATTTGATCCGAAAGATACCTGTTTTTGATCATTTTCTGCAACGTGTTTGAAGGTAACTAAAAAAAGTATTCGATTTCACATAATATATTTTTTTACCAGATTCGAAAGTTTTTTTTCAAACGATATCCGTTTCCGATGTGACGTTCATTGGACTACTAATAAAGCAACTCAGCAAGGCTTGCTTATATAATATTAGAAGTGGTTATTTACTCACTCAAATTCTCTTTTATGATTAGCGTAAAGATAGGGTAAATGTAAGGTCCATGGTGCAGTGGTCAACATCATTAGCTTTAATCATGGTTTTCAAAGAGCTTAAATCTCAGTAGGGACAGCTAATTTTTCAATCGATTTATGGATTTCTGTTCGAAGGCATGGTTATTTATAATATTTCCCTCCCACCAAAAACGGAGTGTACCGAGAGCGATCACTTAATTAGTGCTCCCAATGTAGAGCACATGGCCTTCTAATGGAAGTATCTTAACAGAAAGTTTTCTACGAAACATTGTTGTTTCCCAGTTGCTCAAATTCTCTTTTTTGAAGAGAATAGGGACAGAAGGATAAGGCTACAAAAGGGCTTGTGGTTAGGTAATCATTCATTCTAGCTACTACCCGTTTTCAGGATCGGATGGGTAGTGGATGTGGAATTAAGGCATCACAAACATCCACGTCCACGAATAGAAATCGATTCAAAAATCGATTTATAAAACTGTCCGTACTGGAAATCCAACCTGTGAGATCGGTTACTAAAGCCATGCCGTTAACCACTGCACCACGGAGCCTGTGGTCTCCTAATGGACTTATCTCAACAGAATTTTTCTATGAGAACTGTTTGTTACTCAGTTGTTCAACCTCTCTTTATCGATGAGAGTAGGGATAGGGCTAGGATAGGGCTAGGACAGGACTAGTGGTCAGCTAATCACTCTCGCTACACCCTGTGAAGATGGGATGGGTGGGTGAGGAGGAAATTTAAGACAACACAAACACTCAGACTACGAACAGAAATCCATACATCGATTGAAATATCAATTTATGAAAACTGTCCGCACCGGGAATTGAACCCGAGACATCCGTAGTCGTAGCTTACGACGCTACCAACTGCGCCACGGACGCTGACGCGACTTACATATATTTATTTGTAAACTTAAAAAGTTACAAACATGGCATTACAGCTATATGTGGTACATATAAGAATGATAAAATAAAAAAAATTAAAATGTTTGAAAATACGAAATGTAAAGTAAAGTATTGACAGTACTCCTAAATGAACATTTGTCAAATTTTATTCAAATTCCTAAAATGTTTTTTGGTCAAAGATATGTATTTTGCAAAATAAACAAACAATTTAAAGTATGTGTTTAGTATTCAAATTAAATTAACATTAATGAACTCTTGCTTGCGACTTCTTCATTTCAAATGTACAAGGTATATCAAAGAATTTGTAGTTACTATATTTGTCCCAAAACATGTTTATGGAGAGATTTTAAATTGAATAAGACAAACTCACATAAAACTACATGTAATAAATTTCAACAATCGCTTCGCTTCAACAGAAGCCTGAGAAATATGTTTAATGCGAATCGGAGAGAACACACAGTACGCAAAACGTACGCTCACATGTTGTCGGCGGTACTTATTCTTGAAATCCTAAACAAACAGTGAAACATAACATTGTAAATTTACATCGTTCGCGAAACAGCTAACTTCCAAACCGAAATGTCAACACACGTATTTTAAATAATTTTATACTTTTTTTGTTAACTTTGTAAACCACGGTGGTTCAAATATTAACCACTGACTTCTCGGTAGTTTTAAAACCAGTTATCGTCATGGGTTTATTGATTTATGACAGTTAATTTTTTTTTTTCAAATATAAGAGATAAAAAAAGACATGTAAAATAAAACGCTGTGCTTTAAAGTTTAAAACCCACTTATCGTCATGGGCTTATTAATTTATTCATAGTCTTTTTTACCATGTCCACTCCCAATGTGGAGCATAATAACTCCCAATAAAGGTGTCTCAATAGAAGTAAATGTAGAGTAACTTAATAATCGTATTTCCCTAGAGCGCACTATAAGAAAGATTGAAAATTTAGCTTGAACCGAAAGAAACTTGTTTTTGATAATTTTCCGCCACGTATTTGAAGGTAACTAAAAAAATGTACTGATTTCACATAATATAGTTTTCCGCTAGATGCGAATTTTTTTTAAACAATGACCGTTTCTAATGTGGAGGATTTGGACTCCTAATAGGAGTTTTTATTCCATGAGAACTTCGTGTTACTCAGTTGCTCAACCCCCCCACCACCGACAGTTGCTCAACCCTTTCCACCAAGAATTGACAGTTAACACCTTACAAGTGATATAAGGATAGAGTTAAGACAGGACTAGTGATTAGCTAGGATGCGTGGGATAGCGTTTTTAGGATAGGATGGGTGGGAGGGAATTGTAGACATCACAAACATCCATGCCTACGAACAGAAATCTATTAATCGAAATTGAATACGATGATACGATGATGAGGGATGAATATGTCCTTTCTGATCGAAAGTTGGTTTCAGACTGGCGATCCTTTTTTATAATCTTCATTCGTTGGCTTTGCGTTTTCCAAATATGGTATTCGGCGAATCTCACGCTCGCTCGCAGATAGGATCTCACGGTCGGATCACAGACGGTCTCATTTTATAATGGTATTTACTTATCTTCTATTGTGTGAAATTAGAACTCACCTTCTGCACTGGACAATCAATTGAAATATCACACTTCGCCGATAAGCAGCGTGTATCGCTTCAAACATTTGATTACTTTTCTCATTTAAAAATAATTGGCATACATTTTTTATTTATTATTATCATTCAAAAAAGTTAAATTATCAAAACTACGGACCAAAGAGTTGATATCTGTTTCTAGTTATAGAAAACCACAGTTTGTGACAGTGAAAAATTAATAACAAATTTCTGAAATTCTCTACTCACAATTATTGAGCCCACTGAGTAACTAGCAGTTTTCGTAGAGGATACTTCTGTTTAGACTTCTCTATTAGGTGTACATATACTCCACATTGGCAGTGCACAAAGATTCTAACAGAACAACTCGGTTTTTAAATCAATTTAAAAACCCTTTTTTAATTGATTTTGACATCATAGCCTATGGGGAGTTTAGTTTATAACTAAGCAAATAGGAACATCCCATAGATCAATTCACGGTCGCAACAAAGTAGCAAGGATCCCTATTCGTATATATTGAATGTTTAATACGAGCGTTTATTATGATGAGATGTTGAAATGTATCTACTGCTGAAAACAACAATGGATTACATTAGAAATTAATCCAGTGGAAAAGTCGTATTAATATAACTTTTACGACTGTAATCAATAAAGTTTGTTTTCTATTCACATAAAAAGGGATATATTTATAAAGAGGAGTCCATCAACTTCTGAATTGCAATCAGGAAAAACCAATAAAGTTCGTTCAACCCAGAAATGCAGAGACTTTAATCTCGCGTAAAATTTCTCAAAAGCTTTTCCCGATGATTATCTTAAGTTAGAAAATCCGGAAAACGTAAATAACAGCCTCCATACTTTGGTGTTATGACAAACAAGATCCAAAAAAAGAGAAAGACTCGTTTGATGATGTTATCGAAAAAGGCTCGAAATGTACTAGAATTTGACGAGATATTGGTTTACAGTTTGACTGTTTTTATGTGAAATTGCAATTTTAATCTTAATTTTTATCATCGATCTTTATATTGTAATAATATCAGCTGATTTTTATACTTTCAATATTTGAGTTGTGTATAATCAAAAACGGCACTGTCCACAAAAAGTCTAAAATTACATATGAATTCACAAAAATAATATTTTCCGAATTTTTATGTATAACTTAACAGTGTATTTAAAAAAATAAAACACTACTACTGTACTACTTCCACATGTTTATAATGATCAGGACTGGTTTTGCTCATCACGAGCATTATCAACTGATACAAATACAAACATAACAAGCCAATTTATATAAAATTAGGGTATATAAAACAGATGGTTCATAAACTAAGAGAAGAAATTACTGATTAACAAACAAATTATACATTAACCAAATAAAATAGTGTACAATTAAAATGTTAAGGACCTCTTACAAATCAATAAATACTAATCTGAAATCACAAGTACAGCTACATTAAAAGTTCATTTGCTGAGCAAATTTTTTTAATGACATTACTGATGCATTAAGCAATTAGCCAAATTGTGTTTTATTTTTTTGAAATATAATGTCTTTCCACCAAGAATTGACAATTAACACCTTAAAAGTGATTAACAGTATATAATGTATATTATCTCATGCTGAATGTGTGAAATTGCATATGACATGAAATGAGCAAAATGTTGCCGAATTCATTTAAAAGTGCAAGCCCAGTGCCTCATTCATGAATTAGGCAAATTATCTGCTGAGTGTGTGAATTCGGCATGAATTGCCTTGTTCGTGCATTGAACAAAATAGATAGTAACGCTCCGGTGGCTTGCAACTATACCAAAAATCACTGATTATATTTATAAAAATACATCAATCAATAACTACAAAGACGTTCATTTTCATTTACCATGCCCAAATAGTAGAACTATGATTTGTATCGTGCGTTAGGTTAGGTTAGGTTAGGTTGAGTAAGATTAGTACAGATTTACAGTGCAATACAGAAAACTGTTATATGTCCAATCAATGACACAACCTTATCCCAGGACTATCCTGCATCTTAATAAAACATGTTTAATTCGACATCCAGATTAAAATAACTTTTTCTACTGTTATGTTGACAGTTTAAGAACTCTATAACCTGTCGAATTCACGCACTCAGCAGATAATTCTCCTAAATCATGAATGAGGCAATGGGCTTGCACTTTTCATGAATCAGGCTAAATTTTGCCCATATCATGTAATAAGAAAATCACACATTTGGCGTAACATATATAATAAACATATTACTGACAGTTTCATTATATCGGCTGTGCGGCCGAAGCTGATAGTAAAAGACAATAACAGCACTATGCGTCTCCATTTTCCGTAATATTACTCTTAAATAATACGGTTATACATAATTCTGCATTTGCAACGTTTCGAATGATAGCGGTGGTGGTTATGCCCCCATAATTTCCTATTGCGACACCAGTGGCGTGCGCCCTTTAAATAAATAAGCAACATCGCGGTCCATTTTCATATAACACTCGTCTCGTTATGACGAAGATAACTGTGTGTTTCCAATGGAAAACATGGCGTAACGCTACTCATTTGCGGTGAACCAGCGGATTGTGAGCGTCTGAAAAGATTACGCAATGACTTGGCAAATCTATGTTATGTCAGTGGTGAGACGTTAGTATTGATCGCACGTTGGGATTTCAACGTCTGATACTATCCATAGGATGAACTCAATGAAACTAAAGGATTTTGGTATGACATGGAAGCAAGGAAAGCATTTGACTGATGACAAGGAATCTTGGAGGTACTGAGTGGTGCCCATACGCTTTGAATATGGATCAGATATGGCCAAATATGTAATAATATATATGTTTTTATATTTTGATATATATATATAAGTTAGTACCCTGCATGCGTTGCAGTGCCACTCAAAGAAAGAAAGTATTTGTGTTTTATTCTGTTTATTGAAGTGCTTTTGAACACACAATATTTTTCGTTTTCTGTCTGGTGCGTACACGAATAGATCAGAAGCTTTTCTGAGATGTCGCTATTTGTACAAATTTGATTCGTTATTTTAGATTTAAGATATATCTGGATTATGAGATTGATTTACACATACATAATAAGACTTACTTTAAGTTAAAAATTAAAAAGTTGAGAGTCGGGCTCAGTTCGGGCGGGGCCTGATTGTCTTATGCTTATGTTCTTTGCGCAAGTGCAAGCAATAGCAAAGTTTTATCGGAATCGTAAGAACGGTGTGGCAGTGCATAAGATACGAACAAACCCACATTGATTTTTGTATATTAGATGTGACTTGATAATAGTTTACTGTAAAATTTTAGTGGTAAGATATGTAACTCCATTTTTTTATTATTTTAATGTCATTCACTTGAAGCGATATTTTTTTATGTTACTCTCTTTTTTGCTTATGTTTGAAATAACGTCTCACTCAAGGGTCACTTAAAAATACATAAAACAATAAGAAAACATCTGAACGGTCCCGATTTCAAAACAAAATATTTAAAATATTTATTAACTATTTTATTGCAATATTTTTTTATTAATGCATTCGAAAGGAATGTTTTTTTTGTAAGATTAAATCTGTATTTTGAAATGACAGTTTTGTCAAACAATTCATTTCCTACTCGATAATTAAATGAGCCGTAACATAATTAATTACAAAATATAGCTTTTGCAAACAGTTCACAGTAATTTTAAATTAAACTTCATCTAAAATTAGTTAAATTACGTAAAGATAGACGAACAAAAAAAATGGTTTTTTCATAACTATTATAACGGGTGCACAAATTACTTCGAGCGGCCCTTGTTAATAGGATTTCCCCGAGTAGGTTTCCAGTGTAACAGTGTTATTAAACCATTGGCATTGTCCATATTGCGCCTTAAAAATAATCCCTTCATTTGCAGTGTTTCGTGTAAAATCCTTATAACTGAAATAACTCTAGGAATAACAAAACATACTTCACAATTAACTGTGGCAGGTTATTACTACTAAAGTAATACTGACTTTAAAATGTACTTACGTATTTTGTTTCTGAATAGACGTAGTTAAATTGGTTTCATAACTCTGGTGATCATAACGAGTACTTTTTTATTTTTTAAAAAAAAATCTAAGGTACACTTCTAAAGAATTAAGTACTGTTTGGTGCCCCATTTTTATATTTTTCAATTTAATTTTGGCAGTATGGTTTATATTGCTAAAGAAATACATTATTTAATTCTAACAGAGGGAAACAATGACTTACTCTTATTTAATCAATATATACAGTCTAGAGCAGGGAGACGAACTTTTTCGTGTTGTAAGGCAGCATTTATTTAATTTAAAATGAAATAAGGCCTCATTCAAGAAACATACATAAAAATGTATGCACATTATTTTGTAAATAGACGACAACAAGAAATTTATTTATTTATCACTTTTAACGTGTTAACTGTCAATTCTTGGTGGAAAGACATTATATTTTAAAATATAAAACACAATTCATTTGTACTACTTCCACATATTTGTAATGATCAGGACCGGTTTCGCTCATCACGAGCATTATCAAATGAATCCGTTGATAATGCTCGTGATGAGCGAAACCGGTCCTGATCATTATAAATATGTCGAAGTAGTACAAATGAATTGTGTTTTATTTTTTAAAATTATTTATTTATGTTTTTGTTTATTTCAGTCAAAAAGCCGCAGTCGCGTCGTCACCTCTAGTCTGGAGTCTCGATCAATGGCCGACAGCTCCAATTAAGTATGAGAAACATAAATTACAATAATTATAATATGGATTCAGAAAGTACACAACGTCGCTGGCTTCGGTTGTGTACCTGACGCGTTCGAATCCCAATACGGACAGTTCCATAAATTGGTTTTTCAATCGATTTCCATTCGTAGGGATTAATGTATACCCGATCCTTAAAACAGGGCGTAGCGAGAGCAATCGGCTAACTAGTAGCCATTTTCTAGCCACTATCTTTCTTTCACTACTCTCTTCGAAAAAAAAAGTTTGAAATAACTTATGCTGATATGTCTCTGCTAAAAAGCCAATCACCCCAAATAGGAGCGGACGTGATAATGTTTTAATAATATTACTAAGATATTATAAAAGAGTCTTCATGGCTCAAATTATTACAGAATTAAATTCACTAATATAATTGATGACTTTAATTACATCGATGGCCTAGTTCCATAGTGATAAAACTAGAAATTTGTAGTTTTGAGATATGGTCGATCAAAGTTTTGACCCATCTAAACTGACTCGTAAAAAGTGATGGCTTATTATTTGTATTACTTTTTTATTCAAATAGGTGATAAATATTTTAAAGTTTTATGATTAAAGGTTGCTTCTTTATGGAACTCGTTTCACAAAAATATATTTCCACAATAAGATATTTCGATATGTATGTATACGAAACTGAGAAATTATTTAATATTGCTGATTTCTATATGCAAATATCTGCCATTTGTGAGAAAACCTGTACATTTTGCAAGCTGTACTTTTGTAGAACTGTAGAAAAGCGGTGTACGAATATAATGGCTAACTTAACTCAAAACAACAAATTTTTGCATTATTATCCTATGGAACGGGGCCTTCGATATACCTACTCACTTGTTATATTAATATTCCTTATTGTTAATTTTTATTTTAAAAAATAAAACACAATTCATTTGTACTACTTCCACATATTTATAATGATCAGGACCGGTTTCGCTCATCACGAGCATTATCAACCGATAAAAATACAAACATAACAGGCTTCTTTATATAAAATTGAGTGTAAAAATGAAGGTATATAAAACTGATGGTTCATGAACTGAGACAAGAAAATATTGATTAGCAAACAATCATTATAAATATGTAGAAGTAGTACAAACGAATTGTGTTTTATTTTTTAAAATATAATGTCTTTCCACCAAGAATTGACAGTTAACACCTTAAAAGTTAATGTTTATTATAAATATGTACACTAAATGTATCATTTAGGCGACACGATCTTCGGTGTGATATAAACAATTTCATCGAATAAAAATATATAGTTTTAATTCTGTCGTGATTTTTATTTATGGTATTACATTTTTTGGATATTAAACAAGCAACCAATGTTATTTTTTTGATGAAAATTTATTAAAGTCATTCAAAATTTATGTTTGCAATCAATTTTGAATTTTGGAATAATTCCATCACATTATCAAGTGAATGCTTTCATTTGGATTATAATTAAAATGCTTTCTGTATTAAATGAAGTGATAACATCAAAAAGTAATCAATAATTATTATCACTTGCTAATGGAGAACCATACGTTTAATGCGGATGATGGGGTTAAACTGTTGCATAAAAACATGGGGGATCATAAATTATTTTATCAGGAAATTTTAGAAATTAATAGAGGCCAGTTAAACTCCTTACCAATCTTGAATGAGCAGCTGAACCTTCCTAATTCTCCGCTATTATATCCGATACGTTGAAACACCTAACAGATGTCACTAAATGTGGAATGATTGTATATATTTACCCATTCGTCGAATTACATCCCGTCAAAACCCACAATACTATTATAATTGTAAAATCACTGGTATTTCTAAAAGAAGTTGAAAAGCGGCAATCGCCTTCGGCAATCGCCACTCTGTTAATATGGTGTTTACAAAATAAGGATTAGGGAGATTCCCGAAATTTTAACTCAGGTATCGGTGTGGCTCTCAGACGCATAATGTATTGCCTCGTAAATGATATTTGTCGCATTTGTATCTTCTATATAAGCGTTAGACACTGTTTACTGTCTCTCAATTCGAGTCCATTCGTGTGCTCGAATGCCTGAAGATGCCGAAAGGCGAAACCCGGGTCGTTAGTGACAAAATACATGGAAGTGTACAAAATCTCAATAATCCAAATTTAATATTGAAATTCCATCAAGCACCCTCAGTCGATGTCTTAAATTATGTCGATGTCTTAAATTAAATTAAATTATTATTGTTTTCATTGACCACAGTTATTAAAATTTCCCCAGACCACAATTTACAGCGTTATATTTTATCTACACAACGCAATTCGACTGACAACTATGGCTGACCCAGCTTTTTGGTACAGCTTTGATAGTGCAAAATCCATTTAATTCAATTATTGTATTATATGCTCAAAACATTATATCAGCACAGCCACACGATGGTTCTCATAAACCATTGACCAATATTACAGCGGTTGTTGCAGTTATGAATAATTCGGATTTAGTTGTACATTAATTTATATATAAATGTATTATCGTTTTTGTCGTAACCAAAATAGAATTAATTAAAAGCTTTATGAAGTATTCATAAGCAGAGGGTTAAAACAAATCATTCTTCGAATTGTTCCGCTGCAGTATCAAAGTACTTAGTCTAGTTCCGATCCATGTTCCGTTATATGTTTCAGGTAAAAAGTTTTAACAGGACTTAAATATAATAAAATATATTAAAATTACGTATACGTTGTTCTGGAAAAAGAGACTAACTGTAAAATATTAGTTTTGAGTTATTGATCTCTGAAATTTGTCAAATGTTTGAAATGTTACAATATTCTTTTTTCATTTTGTTTGTTTGTACAAAACTGTTTTTAAGTAAAAGTAACATTTATAAAAATAAGTTTATTCTTTCAAACAGTAGAGTTTGATATAAGAAATATTTTGATATAACTAACTCAATATGTCATTTTTTCAATTTAGTGCTTTCTTCCAAAACAACGACGAAATCCTTTCCAAGAGAGTAGGGATAGAAAGATAAGGCTAGAACAGGATTAGAAGTTAGCTAATTGGTATTGCTATACCATGTTTTTAGGATTGGATTTTGATTTTAGAAAAAATATTGGAATTTGAACCCAAGACATCCGTAACCGAAACCAGCAACGCTGGCTACAGTAGCAAAGACCCGACATGTTGTTGTCATTATTGATTATAATATAAAATTAAATAGCCTACAGCAAATCATTTCTTTCGTAGTTTGTCTGTTCTTGCTTAAAAATAATTTCAGCTCAGAAAATAGTCAGTTGACACGTGCTTGGGTCTTGGGCATACGTCGTATACCAAAATTCAAAAGTAATTCTAGTTTTGGAAAATTTCAAATACAGCATTTATTAATGATAATTAGTATTAAAAAACAAATTCATTGAAATTTATGACAAGATTTTGATAATAATAAACAATTTCCGGACCAACGGAACACTGCAAATTTTCCGTGCTCCGGGTAAAACCACATTGCTTCACTGCTCTGAGATCAGCTCCAACCAGGGTCGCCAGATTTTCCAAATCACAGATTGGGACATTCAGTATTTCAAACGATCAAAAAAAAAGAATTAAGGAAGAAATTATAAAGAAGCACATCATTATTATTGTTAACCTTGCACACACGATGTTTCACGTACTCTCGGCTGTGTGCGAAAATGAAGCGAGCCTCTTTAACTATAGATGTACCAATTTAACTTGGCTGCTAGTGAAGGTGCTACCGCCACGTTAAGAATGTTGCCATACTCAACCAGAACTTAAATTTTAATAAATTTCAAACTGATATTTTATCGACGGTTATTAAAATTAGACAAGATATTTTTTTGCATAAAATGGCAATTGGAGAAATTTATTCTGCACTAAAAATTCTAATTCCAAATTCGGCGGTGGAAAAAGTAATGTTGGTAATACTATAAATACGTATATTTTTATACATATTTACACAAAATTCGAGATTTTTAGAGGCGGAGCGGGACTTGGCATTTGTCTATTGAACTTGGGACAGTACCGCTGAAATAGGGATTTCTGGCAACCCTATATTCAACTCGCTGTGCATAGGAAAACTTAAATTCGTATTACGCTTGTCAGAAAAATGTTGAAAAATTAGTTTATATAAAACTGAAAAAACATTTTCTCTTGTAAATATAATTTATATTTTATAAATATGTATCTGTTTATAACATGATAGTTGCTTATTAGTATAAAAAAATATGGCATTTAAAAAATATGTAAAATAAAAAATCGCATTATTCATAAAATACGACAAAGCTTTCATGGTTTATAAAATAAAAAAATTCGTGTAGAATATTTAAGAAGTAGACTTTTATAACAATATAAGTTGCTCGTCTACTCTTTTGAGGTAGGGGAGATTGAGGTATGAGATAAGGAGAGGAGTAGTTTTTGCTGCTAACTGCTGTTTCCAAGCCAAGAGGCACACTGGTGTTTAACACTTATCACAACGATGGTTTTTGATAAAAATGTCGTGCCTCTAGTGGAGAGGTTAACATCGTTGGCTTCGTTTATGATCACATGTATGAATACCAGTATAGAACGTTTCAAATATGTTTTTTTCAATAAATTCATTGGTTTTTTTGAAGGCATAATTTTTAGTAATAATGAGATATTTCTCTTACCCATTTGATCTTAAACTTTGATTCTCTTATCACGAGCATTACCAACTGATACTTATTAGGGCGTCCAATCTCGGATCCTTTTTACGATCCCGGAATTTTGGGATTCACAATTTTTCAATCCCGGGATTGGAATTCAATACTGGGAATATTGGTTATAAAGCGTAATTTTATGTTTTAAATTGTATATTTAAAAGAAATTTTGTGTCCATTATTTCTTCAAATTGGAATAAGTATAAGATATTCATATTTTTTTTTTGACATGCAGATGGTTTTTTTATTTATTGGTAACATTTAAATAGCAAATGAAATTGATTTTTTAACAAAATAATGAAAAACAAAACAAGAAAATATTATGTTAAAATTATCTATTATTATCTCTAGGGCAGTTACAAAAAATGAGAAAGAGAGTTCACAATCTATTTATGTAGTAATCGTATAGGTATTATAAAAAAGTATGAAAATATAACACACCAAAGTACATGCTGTATTTAATCAGGAAATATATTTAATTTGAAATAATAATATTTACAGAGAATCTCGAAATCCCGAGATTGATACTCCGGACAATCTAGGGATTACAGGATTGACTAATTGACTGCGATTCCGGATCCCATGGTTGGAAGCCCTAATGCTAATACTTGTGATGAGCGAAACCAGTTCTGTTAATTATTCAAATGTGGAAGTGGTTCAAAGCCGTTTGTGTTTTATTTTTAAAATTTAATATTTACAATTCATTGACAACGTAATTCGTTCTACATTTTTAATTGTGTTAATTTTTTTTTATTTTTATTGACAAAAATAGACGAAACAATTCGTTAAATAAAATATATATTTTGTAGAATTGTTGAGTGGTGCTTGTCAGTAAAACAACGCTCATTAGTTACGTCCCGTCCGTAAGTTAGCAAATGATTAAATTCCCGTTGTGAGAACGATAAATTACATAAATTAAACTGGAAGCAGATTTTCATTTCTTAGAATCCCGTCACAATTTGACAGACTCGACTAATTTTCATAAACGCTTCCAAACGGTTACGTTAAAAAGTAGTCAGTCAATTCCTAAAATACGCACAAATCTGCCTTTACACAACGAGTATTCGAGCGAGTGGAATCCTACACGGAACAGTTAATTTGTATGAAACCAAATAATATAATTAGCGGTGTACAAGAAGAAGGGGCGCGGAGGATTTAGGAAAATTATTTCGGCACCCCATCGAGATCAAATGTAGCAGAATTTAAATGAAACGCTAAGTTGATTGTGACTTAAATTTTCTTTGAAATTTCCTTCCTCTGAGAGGCTGCTTGGCATGTTACAAAAGGGGTTTTCAATAATTATGCGTAGGAATTGAGGTAGAGCTTTAATTAATTGACAATATTTTAAATCTATAAAGAGCAAACATAAATTAATTTATCGGGAAATTGAAAACATGTCAAGTCAAATAATTTATAATAATTAAATTGTTTTTTCAACCATTACTGTATTAATTCTGTAGATATTAAATATTTCCTTTAAGCCTCCAGCTGGTCTTAGCAGTAAGAGCAATGTTGAATGATCAGATGGTTTCCATATTCAACTCTTGGTAATAAATGATGAATAAGCTTAAGGTATTGCCTAATATTATCGCGAGCTGAGTACCACTGACCTGTTTCCGCCTTCAACCAAGCTGCTTTAGCTTTTTTACAAAGCTTTCACTGCTGGCCTCGAACCATTGATAATTTTATAATTTCTCGATATGAAATGGGAATCACTTTACTTAAAAAAAATTGATATTAAACCACAGATTTTGTCAAAAAAGACGATATTTTAACACTAATTGAATGAACTCCACAGTAAATTAGTGTTAAAATATCGTAATAACCTTACAAATAAATGCATTTGTTTTAAGAACGAAAAACGTCACCGATAATAACTAGGGTTTCCAATGTCGGGATCCCGGCCAATTATTCAATCCCGCAATCCCAGGATTGATTTTAAGATTCACTGTAAATGCTAAAAAATAATTCATATTTCAAATTGAATACTTTTTGATTTACTACAACGTGTATCTCGGTTTTTTCAAGTTAATAGTTGTAACCCATATAATAGATATAAACGTATGTGGTCTCCTTTTTTCCCATATTTCGTAACAACCGTTTTCAACAATTTGAAATGGAGGACAAAAGAGGACCGCTTTGAAATAGATGAAGAACAATATTTAAAGTCAAATTAAATGACGTGTCCACTTTTTGGATACCATCTGGTACAACCTTATTTATAATACAATAAATAAAATCAAATGTAAAACTATTTTGATCATTATGATGGGCAAAAACAACATTTAATCATAAATATATACATTCCAATTGAAGCATTAACGAACACAAATAAATTTAAAACGTGAAATTATATTTAATAACAAATTCCCGAATCCCGGGTTCAAAAGAAGGGTCTGTGTTGGATGCCCTAATAAGGACGTATTAAAACAAGTCAATGATGTTCAACTGCGAAAATATAAATTACGTCTACTTATAATCATATTATATTACCCTAGATTCGCAGTCACCGAAGCACATAGTTAAAATTGTTAACTTATAATTTGGGAAATGAAAGACGCAGTGAGCTAAAAATAGTCACGCACATCCGGGTTAGTCAAGTAAAATAAACCTTTTAAATTTTGAAAAACATGACTCCTTGCTTGAGAGTTTTGAGAGCTTGTGTGACAGGTGAATATAATATGAGTCAATGAGACGTGAAGTGAGCCAACTGGTATTTCCGAAAAAAATGAACTAGGTGCGTTTTTTGTAATCTAAATATCTTTAAATATCATAGAAGTGAAACGATCTAAGTAAATATGGGCTGCAAAAGTATTTTATTCTGTAAGAAGTTCATTAAACTAAAACTAAGTTTTACCATTTTGTCACTTGCCTTACTTCATGTCTCAAGGGCTCATAAAGCGTAATGTAATTTTGGTATGGCTACGTAAAGTTGTATCAAACGCTATTTTTTATCGTAATATAACGGAATCTCTCTAATTAATTTAATAAATGCGGTATAAAATAACCTTTAAAAATATTTAAATAAATTTACCATTATTACAATCTGAAAAGACCCGAATCGAAGAGAGGCGAATGGTTGGTTATCGACGTCCTGAAAGGTCTGGGATCTCAAACAAATACCATTTTAATCCGGTTCAACTCTTATTTTTAATCGAAGATGCAGTGGTTTAAAATACACAAAAATATTCTTAACACATAAAATTGAGTCTACATTTACATTTAGTCAACACATGAATTTACTTTTAAGTTATAATGCAAGTGATACGAAAACGATTTTAAATTAAGTCCAATTTCAAAACACTCGAAGGCTGGCAAATGACTCTGGCAAAAATTAAAAATAGGAATCTGCACCGTCGGAGCCACCCCTTTCCGTCAAAAATGGATTCGTCCAGCAAACGTGTCCACTGGCTATTGACCCATCGTCCTGCACGACAAGAGTCTCAGTTATGGAGCCTAATAAAACGTAAACTTAACAAAAAAACCAGGATGTGTCAAATGATCATATAAAAAGAAATTGGTTGACTGGGGTAAATAAAGGTGGCTTAAATTTAAATCAGTATTTGTTCACGTGGGTAGTACTGTATTAAAAGACACAATGTGATATCAAGTATAAAATTACTAACCAAACTTTTATAACGAGTTGGTTAATCAAAAATCGTCTCTGTGATTTAATAAGGTGCTCGCTCAATTTGATTTCTGTTCGAAGACGTGCATTTTTGTGAAGTTTAAAATTCTCTCTCAATCATCCACTTTAAAAACGGGTCGTATTAAAAAGATAAACAAACGACAGATAATTTTGTATTATTATGCTTATAGCCCGACTATTTTCTAAAAAGAGAGGTAGAGCAACTTAGTAACAAGCAGTTCAAACTTCTGTTGAGATTCCTTCAATTAGGAAGCAATATAAAAAGCCTTAAATAAAATTGATTAAATACCCCTGAACAGCCTTGTTAATCAATCTTTGGTATACACTTATCATGAACAGACGAGAAAGCAGTCCCTCATTTATTTTGGGCTCTTAATCGTCATGGTTTTACAAGGGAAATAATATCCTATTTTCTCTTATATTTTACATAAAATAAACCAGAAAGGGGTGGGTGGTTGTGGTTAATATCAACATAATGAATTCAAAATTATCGAACTAATCACTTTAGGGATGCCATCTTATCAAAATGGCTGCAATGACTTGATGATTTTACCCTTTGAAGGTGGAATATCAAAGGTTGCATAGCTACAGGAAATACTATAGGGAAAATCTCTTCAAAAGCTTCGTGCCAAATGAGGCATGGCTTAGTTAATCATTAACCATTGAATATTATATAAAGGCTGTATTCAAAGCAATTATGAGTAATATTATTCATATATTTTTTTTCATTTTTAATGATCACATTTTCCTTTGATAAAAAGTTTTTCTTTTAAGATTATAAGCACTCGAAGGGTGTATCATGGTGAAACATTTTGACAGAAATTAACCGTTCACATCTACTTCAGACGCAATTGTTTACTTTAGCGTGTAATCTTTTACTTATTTTCTAATAAATAATTAAGCACTTAACTTTTTTTTTATTAATTATCAGTCGATCCCAACTAGGGCTTCCAATCCCGGACTCTCTTTCTGATTCCGGGATTTCGGAATTGAAAAAAAACCAGGTTTTCATGTTTGAACTAGTCAAAAAATTGTTTTTTTGTTGATAATATGTACCACGATAAAACGTGTAAATGAAACCACGGAAAAATATTACAAATATTCAAAAAACCCAGTGAAAAAGATTTTATAGTTCATACAAAATAGGATGATAGGTACTCTAGGTAGGTATGTTCTTAAAAACGCATAAAAGAACATAACATCTAGTTATACAATGATTTTATTTATTTACAATCAAAATATAAAATAATTCAAAATAACAATAATTATGAACACGTGCAATCAGATAAAAAAATATTTACTTATTTTTAAAATATGTAAGTAGGTATCTGTCATTCGATTTTTTAGTTGCTGAGATTTTGTGAGTCTTGTTGTTTGTTCGACTCGAATAAATTTAACACGACGTCAATAATATTTTATTAAATTTATTACATTTAAACAGAAATGAGTTTTGTAAATACAAAGAGGCCTTGTATAATAACGAATAGAGATTTAAGTTAATCAAATACTAGGTGGGCATATCACGAATACTATTATTTATATTTAAGATTATTTTAATATGTGAATACAAATATTTTGCATTCAGACATTTTAGAAGTCACTTAATTATATAGTAAAATAAACACTTACTTATCTTGTAATTATGTCTTGTTTAAAATTATAAAAGCTTAGATATTACCGATATTATAATCATTTTATAAATTGAATTCATTTGAACATGAACAGCTTTAGCAGATCCATCTTTTGTTTTTAATTCTCACTTTTTACAGTGTATTTATTGTCCATCTCTTTCTCGCAAAACGTATTTCCAAAGATAATATTCATGGTAAATTGCGTGCTTATTGTCGTCGAAAGTTTTTGTATTTCAAATTTTATTAAAGATAGTTTTAATTATTCAAAATTAAATTACAGTAACGTGCAAAAACATCACCACGCACGTGCAAGTGCAGGTGTTCGTATAAAAAATAATTCCAACGGATAATGTCGCAAAAAATAATAAATTGTCTGTTCCTGTCTGTAGCTGATTCGAAATATGAGAGTAAGAGAGAGCACAAAATAAACATTAATTATGTATACCCATGTATAGTAAAAAATTATGTACGTTCATAAATAAAAATAAGTTACACCGGAAACGTTTTTTACTTGAATGGTCCATCGAGTAAGAACTGACAGTTTAAATATGAATTAATTTTTGATATTTTTCAGCGAATCCTGAAATCCCGGGATTCGTATTTATTCAATCCCGGGATTACGGGATTGATTAATTTCTCAGGATCCCGAATCCCAGGATTAGAAGCCTTAACCCCAACCATTGATTCGTTGTTTTTGTAGTAAAAAATAAAGATGTGTCGTCTCAATTACTTTCAATGCTATTTATATTGATTGTGTGATCATAACAATTAACTCACCTTCATAAAAATTAAGTTTCTTTAAAATATTATATTAATCGAATGTAGCTCTACAGAATGTAGCCAATCCACAATAATGCCAAGGTGAGATAATGACACTTTGCAATCACATTAAAATTGTAAGAAAATCGTAGCTCTGAGATTATTTATATGTGGATATAGTGATAATTGAAATTTAATCTCTATTAAGTGTATAATATGACCAACGGACTGACTATTTTATATAGAATACAAGATCATTGAAAGTTTATTTTAATTGTAAATAGAATAGTGTGACCTAGTCAATATTATATTTCATTTTTTTATTTTTTGTGTACTAGTTACTTTCTGATGTTCCAATTATTCAGTCCAATTCCATCCAAAAAAGTTCATTAACTTCCTATACTATTATTGAATATGCCACAATTCATTCGCTCAGTCCATTTACTGTGCGATATAAAAATCGTTGTGTGTACATACCTTGCTCGACGAGGGCCAAGTGTACTGCATTTGCAGAGTTTATGCCCATTCATGGCTTAATAATTATAATACCAAAGTTATACGAAAATATCAAAGACATTATGACATGTACGCAACCTGTAATTCTATTGAGCAAACATCGCTTCACCCTCAGAGAGCATTCTGTTTACCCCTGGCATTCGGATGAAGCGTGGCTTTACAATAATATAAACACAACACCTCACAACCCCTGTTTGTCCCGGCGCTGGTGCAGTACCATTATTTGCAAAGGGCAACTTGTTCGACGGACCGTGCTTTTCTATACGTTGAACCTCTGGTATATCTATTAGAAATGTTTACGTCAGCTATGAGCAATCTTTTCCGACATCGACTATAGTGTTATGAATGCTAAACATAAATATGATAAAAACTACTATTGGCATCTCTATCACTTCTCAGAGTAATATAGCAAGTCTCCATTAAAGCTTATGTTTTTTTTAAATTTGGTAAACATTATAGCTTAGTGATTAGCTTGACGTGAATATAAAATCATATTGACTTTTTATTATATTATTATTAATATGTTAAGAAAAGCAGAGACCATTATATATCAAACTTTATTAGAATGATTAAACCAATGTTCCGTCATAGGACGAGAGATTCTCTGAACGGAAAATCCAAAAATTGAGCAGGTACAAACCAAAACATGCGGTAACGCGTTTTTGTGGTAGCCGGTGCACGGCTGATTACAACGAAGAACACGTCACTCAGGATGCAACAACAGTTATATTTTAGTGCATAAATGCGGAACTTTGAAGGAGTTTTGTTTTATAGCTACGTTAAAGAAATATTTAATAACTTAACACAAAAAACACAATGAAAAAAGACTTTTCATTTCATAATTTTAAGGCATGCGCCGCATTCACAGCGTATATAAAAATAAATAAATAATTTAAAAAAATGAACAACTGTATTTTCTTACGTTTAGCATTTTATACGCATCACATAAATAGCGACAAAAATAAATATGTATGTTTTTTCAAAAAATCCATTTGAATATTTTGTATCAGAGTGCGGAAAGGTTCTATAACCACTGCGCGGCCACGTTGGCTCCAGCTTAGAAGGAACATTGGATGAGACATATTCAGGATTTGTAATAATCATAGAGATATGTTAATAATTGCAATAATTTAGAGCTTTCTATCTCAAAAAACCGATTTTGTAGCTAAATTGATTTTTTTAGAAATGTACTATTCGAATAAAATTCTATTGATACCAACAAAACGTGTGAACCGAAAAAACCCAAAAATCAGTTTAAGAAACTGTCCGTACTGGGATTTGAGCCAGTGAGGTCCGAAACCGAAATTAAAAAGGTTGACCGCTGCACCACTTACCCAAATTAAAAAAATACGTAATACGCTTCATAATTTGAGAGTTACAACCTTTGAACTACACTACAGTTCTAAATTGCATATAATTTGATGCAATGTCAATCCTTGCAGCTTTTATTATGGGTTCGTTACAACTGTTCTAATCCCGCAAGGCAACAAAAGCCGTGTACAGACGCACCGCCGAAATAATCACATTATCAAAGTTTACTCCGGCAGCGATTTGCGAGCGAACTTGTGACCGAACAGCGATACATACAAATTTGTCAGCAATACAAATGGATGGCCCAATTTATAACAACAAAACACAGTGAAAACTTTTAACGAACTGATGCTTTTGCAATACGCAAGTATACCTACCTAAGACCCGAAGTAGTTGGTATTGTTTCCGAAATAGTTTGAAACTTTGCCGAAATCGCTGCTTATTCAGGAAGCTTGAAATAAACTCGAAATTGCCTATTTTGTAATCAAAAAATCTCACGTTTTTTGCATACTTTTTTAATTCAAGTTTGCTTTAGAGGTAAATAATAATAATACGTCTGCACACAACTTTAGGAATTCGATTCCAAATATTGTATAATTAACGAGATCTAACTTTAGGTCATGATGCCCCGTGGTGCAGTTGTTTAAGTCGTTGGCTACGGTTACGGATGTCTAGTGTTCAACTCCCAGTGCGGAAAATTGCATAAATCGATTTTTCAATCGATTTATAGATTTCTCTTAATAGGAATGAATGTTTGTGCTGTCTAAAATTCCCTCCCACCCATCTGATTGTAAAAAACAGGGTATTGCGAGAGCGGTTACATAACCAATAGTCCTGTTCTAGCCTCATCCTTCTATCATGGCAGATGGTCATATGCTCCACACTCGGAGCGGACATGGTAAAAAAAACTTTAGGTGTAGAATGGTAATTTAAAGTGACGATTATGTGTATTCGGAGAGATGTCTTCAGCTTAGGGCGCGACGACAGAATTTTGGTCCTTTCTTATGGTTGTCCATTTATACGGTCGTCGGCCTATGTTTTCTGCCTTAGTCATCACTTGCATTGATGACTTGCTTTTTCAGGGCGTTCACCTTTATCATTCCTTATGTAGAAGTGTCATCGCCTATATCAGTCAGTGCTTGAATTTGCTGACTGCATTTGGACTTTAATACTTTTCGTAAATTTTCATCGTCTATATCGATGACTCCCCACACAACTATCTACTAAACCATATTATCCGGAGATATTTAAGTATTATTTTATTTATTCATTAAACATTTAAAGTCAACCCGACACACTCAAAACTTATATTTCTATCCAAACTATTTGAGAAGCTGGGGGCGAAAGCTGGCAAAAGACTGGTTATCGGCATCCAGGATGTGCGGAAGGATCTCAGTTCAAATGACAGTTCTGCCTGATGAATGATGTTTATTCGATGTAGGGGTTAGATAAGAAATACATTGAATTGACGTTTACATTTAAATATAGCTTAATGATACAATTTACAATAATTAAACAAAAGAACTCGTATTAGAGTCTTTGTATCTCCTATCGAATAGATAGATCAATAATATCACTTTTACCTAAAAAAATCTTTGATAATGCTTATATTTAAATTCAAAATTGCCTCTCACAAGAAAAGTTCTTTTGGCAGTTTTGGGCGCACTTCACGACCTAAATAACACGATTGGGTCGTGTCATATTACATATCTGAAGAAGAACATAAAAGTTCCTGACAACTTTATTACTTGCCCTCGATAAAATGCTGTTTAATAAAAGTTTTTCATTGATAATATATAATGTGTTAATAAGAACCAAATAAGGCTTTAAATATCTATATTTAATGAATATTAGTTGGCCGCTCTTTTCAGAAATAAAGATAGATATATCAGAGCCTGCATACTGATCACCTGTAAAATCATGCATTAACAGAAATCGTAATAATTTATAACTTGTATAAATGGTAGAACCGACTCCACACAACGAATAATGTTTAAATCAGAGTTTCTTAACCATTGCCCTCTTTCCCGTAATAAAATTTTGTGACACCTCTTTACTGTCAATTCCCAAGTAAAAACAAAATTATAAAACTACACTATTGTTACTGATTACAGTGCTGAAGAAATTGCATACATTGACGCAAAATTCTCTCTATTTAATTCAGTGGTTCCCAAACTTATTGTGCCTGTGAACCCCTTCTTAAAGCAAAAACTTTACCATGAACCCCCTAGTAAAATAATTATTTGCAACTTAACAATAGAAATATTATAATTTTAATTTTGATGTCTTAAATGTTACTTAAATAATGGTGATTTAATGAAATTTAAAGTATAATGAGGTTTATAATCGCACCACGTGCTACTAAATAGGAAGATGTAAAAGCAATTAACAGCCTCTGTACAGTACCCATAATGCAGGATATAAAATTTGTATTTGTTTTTGTAACCAGAATTTATGGTGTCCTTGTTCAAACATTGCTTTCAGCTCTTCATTTGTAGACAATTCAATAAATTGCTCTTGTATTAGTATGGATTCACCTGAGTTTGTAGGTCTGCTTGTAAATGGGTCGAACACACAACAAATGGCTACCAATTTAATTATTGCTATTTATTTTAGCTATCATAATAGTGAAAATGTGTCAGACATATTTATATATTAAACTTTTCGTGGACCCCCCGACGTTGTCCACGCACCCTCAAACTATTTTTAATCGGCCACAGACCCCCAAAGCGGTCACAAGGACCCCTGGGGGTCCGTAGGAACCACTGATTTAAGTGGATTGTCATAGCTATTACGATTTTTAAAACGCTCACAAGCGAGAGTTGGCGTCCCCCTTAAAAACTATTGCTCTTAATCATTATAACTTTACTTTAATCCTCTGTGTGCTACTTTACTCCTCTGAGACTCAAAATCATTGTAAGAAAAGGTTATTATCAATCCACAAATCAAATAAAATGCTATAATTTATCTGTCTTTTGGTTTATGAGGCAAATATAAAAAATAAAAAATATTCCCATAGCGCAGATAAAGGAACATTTCCATAAAATAGGGATGATTTGTATTAAATATTGTATTTTTATCGTGTAATATAAGCCAAGAGCAATATTTCAAGTGTTAAAAATTTCATGATATTTCCGTTATTTATATCTTTGTGGGCTTACAATATCCGTTAAGGGTGGTTAGAACTTTTTCTGTGTTTGTCATGATCGTATGACGAATATTCACGGTGTAGAAGAATTTGTAATGTTGGTTAGCGGCGCGTCACATTTTAATAGAGCCTTACGGGTATTTTGTGCCCTTTTTTGTCGAAAAATAATTAGTAAAAATATAATATATTTTTGACATTTCATTTTAAAACAGTCGTTGATGTAACTTGATTATAACATTTGTATTTTATAAATTTTGTATGCTAGGGATACTTTGAGCCATCAAACGAATGGAGTTAAGCTTCTAGTAGTTCGTGATATAAAAAAATATATTATTTAATATATAGTTATATAAAATTGACAACTAAATTATTTCAATTGTTGACGTATTGATCGGTTAGCACAACCACTGGAATAATAAAGTTTTTTTTTCATGACCGCCCCTAATAGGTCTCTTAAAAGATTTTTTCCATGAGAACTGCTTGTTACTCAGTGTCTCAACCTCTCTTTTTTCGAACAGAGTAGGGATAGAATGATATGACTAGGACAGGGTTAGTGGTTGGCTAATCGCTCTCGCTACGCCCCGTGAGGATAGGATGGGTGGGAGGGAGTTTTTAGACATCACAAACACTCAGAATACGAACATAAATCCATAAATCAATTGAAAGACCGATTAATGCAAACAGTTCGCATCGGGAATTGAACCTGAGATATCCGTAACCGTAGCCAACGACGCTACCAACTGCACCATTATTATTACCAAATCGAAAAGAGTTCATTTACTTCATAATGTATTGCATAATTTCATGAACATAAATATTTACACAAATATATGTAAATATTTTCCCAATCAATATAAATTATATTTTTCTTCGTCACATCAATTCAGTAGCAAATATTTATATTAATAAAATGTATTATGTCACGATTGTGAAATATTTTTTAAACCGAAGAGGTACTATTAACAACAAATTTAATGACCGCTAAATTGTATTTTCCATTTCGAGACGTTAGCGAAAGCGATTAGCTAACCACTAGTCCTGTCCTAGCCTCATCCTTCTATCTGTACTCTTTTCGAAAAAGAGCGGTTGAACAACTAAGTAACATGCGATTCTCTGTCCCGTGAAGCTCTACGTGGAGGAGCCAAGAACATGAGGAGAAAAATCGATTCTTTTCTTGATCGTTATTGCGCTCTATGGAAGGTGGCCGTGAAACAGCGGTAGCATACACATAACGAGTGGAGGTAAGCCAACCATTTTAATACTTAAGAGCAGACGTGGTATCAGATCACAACAGAAAGTCGCGATTTTTTGTCTGTAGACGAGTGACTTAGTGTATCTCTTTTTTCGATATTACAAGCCATTCTATAGCAACTCATACAAAATATAATATTATCACTGCTGTTAAATTGATGAAATTTGATGGGAACTGTTGTACCAGAGGCACTAGGGTATTTTACTCTCGAGGATAAATTCATGCGCGGCTGCGTCACGCCAGGACAAATTACGTCAACATACCTACGCGGGTGTATTTTCAACCCGGGACATCACCATCGCCGCATACGTGCTGTACATCTTATGATAACAAAATCACGTTTCGGCTTAGGCTTTCGAAAAATATTAGGTCTGCGTGAAAGCCTCCTGGCTCATGTGTACCTACACGAACGTTATATTAATGTTAGGAAAGCTCATCCGCAAAAAGCCTCGAGAATTTAAATGGAGGCTTTGGCTGCGGTCGAAAAGAAGCAACCGAAAATCAGTGATTGTCAGAATTATATTTAAAGTAGATAAAATTAAAAGGAACTTTCATATTTCATTTCACCATTTTTTTACGATGTGTTTTGACCAATTGATATAACTCTCAAGAAATACGAAAATGAGTCAATGATTGGATCTAATTTTAAATACGACAAGACAGGTCTCGGCCAAATGATGTAAACTAGAAAAATAAATTGATTACTTCACTTTTTGGAAGCGAAACATCAGTTGACATTGTTTTAGGTTGTGGTTGGTTTTAGGTTTAAAAAATTCTGACCCGGCCGCTTGATGTAAGGCACGATTATATCGACACTCCGTACGTCTAATTCCGTATCTGCAAACATGATAATTTACAGGAGTGCACTTCAAAGATTCATAACGCAACTCACCATATAATGTTTCGATAAAAACAGTTTTTACTCTGTCCTGAACAATTTCAATTTTGAGTGTTACATCAATTGGTCAAAGCACCGTCGATATGGATTCTTAATGGAGGTATCTGAAAAAAAAATCTACGAAAACTGCTTTTTACTCAACTGCTCAACGTTTCTTTTTCGAAGAGAGTAAGGATAGAAGGATAGGGCTAAGACATAGGTAAGCTAAACACTCTCGCTATGCCCCGATGGAAAAGTCAATTTATGAATCTGTCCATTCTGGGGCTCAAGACGGTGAGATCCGTAACCGAAGACAACGACGTTGACCACTGCACCACGGTCCCGACAACCCACTAAGTTTCCATACGATTTTAGCTTATAGTTAAATATGGTAACAGTCTTATTGCAAGGATAATGATTTTTTTAATTTATAATTATCAGAGTTGTGTTTTCGTTTACTCTTAAGTGGTTTTTAACATTAGTAAATTTATTAATTCAAAACAGTTCAACCAAATTTATTGGCCAAGCATTTATTAGAGCAACTGAGTAAATAGCAGTTCTCTTGAAAAAAATATGTTTAGATATGTGGCGAGTCATCAATATAGACGATGAAAATTCCGTATAATATCTATAAAGGTTAACAACGACGCAAAGCTATCGACGAATTCAAGCGGTGACCGATATAGACGACGCCAATTCTGCATACGTTATGATAAATGTGAACATCCTGAAAAATCAAGTCATTAATGCAAGTGATGATTAAGGTAGAAAACAGTAGGGCCAACGATCGTATAAATGGACTATGAATTGTCGGCGTCCGTGGCGCAGTTGGTATCGTCGTTGGCTACGACGATGTCTTGGGTTCGATTCCCGGTGAGGACAGTTTTCATAAATTGATCTTTCGATCGATTTATGCATTTCTGTTCGTAGACACTAACCCGATCCTCACGGGGCATAGCGAGAGCGATTAGCTAACCACTAGTCCTGTCCTAGTCCTATCCTTCTATCCCTACTCTCTTCGAAAAAAAAGAGATTGAGCAACTGAGTAATAAGCAGTTCTCATCGTAAAATTCGGTTCAGATACATCCATTAGGAGACCATATGCTCCACATTGGGAGTGGACATAGAAAAAAAATGACCGATATTCTGTCGTCGAGCCCCTAACTGAAGACACATCTCCGGCACCACATATTCGTCACTTTAAAACATCATTTTATATTAAAGTTAGGTCTCGTTAATTACACAACATTTGGAAACGAGTTCTTAAAGATACCTCCATTACGAGACGACGTCTTTTACATTGCCAGCGGACATGGTATAAAAAGTCGACTAAATAAAGAAACCTATTGTATTGATTTATTTTCCTAACGTTTCTCCAATTAAGTTCCACTGTTTGCGCTTCGTGAAGCAGAAACATTTTCATTGCAGTACGTACTTTCAATAATAACACAAAAAATATCTAAAGGTGAAATGTAAAGAGAGAAGAAATTCTTGATTTAAATTTAAGCTTTCAATTTTATCTTTTATTATTCGCAGAAAAAGTAAATCCATTTCATGTTCAATCTCACTTAAAATTATCAAGCTATTTTCAAGTAAACCAGATGTACGAATCGTTAGCTATGCCACAATAGATGAGCGATGTTAAGCAAAATTTTAGATTCAACATAAAGCATATTATTTATTCCTTTGTTCCCCCAAAACAAATTCAACAATTTGCAATGTCGAATTCACTTATATGTGCACTGATTGAAAATACCATTATTTCAACAGCAGTGTACTTATATTATGATCTCATTTTGAGCCGGGGTCGAGCTACTGCTGGATGAAGGCCTCCCCCAGCTCCCTCCACTCCTCTCCGTTCCTAGCTTTGCACTGCCAACGAACCTGACAAGTTCGCCAATCCAGCGGGTTTTGTGGCGCCCCTGATGTCGCTTACGGCGAGGGGCACGGGTACCACTGAATGACCACATTTGTCCATCGGTTGTCGGTTCGTAGTACGACATGTCCGGCTTACCGCCATTTCATCAATTATCTTTTAACAGCATAATTGAAAATCAAAGGAATTTATAAAAAAAACTTGTATAATATGTGTAATTTCCTGTTTTCTTTCAAATAATTTTACCATTCGTCTTTTGATTGAACCACAATTGGGCCACACGTCATCGAATGTCAACGAATGTATTATAATGGAAAAAATGGAAGCAAAGAAAAGACGGACATTTTAAGCGTCGATAAGATGGTGCTTTCAAAGCAAAAGCTCGGTATATTTGGGGTTAGTGATAGTGAAGGGGAACGTTAAAGGTTGGATATTAAGGTGCAACTCATTTAATATTATAATGTGGACTTAAAGACTTTATATGAGTTTTTAAAAAGGACAATTTTTTTAATAGATTCACATTTAAAATCTTTTGTTAGAAATTATTATGTGTGGGAATGAGATATACTGATTTATTTTGTTACTACCGTAGCAACTATTTCGCCTGTTTTGCTTATCCAATATAATTTTATTAGGAAAGTATACTAACGAAAAAAGGGTAGACTTTTTTAAATGTAGGGATTTCAAACATCACACATAGAGCATCAAATCCCAAAATCCCGGGATCCCGAGCAATAAGCCAATCCCGTAATTCCGAGATTGACTCAAAACCAATATCGGGATTACGAGATTGATTTATTGTTCTGGATCACAAGATTGGAAGCTCTAATGAAAACCTGGTTTTGTTCAATCCTGGGATCAGAAAAAGGGTCCGGGATTGGATGCTCTAATCACACACGAACACAAACACATAAATCAATTTATGAAAGCGTTATTGGATATTTCAACAACAAATAGCACGACGTTGGTCGTTTCTCAACAAGCCTGAACAATCTATTAAATGGTAATTAAAAATCACTCAAAGTCAAGACACCAAAACTTAAATTTGATTGAAATCATTTTGATTGTAAATTTAACATCAATGAATACAATGAAGCTATCAAAACAATCCTATGTAATTTAAATCTAAATTATAAGAAATATTTCATGCTAAGAGATCACACACTGTGAAGCAATCTATTTGAACCAACAATTTTGAAACCCATTATGTTGAGACGTGTAGGGAAAATGTAAAACGCCAGACGTTATCCTTAATATATTATATTTTATTTTGCTTTGACTTTAGGTTCCCCTTTACACAGTCTTTTATTACACAAGGATTTTTTCTGAAAGCTGTTTTAGCCCACCAAAGAATGTCAATTTATATATTTTGTTAATACCTTTTCTTTCGTTTTTTTTCATTATTATAACTGGTATTTTACCACTTTTGAGAGCTAACCGTAATTCTTGGCGCAAAGACTTATTTTTTTTTTTAAATAAAACACAATTTGTTTGTACTAATTTCGTATTTGTATAATGATTTGCAGCGGCTTTATTCATCGCAAGCATTATAAACTGATTCAGTTTTGTTTAAATTTGATGTCTAATTATTCAGTTAAAACTGTATTTTATTTTTTAATATCCGTATTAATCGGATCAAGTGATATAAAACTATATGATTATTAAATATCAGTATATTAATAACTTTTCTTTTTTTGATAAAACACTTCTTTTCAACTACGTTCATATTTTTATAATAATCAGTTTTGATTACGCTCATCGCGAGCATTATCAATTAATTGATAATGTGGAATTAAATGCTAATAATTACAAGGTATATCAAACAATTGGTTCAAGAACTTTGGCAAGAATTTAAAGATAATCAAACAATGTATGCATACACGAAATTAAATAGTCTACAATTAAAATGTTGAAAACCTCTTACAAAAAAAGAGCTAAATATCTGAAATCAAAAATTAAACCACATTAAAAGTCAATTAGGTTTAAAAATATTATAAAAATGTGGCATTAGCTAGTCAAAAAAATAGCTGGAACAACCCTAAATCGATGAAAGATTTATATGTGGATGGTTGACGACACGAAAGTGAAGTTATGGCACCATTAATCAAATCAGGTTATCGATAATAAGCAACACGGCCCAAAAAATAAAATGGAGAAAAGGTTTTTGTATAATAACTACTATCGCTTGATGATGTTTATTTATCGTAATCTACATTCAAAGTACAGCGCTGCAGATTTATGAAACATTATGTTATTATATTATGACATTATCCGTCAGCAATATAGACGAGGCTAATTGGAAAATAATGTTTTAATTTTCAACACACTTGAAAATGCAGTCAGCGAAATCAAGTGGTGACCGGATACTGCATACGCTACAATAAAGGTAAATGCTCGGAAATTCTCATATCATTAATTACAGCTAAAATGTTCATTTTTATTATGTTTATCAGTTATTGTGTTTCTTAATTTCAGTCGTTAAATAAAAACATCTGATTATTGTTTTCTATGATTTACAATGTAATCAAAATAAACTATGACGGACAGGATTGGTAGTGTTCACGAGCCATATTTTGGAGACGTTTTATCTTAATGATAGTTTACGCCGTATGTTAACTAAATCAGATAATAAAGTGGGATGTTGAGAATTAGAAACATTGTTTACATTAGAAATAAATAACCTTGCGATACAATTGGTCTGAAGATACTTTTAAAAGAAGCGAAAAGTTTAGGTTGAGACTCGGACTCGAGCCGTATATTTTTATGAAATTTCGACCCGTGTAGACCTCTAATCCAAAAGCACTTAAATAACCAAAATTAAAACACCACAAACACAAACCCTTTCTTTCTTTGAGTGGCATTGCAACGCATGCTGGATACTCACTAGTATCAAATAAAATTTTATGCAATGGACACACAGTTCCGACGTACTATAGATTTGACCAATGATACCAATTTAACTTGGCCGCTAGTGAAGGTGACACCGTTGCGTAACGAATGTTGTCATTCTCACCCAGAACTGAAATTTCAATAAATTCCAAAACTGATATTTTAGTTACGCTTATTAAAAGTACACAAGATATTTATTTTTCATAATATGGTATTTGGAGAAATTTATTCTAGAGTGAAAATTCTAGTTTCAAATTCGGCGGCGGTCAAGTAATATTGGTAATACTATAGCTACTTTAGACATTAAGTATTGTAATTTCAATACCGTCATGTATGACGGATACTGTTATACTAGTAAAACTAATGATAACTAGTCGACTTACTTTGCTTCAGTAATAACAAAACAGTCACAAAATTAACACAACAATAAAGAAAATGAACAAGAATTGTTCCTGTCATATTAAAATTTTTCATTCTTCGCATCGGATGATCCGCAAAATTAAACTTTTTCTTCAAAATACATTAATCGACCGTAGGTCTGAGAAAGGTTACGGGTAATGAATACCCCTGCGAAATAAATAACAAGTTTGAGAGTAAATTGATACTCATTAATTTAATTGGTGGCCCTGTCTGTTTTTCTCTTGTCTGGTAATTCTATTGGTAATGGGAGATTCTTTCACAGAAAGGCTATGAAATAAAACGTTTTGTTTTATACGTATTCTTGCGTAAAACAAAGAAAACTGTATATTTTTTTTAATATTCGTAAAGACGAATATAATTGTAAGCTAACTACAGATAGCCATTTGTACATATTGATTTCTCAATTAGTAAAACATTGATATTAACGTTTTTTCAATTCTTAGCGAAAAAATTATATAAGAACGATTCTGCCAGAAACAAATTTCTTAATCGCCCATTTTGACTTATAGCGAATATTTTTTATGCAAGGTCTCTATAAAAATAATATTCAAAATTCGATTTTAAAATTAATAACATAACATTAAATGTATATGTTACACCGAATCAATGACATTTGGTTTAGTTGCAGAAGACACCACCGGAGCGCTACGACTATTTAAAAAAATACATCAATGACATTTGGTTTATTTGCAAAAAACACCACTGGGGCGCTACTATCTTCGCCAAACGCTTGAACTACACAGAAAAATTCGTGCGGAGTTCACGTACTTGGCAGATAATTTGCCAAATTCTTGAATGATGCAATTGGCTTGGTTATTTCATGATTTAGGTAAAATTTTGCACTTTTCGTGAAATAAGTAATTTCACTCATTCGGTGTAACATATGTACTAAAATAAAATTTACAGCTGCGTCGGATTAATCCAACTGTATTTTTTCAATTATTGAAATTACGGCATGCTGCAAACGTTCTTTTAGTCCTGAGTCATTTGTCAAACTCAAGTATTATGATTTATCATTAGATACTGAAATTACAAGAAGCCCACATTATTTTAACGATTAATTAATAACACCATATAAGGTCCTTTTCTAAAAACACAATTAGTGTCTTGAATGATTTAATTTTAAATAGACATTATAAAGTTTGAACACGTGAGAGCTTGATCTCTTCGAAACAGAATATATAGCTAAGCAAAAATAAAATTAAGTATAGTTCTGACGATGTCGGAAAGCCGAAATAGCTATCGACTAGCTAATAAAAAATGTGTAAAACTAAATAATTTGTTATTTTATTCTATTATAATGGAGTTCTACTTAGTAAATGTCAATTCAATCAATACAAAAAGAAGCACTACCTGGAGAATTCATTATTGTTTTGAAATATGGAGAAATAGTGATGTGATCTCGATTTTGTAAAATATTTCATTAAAAATTATTACAAATAGTATTTAAATATCAAATATTCGAGTTGGAATCCTTGGAACTGACCTAATGCATTCTGTCTGTATGTATAACCTCGTGACACACCCTGGTTTTTCTTAAGTATAAGTGTCATTAGTGTCCCGAACTGAAATCGGCCTGCGACAAACAGCAATAATTCGCAGAATACGCTCTTTCTTGTTGTCAGGCGTTTAAGAAGCCCCCGGGCTTCGGCCGCTGGACGAGTCCATTTTTACGGAAAAGGGTAGCTCCAACTTTGCACGGAGTTTTTTTGAATTTTGGTAGACAGTCGATGACGAGCTGCCGAGTCGGACGAACGAGGTCTCGTCGCGACGAAGGTGATGTGACGATGTGAACTGTTTGTTTGTTTTTGTGTTTTGATTTGCATTGGATTTAATTTAAATTCGTTGTGCCATTTGTATTAAAACTTAAAGTAAATTCAGTTGCTAAGTAAATGTAAATGTAGAATCAATTTTATGTGTTAAGATTTTTATAATTGTGTAATATTAAACCACTGCATCTTGAATGGATAATAAATAAGTTTCTAAACCGGATCTGAAATGGTGTTTGTCTGAGATCAGCCCTTCCAGGACTCCGGATAACCAGCCGCTCGCCTCTCTTCGATCCGGGGTCTTCTCATTTGTCGCCCAACTTAGTGGCCATTGATGGTTTGTGACACCTCAGGATTCACCCCCTGAGGACTCATGCTCTGAAGATGCAGTGGCTTTGAACTGTGGTTCATGGCGCCCAACCGAATTTTAACGTAACTTCGAGAATTTCAAATCGCCGAACGCACACTAAGAATCCGGACCCTGCCCTGAAGGTGGACTTCAAGATCGGGACCAGACAACCAGTCAGCTTCCCGGCGTCTTACTACGAAACCCCAGCTTCAAAGGCGAAACTGGCGGGAGTCGTCGGTGAAAGGTGCCTGGCCTCTGTTACTTTTCACGAAGCCCTACTTCTCGACTAGCCGCTCTTGAAGTCGTTCGCGCTGACCTAGGAGGCCTGCTGGGCCTGTTGTGTTTTCAACCAGTGAGGCCTACAGTGGCTGTTTGTTTGCAATCCGCGAGGCCCGCTGTGCCTGTTAGAGTTGCAACCTGTGAGGCCTGCTGTGTCTGTTTTGTTGTCAACGAGTGACGCCTACTGTGGCTGTTTGTTTGCAATCCGTGAGGCCCGCTGTGCCTGTTATATTTGCAACCTGTGAGGCCTGCTGTGCCTGTTTTGTCTTCAACGAGTGAGGCCTACTGTGGCTGGTAGATTTGCGACCCGGGAGGCCGTTTTGCATGCCATGCTGCCTGTAAAGACGAGAAGACGCTAATAAACCTGCCCTGCCGAGCGAGGACGCTGCGGATGCCTTCTCGGGAGAAGATGAGGCCGTCTGCCTGTGAAGAGGAGATGCTGCCGACACACCTGCCCCGCCGAGCGAGAACGCTGCGGATGCCTTCTCGGGAGAAGATGAGGCCGTCTGCCTGTGAAGAGGAGATGCCGCCGACACACCTGCCCTGCCGAGCGAGGATGCTGCGGATGCCTTCTCGGGAGAAGATGAGGCCGTCTGCCTGTGAAGAGGAGATGCTGCCGACACACCTGCCCCGCCGAGCGAGGACGCTGCGGATGCCTTCTCGGGAGAAGATGAGGCCGTCTGCCTGTGAAGAGGAGATGCTGCCGACACACCTGCCCCACCGAGCGAGGACGCTGCGGATGCCTTCCTGGGATAGGAACAGGACGCCTGTTGGCGTAGGAAAATTTGCACCACCGCCCGTTGTGATGCCGATCGCGACATGACCTGTGTTGTGGCCTCGTGTGTGACGACCGACGCGCTGCCACGCGTGTGTTTTTAAGACTTGATTTTTTTGTGTTCTTTATTGTATATTGTATCTTGTTTTTGTGTGATTATTGCTACGCTGTCCGAACTCAGTTCATGGACACTAGAAGTATGGGGGTTTGACACACCCTGGTTTTTCTTAAGTATAAGTGTCATTAGTGTCCCGAACTGAAATCGGCCTGCGACAAACAGCAATAATTCGCAGAATACGCTCTTTCTTGTTGTCAGGCGTTTAAGAAGCCCCCGGGCTTCGGCCGCTGGACGAGTCCATTTTTACGGAAAAGGGTAGCTCCAACTTTGCACGGAGTTTTTTTGAATTTTGGTAGACAGTCGATGACGAGCTGCCGAGTCGGACGAACGAGGTCTCGTCGCGACGAAGGTGATGTGACGATGTGAACTGTTTGTTTGTTTTTGTGTTTTGATTTGCATTGGATTTAATTTAAATTCGTTGTGCCATTTGTATTAAAACTTAAAGTAAATTCAGTTGCTAAGTAAATGTAAATGTAGAATCAATTTTATGTGTTAAGATTTTTATAATTGTGTAATATTAAACCACTGCATCTTGAATGGATAATAAATAAGTTTCTAAACCGGATCTGAAATGGTGTTTGTCTGAGATCAGCCCTTCCAGGACTCCGGATAACCAGCCGCTCGCCTCTCTTCGATCCGGGGTCTTCTCACTCGATACTTATTTTCAAAACATAATTCTGAAATTATTAGCGATGTTCAGTAGAGAGAACAAATGTCTACATTTAACAACAACATGATGATCTTTCGATATATATATAAAAGATTGAATATATAACAAAAAATGTTTATAAGACAATATAATTTTTTAGGAACTCATTATCGTGAGTCGCAAAACCTTAAAGAAGCTGTGATTCCGAAAATATTTTAAATGGAAAAGCTTCAAAATTAATGAAATGTGGGTACATACTAAAAATAGCGTACTACATTCGGAAGACAAAACAAAGTTGGGCATGCTAAAATTTGAAACAGGGCTGCTATGGAAAATATTATATAGAGTAAACTATATTTTACCTAAGTACTAGTGAGTACCTAGCATGCCCTGCAATGCCACTCAAAGAAAGAAAGTGTTCTGTGCGTACACAAATAAATCAGAACGTTTTCTGAGATTTTGATTCTTTATTTTAGATATATCTGGATTGTGAGATTGATTTTTATGTATAATAAGACCTACTGTAAGTTAAAAATGAAAAAGTTGAGAGTCAGGCTCGTCTGTTCTTTGCGCAAGTGCAAGCAATAACTTGACAAAGTTTTATCGGAATTGGATGAACGGTATGGCAGTGCATAATATACGAACAAACCCACATTGATTTTTATATATTAGATATAGCTAGTAAATAATGAGAGAAAAGCGTATGGATCATTTTTATGTAACTAATGTATTGATCAATTTAATAAAGTCAAATAAATACTGTGTATAAAAAAATGAATATACATTTTTAGGAATCGTGTTTCTAATTTGTATTATTATAGAGATTCAAGTTAAGAATAGAGCGGCTGTCAACATGTGCGTTCGACGGCCAGTTAAACAGTATTGTTGCTCTTCCGTGTGTTATGGTAGATCAAGACCTGAGCATGTGTGCGCGCTATGAGTCATGATTTTCTCAGGTGTGGAGTTTAATTACTTGCGAAAAAAAGGCATTAACTCCACACCTGAGAAAATAGTGCGCGCAGATGCTCAGGTCTGAATTTACCGTAAGGTAGTGCGCCTTCTGCCCATATCTATGCTTTTGTTCAAGTATTGACATCTCGTCTTGATTCGTTCCCTACACATTTTTATGGGGTTAAGTGTAAATCTTGATGGAGAAGCATTATATTTAAACAAATAAAACACAATCACAACACAATGAACAAAAATCAGTCCAGATAATTATAAAAATACGGAAGTAGTACAAAACAAATTGTTTTTTATTTTTTTAATATATAATAACAGCCATATGTTTTTCAAATGAAAATTCACTTTTATGTATTTTTTTCTAAGTCATCGATGTCTTTTATATTGTTTCTATCTTCCCTCTATCGCCATCCAAACCTTCAAAAAGATCATAGAGAGATATTTGATAACTGATAGTTTTTCCCTATTCATTTTTTCTATCCTTAACCACTCTAATAAGATTGACTTTTCTACTGAATCTTGACTCATTATTGTTATGAAGAAGTCCTAAATTAGGTTAGTAATTATTTGGTTAGTAGGAAGAATTTCTTACTAAAGCGATACCGTAGTTTTCAACGGCTTTAAAAAATTGGTTTTGTATGCAGTCGCTTCTTCATTTCTACCTGAAAATTAATTTAAGTGCCATGCATATACTCTTAGACATCATACGTACATCATTACATATGCAATATCTACCTGTATTATATATTCATTAACAAGTGACTCACATATAGAACAAACCCTGTCTCTACCAGATGTCAGTCTTGACGTTCTCTCTAAGCTATAAGTAGCATTAGCTGAAATGAAAGCTACGCTATTCTACGAAGCTCCACGATATGCTACGACGCTCTACAACACCAAGAGAGCGTGAAGGCTTACTACTTAGTTATGTGGCTAGCGGGGCATTTTCTCTCTCGTAATAGGTGAGTAAACTTTTAAATTACCTGTGGGATTTCCCGTCACAATAAAGTTGGAAGAATTTTCGCTGGCAGGTTAAATATTTCATTGCAATAATGGAAATGTGGCATACGAACGGAGTAGTAAATCAATAATATTTTTTGCTGATTCCATTTTTGAGCTATTTTATTTTTACTGACAAAAAATTTTAATATTAAACTGTAGATTTGAAGCGTGTTATTTTAATATATTATATATACATTCAAGCTTAGTAGTTTATTCAAGGGAAATTATTTCGTCTTTAGATATAAATAAAGTGATATAGGGTTAAAACAATACATTACCTATAATCAATTATTACTAAATAGCATTTTAAATAAGATAGCTGGCTCACCACTATTAAACTAATTTCCACTATTAAATCAACAGATTTTCACCTTAGAACACTAGTAATTAATTTTGTAATTAGTAGTGTTATGGTCATAAATACTATTGCATCCACGCGCATTGGAAGGAAAAAACCTACCCCAGTCCCTTAATTTTTAAATTGCGAATTAGAATTATTGTTAAATAAATAGAAATAAATATCTTTCCGTTATAGTTAGTCTGAAGGTTCTTCTTAAAGAAACGAAACATTCACAGCTAGTAACACAGCCAGTGGAATAACTAAGTTATCAATTTTATTTTACATTTTATAAAATCAACACTTTAAGGATTGTCAATTGTTTTTGCATCATTGACGAAAGATATTTATTGTTTTTTCTCCCTTTTTTCTGAAATATTTTTACGTAGTAAATGATACAATTATTCATTTAAAAGCTATGCTTTAGTATCAATAGGACAGTTGAAGTGCGAATTTTTCATTGACATTTACGTATTTATAATTTTCATATTGCAATTAATGTTTTTTTTTTATTTAATTAAAATTATTTCCTTCACTTTAGACCTCCGTGGAGCAGTTGGTAGCGTCATTGGCTACGGTTACGGATGTCTCGGGTTCAATTCCCGGTGCGGATGGTTTTCATAAATTGATATTTCAATTGATTTATAGATTTATGTTCGTAGTTTGAGTGTTTGTGATGTCTAAAACTCCCTCTCAGCCCATCCGATCCTCACGGGTGTGATGAGGGCGATTAACTAACCACTAGTCCTGTCCTAGCCCTATCCTTCTATCCCTACTATCTTCGAAAAAAGAGAGGTTGAACAACTGATTAATAAAAAGAGAAATAACAAGAATGACAATTCACGGGAATCGTTATGAATACTTTATATGCAAAAAAACATTCTTCTAAATGTCACTTCAATTAATCTACAATATTTTACACTTTTCAAAGCATTTAGCATTAAAAGATCGATTACTCCTAAACAGGTTTGTGTTAAGTTCTTAATTTCAATATCAGAAGTAAGTCAACGATAAGTTTGTTGATTCCTTATTATTTCAGCTATTTATAGCAATTAATATAAATGGGTACTTTATGATTTTGTCATGTTTAACGCAATTATAAATACATACTATAACGCTTTGAAAAGTTTATCGCCTAAAGGTTTTGATAGCAAGTTTCGAACAGTGTATTTATTTGTTATTTGACAAATATCAACAATAAGAAATACAACGTTTCCAAGATCGTAAAATATATCAGCATGAATAACTTTAGTCAAATGCCAATACTTTCAAAATAATCAAGTAATTAAAGTTCTCCTATGTTATCAGTTTGCTTTTAATCAACGATATATACAAAGGTATAAAAGTAAATACGATTAAACTTACCTTGCAAATACCCACTCTAGCACTTTTAATTAACTATTCTAATTTATCCAATTAGATGGGAAACACTTCACAGTATTGTAACACAGTTCAATATATATGCAAACAGGGCAAGTTTATGTAAAGTAGGCCGTCAAACTAGTTGACTTTGAATTGAGATTTCCTTTCAGATCGGATCGGAGATGTCATTCTTGCAAACGAGGCGAGATGTTCAGGGAGTATCGTTTTCATTCAAAGGCGCTTAACGTGTGTCTAAGTTCCTAGCTTGTTGCCCTCGAATCTAAATTCCACCTTCACCTTTTTGGGTCTTTTAGCATGTGTGTATTGTATTTATTGGCTTGTAGTTGAAACCAATAAAATTTGCATACTCCAATTTAACCCTTAACACATTCGAATAATCTCCATACGGATTTGATGATATTGCTTCGTGAACGAAATTAAAATGGGCGGTGGAAGATATATTGAAAGTGTTAATATGTATTGGTTTTCGCAACCAAACAAATACCGCAGACAACCGTGAAGCTGAATAAATTGGAAATAAATAAATTTGGAAAAAGATTTATAGATGGTTTGTTTTACTGAAGAACTATCCAAGATCACAACAAAAAAGGGAATTAACCATACTGCCAGAATTTAATAAAGGCCTATAAATAATTGCACTTTGTGTTATAAAGTATTCACTTGGTACACTAGAACTTTGATTTTAATAGTTTCCACTTAGTCACGGAAGTGCTTTTGGATCAGAGTTCTGCAAGGGCCGAAATTTCATAAAATTACCCGGTCCGAGATCGTCATCTTCAGACCCGGCCCGAGCCCAAGTCTCAATATCGCATTTGTTACCCGAACCCGACTCGAAGCTCAGATTTATTTTTCTCAACCCAAAAAACCCCGGTTTATTTTTTAATATAGTAATTTATTTATAATTTTCAAACATAATATGTTATTGTTTCCAAATTTCCAACAATATTCATAGCACATGTGAAATAAATTATTTATGTTATGAAAACTATTGCCTTAGGGCTGACTCATGACCCGAACACAGTACAAAATATTTTTTATAAATTTGAATTCCTTAAAGGTCCGCGGGCCAAGCCCGGGCTTATGAAGCCCTCTATTTTGGATATAGGTACAATATTTTTTGTTTTTCTCTCTGGTTCAAAGATGTCGCTTGTTGTACATATTTTATTATTTTTTTTATATTTTAGATTTTAATTTTTTTTTCTTTAGAAACCTTCATGGGTGTTCGCACTCACAACAACTCACCAAAGTTTGGTTGAAATCGGATGAATGGTAAAGGAATTCATAGAGGATAAACAAAAAAACAAATTTTTATTTTTATATATATAGAAGATAGATATTTTTACTTGCCAAATTTTTCCAGACACTTCTACAGTGGGATTTGTTACGTAACATACAACTTCTTTCAAAACAATGCAATTTAACAAAGGATGTGTTATCGAGCCCCGACTCCTCATATTTAAGTCTAAAACTATGCGCATGAAAGGTTGAGGCCACAATAATACCCCTACGCAAGCAGTTCGTAAACTGGGCGTACATTTTGATGTGGACACGCTGCGGTAGTATACAAATCCTTTCGTTGCCACTCGTTACCGTTCGTACAATCTAAATAAAACTAAACTATTCCAATAAGAAACATTGGCGGTCCTTCCTTTTTCAAAATATATACAAATACAGTTGTGATTTCATCTCATTAAAAACTAACGATATTTATATAGTTATATTTCATATTATACGACAAACTTCATTTGCATATATCTAATTTATTAAAAAACTGAATTTTGAAGACTCATGACAGAAGCTTCTGGATGAAAATTAATCTCAAGACGTGAACCATAATTTCCAAACTTCATAAATTACTTTTTTTGCCACTGTCTCCTAATGGGGATGTCTCAACAGAAGTTTTTTTAAGAGAACTGTTTGTTACTCAGATGCTCAACCTTTTTTTTAAAGTGAGTAGGAATAGAACAATAAGGCTAGGACAGGAATAGTAATTAGCTAATCGCTTCTGTTTTTAGGATCGAATAGGTGGGAGAGAATTTTAGACATCACTAATATCCATGCCTACGAACAAAAATTCACATATCGATTGAAAAATCAATTTATGAAACCAATGACGTTGACCACTGCACCACTGTGCCGAAAAATTTACACACGTATATATATATTTATAATGGTATTTTAACATCATTTATCAATCTCGAAAATATGTATTACATACTTTTATATCGATATGATATAAAAAGACTCTGGCAGTGAATAAAACATGAAGTGCTTTATTTCTTACTAGTGAGTACCCGGCATGCGAAAGAAAGGGCTTGTGTTTTGATTCTGTTTATTGAAGTGCTTTTGGATACGCAATACTTTCTGTTTTCCGTCTGGTACGTACACGAATAAATCAGAAAGTTATTCCGAGATATCGCTGTTTATACGTATTTGATTCTTTATTTAAGATTTTAGATTTTAATTTCAACAACTCACCAAAGTTAAATCGAAAACGGATGAATGGTAAACGAACGCATAGAGGACAAATAAACACTCATTCATTCATTTTTATGTAAACAGATAAAAAAAAAAAATGTTGAGTTAGGTAAAATTCTGCTTCAGCCACAACAGATTTTAAATTCGATGTAATATTTAAAAATATGCTTTATTAATGTTATATATTTTAAATTAATATGTTATCAAAGAAATGTAAAATAATTATATTTTTGACCCGACATTTTTTGGGCTTTGTGAAAAGCGAGGTTGACTTTCGTTAACGTTTTTTTCGTAACAGTAATCGATTTTTAGTAAATAACATTTTAAATAGAACAGGAGGTTCACCATTATTAAATTTATTTCTCTTAAGATTTTCACCTCCAAACACTAGTAATTGATTTGTAATTAATAGTGTTATGCTAATTAGTCTATCAGCGTCTATACCTTATCCCTTTCCCCACGTCCAGTAACATTTAATAAACCTTTTATTTTTAATGTAAGAATTAGAATCATTGTTGAAATAAATAACCTTGCGATATGGTTTGTCTGAAGATGTTTCTTAGAGAGATGAAACGCGTCACGTTAATGATAAACCATCTTATCAATTTTAATTATGAATTAAATAAATTGATTTTAATATTTCGCAACGCCACTGTGCACATTTGTAAGTGTGTAAAATACGGTTTGTAATATGATGACTTAATCTTTGTCAGTTTCGGCAAAATTTGACGGCCAACTCGAGTTCATCCCAACCCAAGATCAGCCTCAGATGCTAAGTTCTATGTAAAATACTTGGCTGTCAGTTTGTTGGCCGTCGCTACTTCATTTGACAGGAAATTTGGCCGATTGGTTTGTAACCCAACGAACAGTTGTCTAATCATTATTGCAAACAATATACCCAATGAACTTAATATAGCAATACAATACAAGTGTCTGCATCAAGTTAATATAAACTGTGTTTAGGTCAATTGATGTAACCCTTAAAAAATACGAAAGTGATTTAATGATTCGATCTCATTTTAAAACCAATAGAGCAGGTCTCGGCCAAATGATGTAAATTAGCAAAATAAATTGACCACTTTTTGGAATGAAAGTTTAAAAATTCTAACCCCGTCACTTGATGTCAGCCATTATTATATCGACACTCCTTTCTTATAATCCCCGAGAATTTACAGGAGAGCATTTTAAAGATTCATAGCGCAACTCATCATATAATGTTTTCGATAAAGTTTTGACTCTCTCCCGAAAATTTTCAATTTTGAGGGTTACATCAATTGACCAAAACAGCGTCAATATATAATAGTTCTAAGACAACATATTTATAACGTACAAAAATACCAAAACATTGGGAAGCGAAAAAATTGTAAATGAGTGAAATTTTAAATTTCTACTCTAAGAAAACCGACCAAATATTTTATTTACACAGATGTTCTTCTTTAAAGACTATGGCCTGCATTTATTGGATAAGTAACTATTTCGATTTTCGGTCAGTAATTAAGAAAAATGGTCAGTGTACACGTTTGAGGTTTTCATGGGCCGGGCACGGGTAAGGAATTTAATTTTCCGAAAAATAATTCGGACTATGTTTGGGCCATGAGTCAGCCAGAAGCTATAACGCAACATTCTTCATCACTGAAATAATTTTTTTCACATGTATTATGAATATAGATAGAAATATTGAAACAATAAAAAAAAATATTATACTATTTTAAAAGTAGAAATGAATTTCTATATTAAAAAAAAAGATTTCAAGCTGAGACAAATAAACCAGGGCTTTGGGTCGGGTTCAGGTGATAAGTGTGATAAAAAAACTCGAGATCGGGCTGGGCTCGGACCGGGTAATTTTATGAAATTTCGCCCCTTGCAAACCTCTAATAGACGTGTTCAGTTAATAAAATAATTGGTTAGTAATCAAATTAAAAGGTCAGATTTTTTAATTAAGCTTAACCTAACCTAATCTAAAGTGACTTAATTATTTTGCAATTATTTACTGGCCAAACATAATTATTACCTGACCATTTATTATTTCCTACTGACCATTTATCGAATTAGTTAGTTGAATTAACACTTTGGCTCTTTATGAAATTCGGAATCGTCATTTTTGTCATTTGGCGAATTTAAAGATGCAGGTATTCATGACTCATGCATGACTTCACATTAATTTGACAAATTTATGTTGCTCTTCTATGTTTCGATTTTATTCTCTCTCTGGCTTTTATTTTTTAATACATGTTTACCGCATTTAATAAATTATTTTTCTCCAATATTGTTTTTCTTGACATGTAACAAATTGTCCACATTTTATTAGTACAAACGTATTTTATGAAACTATTTTAATGGATAGATACAAAATAAATTCGATTTATTTTATATTTTCTCCACTATCCCATTTTTATACGAGCACCTAATCTTTTTTTACGTTTTTTTTAGACGGTAGTCTCTGGAACGTATCCTTCTTGGAAAAAAGAGAATCAAGTGTATATTCAAAGGACTAAACATAGCAAAAAACAAACGTATGTACGATAGTTTGAGGATACTAGTTTTAAGTTTATCGTTCCCTCTACGCCTCATTTTTCAGGATTGCGTAGAATAAGGTATGAAAATAACCCGCACCCTTGAATGTGAATTCATAAATCAATCTATGCCAGTCTTAGTATTTGAGCCCGTGCGCGCAAAATCGTATTCGAATAGAAACCATTGAGTATAGAGTGTTTCTACTCGGTTATGAATATAGGATTTTTTTTAAAATATGAGACGTTGTTAAAACAACGCAACTTCAACAATAAGAATAATAAGTTATAAAAATATTATAAAAAATAAAAATTGATGTACTTTTTTCTATTAAAGACGATCGCTGTGGGTGAAGCCGTTCTAATGTTTCATTTTTATAAACACTAATTATTTTGTCAGTAACTAATTCAAAAAATGTTTAGTTAATTATTATGTTTGGTTAGTAAATAATTGACAGATAGTCAGACTAGGTTGGGTTTAATTATAAAAAAAATACTGACTGTTTATTTTATTCACTTACACCATTACATTCTTCACACCTTATCGTTAACTGTCAATTCTTGGCGGAAAGGCATTATATTTTAAAAATAAGACACAATTTTTCAACAAATCAAATTGTATCTAATATATGTCAACCTCTTTGGCTTATTGGTAAGAACTTTACCCTGGCAACCAGATGGTTCTGAGTTCTGAGCTCAAGCCCCAGCAAAGTCAATTACAAATGTAGATTTTCCAATCTAATAATAATTTAAGATCTGGGTGAGCGTAATGCATTTTTTCCTAGAGATAATCTCGAGTAAGACTTATTTTTTTTATCGGGTTCGTGGTGCAGTGGTAAACAGCTTTGGCTACGGTCACGGGTCCCGGTATGAATAGTTTCATAAATAGATTTTAGACTCGATTTATGGATTTCTGTTCATAGCCATGAATGTTTGTGATGTATAAAATTTCCTTCCAACTACCCGATCCAAAAAATGGAGCATAGCGAGAGCGATAAGCTAACCACTAGTTTTGTCCTAGCACTATCCTTCTATACCCACTCTATTCGAAAAAGTGATTTTGAGAAACTGAAAAGCTAGCACGCAGTTCTCGTAGAAAACTTTTGTTTAGATACCTCCAGTAGGACTACGTATGCTGGGAGTGGATATAGTAAAAATGGCTATTATTAGATTGATTTAATAAATATTATTCCCAATTACATTTGATTTTCTTTCAAAGCGCAAACTTTTCAAATTATAATTATATGTATTTAATAGGTTAACTTATTTTATTTCCAACTAGTGAGTTCTTGGCATGCGTTGCAATGTCACTAAAAGAAAGAAAATGTTTAATTTTGTTCATTGAAGTGGATTTATTTTGGATACCCAATATTTTTTGTTGCCGTCTGGTTCGTACACGAATAAATCAGAAGATTATTCCGAGATGTCGCTGTTTGTACGTATTTGATTCTTTTTTTTTTTGGATTTTTTTAAGCCTTACAAGTGTACGCACAACAACTCACCAAAGTTTCATCGAAATCAGATGAATGGTAAAGGAACGCTTAACGGACAAACAAACAAACATAAATACAAACATAGATATATTTATATGGCTTGGCAATAGCTTATTTTTATTTGAATGTGTCTGTATATTCGCAAATAAAGAAACTATACATGTATCAAAATGCACCGTTTACAGCGAGCAACGTACTAAATTTTCATTTTTTTCTCTTCATCATTGAAATATTACGAGCATCACGTTTTTTCTCAAATTTATCCTGTAGCGTAACATCCGTTTCCTTCGCGTCTTTAAAACATGGCCGTCTCATCCCGTGCCGTAATAATTCTAATTTCCATTCTTCAAATAGATTCTCTCAGAGACCGTTCGGGCCTCTTCACTTCACGAGAAAGGTTGATTATAAATCCAGTCACGAGCGGTGGGATTCGAGCCCAGTACCTACTGCTCTGCCATCCTGAAAAGCCCTTAAAGATCATACGTGGATGTGGATGGGGCAAGGGCGGCTCGATCCTGACAGAGGAAGGGATGATTCCGTGAAATATCTCGGTCTTTTTTTTGTTCTAGTGTCGTTTCTCATTCAAACAATACGCGTATTAAAGTTTATTTTCTTTATGCATATAAACATAATTATGTCTAACTTATGTATAATATATCATCGCTGTTCTGGAAAAAAACACTACATCTAAAAATGACATATTGAGTTAGTTATACCAATATGTTCCTTATTTCAAACACTACCCTATCAAAGGACTCACTAATTTTTATAAAATTATAATTTTACTTAAAAACAGTTTCGTACAAACGAACACAAGTATTTTTTAGTTAGTATCTTCTTCCAGAACGACGACAATATACTCCTTATGGATAAAGTCAATTAAACGGAATTTAACGATAAATTGTGCAAGCATTGCACTACATAATAATATAAAAATAAGCTGTAATAAATTTTGTTGAACTGAATATGTTGTTATTTTTTCCTATTATGATGGAGTTCTAACATGTTGATACCAATTCAATCAATGCAGTGCACTCAATCATCTACTTTCAGAGAGGGAGTAAAGATATAAACACGGGATCTTGAAAAGTCTAATAGTGATCATAAGAGTATTTATAGAGGTGCACCATTATTAAACTAATAGATTAACATCTTTTGAACATGTTTGAGGTATAAACTAATTTTTCGTAATTTTGGAGTTACACCATTACTATTCTAAGTGACACACACCTTAATAAATATCGATAAACGTAAATATATATAAGTTAGTAAAAAATGCTTATTTTTGAGGCAGACTAAAATTCGTAATTAATCAAAATCGCAACAATAGATCGTCGCTGTTATGGAATAGAAAACTAAATCGAAAAAATGATATATTGAATTAATTATACCAAAATGTCCTTTATTTAAAACTATATCGTATATAAGAACACATGCATTTTTATAAATTATATAATACTTTTCCTTAAAAACAGTTTTTTACTAACAAATAAAATGAAAAGGTATAGCATTACAAACATTTGAAAAACTTCAATGTCCAACTACTCAAAAAGAGTATTTTTCAGTTAGTGTCTTCTTCCCTTACTACGACGAATATACTGTAAAAAATAAATAAAGTTGGCTATGGAGTAGATGGCAACACATCATTGTATATCAAAAGAATGTTTTTTTCGTTTGATTAGGCTTAAAAAAACTGGTATGTTTTGTTTCGGGAGAAGCCAAAGTTTAAAAGTACCAGCAATGTATTTTTTAAAACATTTGTTTCACAAATTTGAATATACAAATATGTTTGACAATATTATAATACTCTTGAAGAAACATTTGAAAAGTTTATTCAAGCGCCTAATCAAGAAATGACTTTTTTTACGACAACATAATCCCGGAAAGAAAAGTCGCTTATGTAACCTCTCAGGACGACATTTTAATTTAATTTAATAATTTCCCAGGCCGCCCCACTGGGCGCCACCTAACCGGAGGAAATAAAACACATTTTATTCGAGTTTTTCGATCAAAGAACCAAAAGCTCTGCCCCGGAACGAAAACTTTTTCACGGAGCTTTTCTGAAAAAGTGAAAATTTATGAAATCGCCGAACGAAATTCCGGTTTGAATTATTTAACTCGCCGCTTTTTGTCTTGTTTGTACATTTTTTTTGTATAGATCTTTGAACCTGGAGAGAAAAATCCTCCATTCATCTTTCTTGGCAATTCCGTTGCGTTGAAATTTTCTCTGGCTAATCGTGTATATATTACAAATGAGATTTACATCTACATTATAGAATTTCCTGCTTTATCAATCAAAAGGGAAAACAGAGAAGTTATGAATAAATAATATATGCAAAAAGGAATACGTTTTATTGCAAATGTTGTAAACATTATGTCGTTAAGTCGTTGTCAGTTAAACATGATTTGTATTTATATACATCGAGAGTATACTGACAGAAGGCATTAATTAAGTTATAAAAACAAACGATGAAATAGTCGCACTTGAAGCATTATTTGTTTTTCAAAGTAATCTCTGTCCCAAGTACAATAGTTGTTTTTAAAACAATCTTTTGTATATTATAAAGAATAATCTTTTTGTCATATAAATCATAAGATTTGGTATCGATGAGTCAAAGTTATATCATGATTATCGCCAGAATAAAAATATGACTTAATACTGTTTTTTTCAAGCCATTATATTTTATGAATATATGAGCTCTACCAGTACAAAGAGCATTAAATTGCATACATTTTGACATTTAAAAAACACAAACTGACGTAATGCATTGTGTCAGTATACTTCAATTTATATAATTATAAGCAATACAAAAGGAATAAAAAAATTATACCTAATATTGCATTATTGTCGTTCATAATACTGATTTCTAATTATTATTATCACATATCATATGTATATATGAATTTTTCTCATGACGTAAGCGTTCGTAGTGTATATACAATAAAATGTTATGCGATGCTCACACAGTTCCAACGTACTATCTATCTACCTTAGACATTTAGTATTTCAATTTCAATACCACCATCCATGATGGGTACGGTTATACCACAAAAATAATAATTTGTTGCGAGTTAACACTTTATAGTTTTAACAGTCTGCTTTCACTTTCTATTGAAAGGGTGCATTGTTTTCAAGCATGCATTTATCCATAATTGAATTGGTACGTTATTTGTAAAATTGCATTTTTAAAAAAAAAGTAGCACGATATTTTGCTCTGCAGTTGCAATTCTAAAAACATTCATTTTAACTTCATTATTTTTTATCATAATAATTCAAGTAAATACAAAAAACTTTTTAAGCACTGTACTATCGTTATCTTTGTCATAAAACAATATAATATTACATAATCAAGTCTGGAGTTGTGATTATTGAATAAGTAATAGTTCGAGTGAAAGTTTTATAGTTTTGACATTGTTTTGGGGCAGTATGACTATATCTTGACAGTTTTTAAGCGCCATTAATCATCACAGCTTCATCTGCGTTCAATTTTTTTGTATAAAATCAAATCCCTTCATTGCGTGGATGAATTGTCGAGTTCATTACAGAACAGAATATCTTAATGGTAATGATAAATTTAGTGGACTTGAATTTTGAATAGTTTTCCAGAAAATGAAGTGATCTGTTGTATGACAAGGGTAGAGAAATCACTGAATAATTTGTTGTTGATTCCGATCGTTCAAATTCGGAGTGGCCGAAGGAATTATTAGTGGAATTCATTACAACATCATTATGTGAAACTTTGGAGTAGTCATCCGGCGACACTTGATGGCCGTTTACAAATACATTCACTAAGTTGATGATTTTCGACAAAACTTCAACAAACGATGAAGTCATGCTTATATGCTCGTACTTTTGTGTAATATTCAGTAGATCAGATTTTTTAAGCGCTGTGTCAGCTATTTACTGGCTCACATTCACCAATTATTCAATTACGAAAAAAATACAAACGTATAATTCAGTTAAGTTAGGGTATAAACTGTAAAATGTTGAATTTACAGGAGAGCGAAGGAAAGTTTTTTCACATATTATAACTATTCTGTTTTGGAGCATTTTCAAATGAAATACAGATTTCAGGCTGTTACCAAATCAAAAATAATACTTCAGTGACCAAATTTTTACTATCACAAAACGATAAAAAAAGTCAAAAATTATCAGTTGTTATTTAAAAAGTGACACGAAAGTGACGCCTTATATTCAATTTTCAAACAAATAAACAATAAATTCACTGTCACGCGATGGGATTACATATGATGACTGACTACATTGAATCCATCACAATATATTTTAATGAGTACGCTTAACAGATTTTGCAGTTTCTTAACAGTTTTTTAGCATTTACTTATTTTTTATAAAATAAATTATCAAAGTTTTTTGAGTTAAAATATACAAAATTAATCAGTGTTTTTGTCAAATTTGTAAATTCCTACATAATGTATAATTCTTATATAAATACTTATATACATAATTATGTATTCAAATATATGGTTTTTCTCTCTTCAAATTTTCTTTATTTTATAAAAATGGTGATCGCTTTATAATTGGGATTTTTTCTTACCCAAAACGCGAATCAAAACAATAAGGGTTGCCCAACAGTCTGGCCTACGCGGTAATCAATAATTCACTAAAAATTAATATGTTTGTATAAAGTAAAAGAATTACCTCAGTTTTTGGTTGTTCTACGTTCTCCACTTACGATGGATGTTTATTGTTAATATTAAACATATTTAATATTTCATTGTTTTTAAATGGTTCACTAATTTCTTCTTAAAATTTCTCAACCTGCTATTTGTTTAATGCATCAGTTATGTCATTATAATTTTTGCTCAGCTAATGGACTTTTGATGTATCGTTATTTGTGATTTCAGATTAGTATTTATTGATTTGTAAGTGGTCTTTAACATTTTAATTGAAGACTATTTTATTTCGTTTATGTATAATTTGTTTGATGATCAGTAATTTCTTGTCTTATACCTTAATTTTTAACACTCAATTTTATATAAATAGCCCTGTTACGTTTGTATTTT